>CM075808.1:88410778-88750778 GCA_037975025.1 Excoecaria agallocha | reverse complement strand
GGAAGAAAAGTTAGAGGCTTTAACTAGGATGTTGTCAGTTTTAGAAGGAGTTAATCCTAAGGATATTGATTTGGATGGTGATGAGGCTTTACCTGGCAAATTTAAGATGCCCAATTTGATAAAATTTGATGTAAGTCTGACCCTCTGGCTCTTATCAAGCAATATGTTCTGCTCATAAAAAGGATTACTCTTACTAAAAGGCAGAAAATATACTTCTTTAGTCTCAGCCTTGTAAGCCTCGCTATTGATTTGTATCACAATTTGGACAAATAGACTAAGGAAGACTAGGAGAGGTTGATAGAGGTTTTCCTTAAGTAGTATGATTGCAGCACCCAAATGGAAGTCACCCTGAAGGATTTAGAGTTATTGCAATAGAAACCAAAGAGTATCTCACTCAATGGTGGAATAAAGTGATGGAGATAAAAACGAAGCCTAACACACAGGACCGAATTCGATTGTTCATCTGGGATGCTAGTCCTTACTTGAAAAAGGGTATTAAGATGAAGGGATTGAAAGATTGGGAGTTCTTAAAAGATATAGCGATCGAAGCTGAGGGAGAGTACCTAGTAAAAAAGGCCAACTCTGCAAGTTTGAATAATAGTGCTTTTGGTAGTAATAATAAGCAAAGATTTGAAGCTTGGGTTTCGGTAAAAATGATAGTAACAGTAGTGGCAGTAGGGGTAACAGTGGAAGAACTACTGAAGTGTCAGCCACAGGGGTAAATCAATGACATTATTCAAATTTGAGATGTTAAAGCAGTTTCTCAATTTGAAGCAGAGAGTTATGTCTGTGGCTGAATATGAGAAAGAATTTAGTCATTTATGCAAATATGTTCCTAATGAGATGTTAACTGATGCTTTTAAATGTAGACAATTTGAAGATGGGTTAAATGATCGTATCAGAGAAAAGTTAATTAGATCTACATCTTTGCAAGTGGTTAACTTCACTCAACTGGTTACAGCAGCCTTGCGAATTGAAAAGAATGAAATTGCAAAAAGGGAGAAAGAACAGAGAAGGAGTGGGTCCAAGGGTGGATCTTTCACAGGAAAGAGAGCTAGAGTAGCTCAAGGAAATCAGCCAGCTAAGTCTAGCTATAGTTCTGCAAAAAGGGACATGAGACAAGAATCTTCTGCAGTGTCTAAGCTGGGAAAGGGAGCTTCAGGGAAATAAAGTGGGGGGCAACCTCCAGTGTGTCCCCATTGTTCTAGGCAACATTGGGATAGTTGTAGGAAATTGAATGGGGCATGTTTCAAGTGTGGTGTACCGATCACTTCATGGCAAATTGTCCTTCGAAGAGGGATCAGGGTGTGGGACAGCAGGGCAGTAGAGGAACTTATAATGCACCATCTTCAGGTAGAGGTAGAGGAAGAGGACATGAGGGATCGAGGCATCAGGGATCCCAGTCCAGGAACATTTTTGAATCAATTGACAGGCCCACAGCTCCAGTTGTTCCTATTCGGGCTTATGCAATGAAAGCTAGAAAGGATCAGAGTGCTCCAGAAGTTATAGCTAGTATTTTCTCTATCTTTGATTCTGACATGCATGCACTGATTGATCCTGGCTCCACTCATTCTTATGTTTGCATCGGGGATATGGGTAGAAATGAGTCTACTGGACATAAATTGGAATATGATATATGTGTAACCAACCCTTTAGGTCATAGTGTTGTTGTTAATAGAGTGCATAAACAGTGTCCTATTGTAATTCAAGGGAAAGAATTTCTTGCTGATCTTATTGAATTGCCATTTCGAGAGTTTGATATTATACTGGGTATGGATTGGCTGCCTAGACATCATGCAGTGATTAATTGTGAAGCTAAAACTGTAACTCTTATTGGTGCTGATGGTAAAGAAACTTTAGTTCAGGGCATTCGATCTAAACCCATAGCCAATGTAATAACAGCTATGCAAGCTAAGCGATTTCTGAGAAAAGGGTGTGAAGCTTTCTTAGCACTTGTACTTGATTCAAGAAAAGAGATTGTGAATCTCCAAGAGATTCCAATGGTGAAAGAATTTCCTGATGTGTTCCCTGAAGACTTGCCTAATCTTCCACCTGAAAGGGATGTTGAATTGTCTATAGAAATTCTACTTGGTACAGCTCTTATTTCAAAGGCACCCTACAGGATGGCTCCTTTGGAATTGAAGGAACTAAAGGTTCAACTATAGCAGTTGCTTGACAAAGGCTTCATTAGGCCTAGTGCATCACCTTGGGGTGCACCGATTTTATTTGTGAAGAAAAAAGATGGGTCTTTGAGAATGTGTATAGATTACAGACAGTTAAATAGGGTAACAGTGAAAAATAAGTACCCTTTACCTAGAATTGAATATTTATTTGATCAGTTGAAAGGTGCTGGAGTGTTTTCCAAGATTGATTTGCGAACGAGTTATTATCAACTTCGGGTTAAGGATGTGGATGTTTCCAAAACACCCTTTAGAACCCGATATGGGCATTATGATTTTCTGGTGATGCCATTTGCTTTAACAAATGCACCGGCTGCATTTATGGATCTTATGAATAGGGTATTTAGACCCTACTTGGATCAATTTGTTGTTGTATTCATAGATGACATTTTGGTGTATTCGAGAAATGAAGCGGAACATGCTGAACACTTGAGAATTGTTTTACAGACTCTGAGGGAGAATAAGTTATATGCTAAGCTGAGCAAATGTGATTTTTGTCTTAAGGAAGTTTCTTTCCTTGGTCATGTAGTATCTTTTGAAGGTATTAGAGTGGATCCAGCAAAAATTAAGGCTATAGTGAATTGGAAGCCGCCTCGAAATGTGATAGAAGTGAGAAGTTTTCTGGGCTTAGCAGGTTATTACCGTCGTTTTGTGAAAGGCTTTTCAATTATAGCTGCACCACTCACTAAACTATTGAGAAAGGGCATAAAGTTTGAGTGGATTGACCGGTGTCAGGCAAGCTTTGATCAATTGAAGAAATTTTTGATAGAGGCTCCAATTTTGACACAACCAGTTACAGGAAAGGAGTATGCTATGTATAGTGTGCTTCCAGAGTTGGCTTGGGGTGTGTGTTAATGCAAGATGGTAAAGTAATTGCCTATGCATCTAGGCAGTTGAAGCAACATGAGCAAAACTATCCAACCCATGACCTACAGTTAGCAGCAGTAGTGTTTGCCTTAAAAATTTGGCGACATTATTTGTATGGGGAAAAGTACAGAATCTATACAGATCACAAGAGTCTCAAATATTTGCTTACTCAAAAGGAACTTAACTTGAGGCAGCGAAGATGGTTAGAACTATTTAAAGATTATGATTGCATAGTGGACTACCATCCAGGCAAAGCTAATGTTGTAACTGATGCCTTAAATCGTAAAATGATGGCTGCTATGATTACACATCACTATAGATGGAAACTTGCTGATGATGGTGCTTTAATAGCACAGTTGAAGATTAGACCTTGTTTGAAGCAAACAATGATCGATGCTCAGAAACATGATGAAAGGTTACAACAGATTTCGAAGTCTTCGCATGAAGGGACCCAGTCTGAGTATTCAGTGAAAGAGGATGGGGGAGTGTATTACCATAATAGATTATATGTTCCTGATGACAAAGAATTAAGAAGAACAGTATTGAATGAGGCTCACAATACAGTATTTACTATGCACCCTGGTGGGAATAAGATGTACCAAGATTTGAAACAAGGTTATTGATGGCTTGGCATGAAGAAAGATGTGCTAGCATATGTCTCCAAATGTTTGACTTGTCAGTAGGTGAAAGCAGAGCACCAGTTACCCTCTGGTTTGTTGAACCCCATCCCAATTCCACAGTGGAAATGGAAGGATATCACCATGGACTTTGTAATAGGATTGTCCCTTACACAGAAAAAGCATGATGCAGTTTGGGTTATAGTTGATAAGCTGACTAAATCAGCTCATTTCATACCAGTTCGGATGGATTACCCTATGGATAAACTCGCAAAACTTTATGTAAATGAGATTGTTAGACTGCATGGCATTCCGGTGTCAATAATCTCTGATTGAGATCCGAGATTCACATCGAGATTCTGGCAGAGTTTGCAACAAGCACTAGGAACTCAGCTCCGTTACAGTACAGCATTCCACCCTCAGACGGATGGTCAATCTGAATGGGTTATCCAAATTTTAGAAGATATAATGAGAGGATGTGTTTTGGATTTTTCAGGAAGTATGGATAGATATTTAGCTTTAATTGAGTTCGCTTACAATAACAGTTATCAAAGGAGCATCGAGATGGCACCTTATGAGGCCTTGTATGGCCGAAAATGTAGAACTCCTGTTTACTGGACTGAATTGTTAGAGCGCAGAGTCATTGGTCCAGATATTGTTAAAGATACAGAAGAAAGGGTACAAGTTATCAAGCAGAGATTAAAGGAAGCTAGCGATAGACATAAGTCGTATGCTGATTTAAAAAGGAAAGACATTGAATATCAAGTGGGTGACAAAGTGTTTTTGAAAGTGTCCCCTTGGAGAAAAGTATTGAGATTTGGGAAAAAGGGTAAATTGAGCCCGAGGTTTATCGGTCCATATGAGATTCTTCAAAGAGTTGGGCCAGTGGCATACAGGTTGGCTCTCCCTGTGGAACTAGCCAAACTCCATGATGTGTTTCATGTTTCTATGCTTCGAAGATATCGATTATATGAATCCCATGTGATACCAGTTCAAGATGTGCAAGTTCAGCTGGATTTCACTTATGATGAAGAGCCTATAGCAATTCTGGCTAGAGAAGTTAGACAGCTAAAGAATAAGCAAATTCCACTTGTTAAAGTGCTCTGGCAACATCACGATTTATAAGAAGTTACTTGGGAGCTAGAAACAGCTATGAAGGAACAACATCCTCACTTATTCAAAGCAGGTATGAATTTCGGGGATGAAAATCTTAAGGGGGAGAGAATTGTAAGGCCCGTAACATGACCCTAATCTAATTTGCATATATGAATGGGATTTTTATTTGAATAAGATCAAATTAAATGTGGAATTTGTATAAGTATGGGTCAAGAAGGGGTAAATTATCATGTTATTGTGTTATTTGCATGAAAATAAAATTTTAAAGCATGGTTTAATGTTAATTAAGGGTGCAATTGAAGTAAAAGGTGTTAATTTGGTGTAAATGTATTGTTTTGGAAACTCAAGGGTCAAATGTGGATAGAAATGATTGTTTAAAGGTCAATTTGAGAGAAGGAATAAATGGATAGGTTAATGTTTGAAAGGAATTTAATGGAGAGGTTAAAGTTTAACATGCAAATTTTCAAGGGACTAAAGAGGGGATTTTCTTTGTTGGCATAAGAGGCTTGAGTTAGTGGAGATGGAGGTGCCGTATAGTTGTGTGCTGATCGACATGTGAATGAGAGAAAACCAGAAAATATTCATCTCATCTTTCTCTCACTCCCATTGATTCATCTCAAGCAATTAGATGCTAATTTTAGTTGGTTAATCAAGAGTACAATGTATTAAACTTAAGGTAATTAAACTGTTAATTAAACCCTTCATCATCTTCTTCTTCTTCTTCTTTTCATTTGGACTGAGAAGAACGTTAACTAAGTGTTGAAAATTTGAATGTTGATGATTTTTGTGAAGGAGAAGAGGAAGGAAGGAAGAGCAAAGGAAATGGTATTGCTAGAGGTTGAAGACATTGGGTTTGTCAGCCAAGGTATGGGAATTTAAGCTGTTCATATTGCATGTGAAATTGATTGCTAGAACTGGGTATGATTTACAGAATTCAAAGTTACGTTTTGCTAGATTTTAACGATGTGAGGTTGAAGAAGATTGTCCTTGCCGAGTCGTGAATGTCTTCACGAGTCATGAACTTTTTTCAAACTCGTGAAGATCTTCACGAGTCGTGCATCTTCTTCCTCTGGGAATGTTGGGTTCACTCGTGAAGATCATCACGAGTCGTGAATTTTAGTCCGACTCGTGAACCTCTTCACGAGTCGTGAAGTATAGATTTTCTTCTCCACTCATGAACCTCTTCACGAGATGTGAGTATTAGCTTTATAAGCTTCACTCGTAAATCTCTTCATGAGTCGAACATATCGTCACGACTGAATGACCTGTTTGGAATATTTTGCTCATAAGTTGAACTATAGAGTAGCAAATTGAATGATTCTTTTTGCATTGGAAAATAGAATTCTATACCTATATTTCATGTGAAGGAACCTAGACTTAAATCAGCCTTTAATTACATGGAATTTAGGATTGAATCCAGACTAGTTTCCTAGACTGCACACAGAAACAAAATTCACAATAATGGGATATCTTTTTGTAGAGATGTTGAAATGTTACAAAATGAAATTCTAGAAAAATTAGAGACATGAAAGTCTAACTTTGATTGAGAAATGTTGGTTTAAATCCTTTTAAATTTTACATTATAAATTGTTCTAAATGACAATCCACACGATTTGGTTTTAAAACAACCTATAGTATTTTTCAAATAACTCAAGCTATAGGTCAGATATGGAGATGAAATATCTAACCTACACATGTAATTAGACCTGTACATGATTTTCATATGGCTAATTAATGTGTACATATGTAATCCTATGACATGAAAGTGCACATGATCTGAATGATGATAAATGCATATATTTATATTGGTAATCATGCTTATAGGAATAAGCCTACTATATGAGAATGTACCTACAGGTATGTACATTTACGATTATGTACATGAATGTATGAGCATGTAATTGCCCTATGAGATAGAAAATGTTATGGCATGACTATGAACATGTGAGAAGCTTAATGAGAACATGATCAAGTATATGATATGATGATTATATGTCATGCCTATATGTCATGATGCAAACTTATAGTCACACGAAATGGATGAGCTAACTGTGTAACTTGGCTTATGAAATGTGCATATATCTGTTTACGCACCAGAGAACTTATAGTTCTACAAGACTCTATATATGTACAAACAGTATACTATGAATACAGTTTTAATATGTGAATTGAACAAGAATATAGTTCTGCCTGCGATAGAGTTTTAGATGTGGATAGATAGGCGCCTATAGGGAAATTGTAGCTGCCATAGTTTGGCCCAATTGGGTTCATAGTATATATGATCCCGTTTGGATCATGATCAGCCCCATTTGGGTTGATAGTCGACCCCGTTTGGGTCTGCTTGACCGGTCTATAGTACAGTTTGGCCCTGTTTGGGTCTATAGATTTGATATCTTCGGATATCCTTCTTTTTATACCGATGTGTATCCATAGTTCCCGTTATGCACTGATAAAGCTAAGGCAGGCTAAACATTATTCATAGTAATGATCAAAATTAACAGTTATTGGACTAAAGATTGATGTTGTGGATTATATTATTAGTTACCCATAGGAAGTATGTTTCATTTGAATATGTTTACATGGGAAATTGTTGTCTATATGAATTATAAATATGAGAATATTTGTTACTCTTTTGGGTACAATGTTTAGGTACATGAGTATGTGTTTTATGCTTTAAAGTATTGGTTATTATTGACATGATATGTTGTACATGTTATTTATTATACACATTGTATGTATATTTTGATGACCGTTGTGAGTGGTCATCCATCTATAGATATTCCCCACTAAGCTTTATAGCTTAGCACGGGTTATTTATCCGTGTAGGTACCATTACCAAGACTTTTGCTCAGGGACGATCTCTGCATCAGGAAGGGTCAACTACCAACTGTTAATCTTGATGTAGGATGTTTTTTTGTATTAGTATTATCATATGTTTTGCTTTATGGCCATATATGTTATAAGATGTATATAACTTATGAAATGTTGTAACTCACAAGTAGTAAAGCTAAGAAAAGTATGTGTGCATGTGATATACATAAAGTAATATTCATATAGTATAGTATGCATGATATTAAGTATGAAATACAATACAGGAATAGACTAGTAGCACATACATAAGTTTATGAATAGTATGACATGATTGAGGGTAAAATGATAGATAAACAATATATTGCATAAGCATGATTAATAGTAATTAAATTATCAGATAAATAGGATTTTTCTTAGAGGGTGCTACAGATGGAGCCAATGGTGGTTCAAGGGAAGGTCATCCCTAGATTTGAGATATTTGATGATGTCTTAAACTAGTCATCTAGAACTGTTAAGCCTATACAAGGGTTCTAGGATGAGGAAATTATGGTCAAGCTAGCTAATTTGGATCTAGGTCGCCTGAAAGAGGTACTGACACTTGAGTTGCTAGTCATCAAGACTAAAGGGAAAAAGAGAAAGCTGAGTATGAAGCTGAAGCTCCTTAAGAAGAAGCTCCACCAGTGCCCACATCAGAAGGGGGAGAGGCATTTGCCACTGCATCACCTGTCCTTGATTTAGAAGATGACCCTTTTGCTGATGTAATTTATATTTCCAAATTATTTTGTGATGATGTACCATTTTCTGCTCAAGTTAATAAGATCAATAACTTTGCTTATTTGTGCGATATCTCATATGATTGCATCGTGCATGGTCATAATCACGACTCATTCATGTTTGACATTAATTCAACAAACATTACTCTATTTAATCTTGGAACCCTGAATAACCCTAAAGAGATCTTACTTGCATTTGATATAACTCCTTAAAAGAGAAAAAAATTTGAAAGAATATTAAGAAAATTTGAAAATATCTTTTCCTAGACCTATAAGGACATGCCTAGGATCAACAAAGAAGTTGCAAAATATGCCATTCCAACATATCTAGACAGTAACCCAATCAAGCAAAAGCTTCAAAGGCTTCAACAAAAATGGGTGGAGAAGGTAAAAGAAAAAGTAAAGAAGCAAATCGAGGCCAAGTTTTTGGTTGAGGTTTAATACCCTACTTGGCTAACTAATGTCGTCCTAGATGCTAAGAAAGATGGGAAGGTACGAATGTGCTAAGACTACCGAGATTTGAACAAAGGATGCCCAAAAGATGACTTTTCCCTCCCATATATAGATTTGCTAGTCGACAGTGTAGCAAAGTGTATGATGTACAATTTCATTGATGGGTATGTAGGGTACAATCAGTTTCTGAATAAGATAGTGGATTGGGCAAAGACAATGTTCAACACTGAATGGGGAACTTATACATACAAAGTCATATCGTTCGGGTGAAAAAATGCAAGAGCTACCTATCAGAGAATGGCTACTAAGATCCTCAGTAACTTGATCCACAAGGAGATCGAGTTGTATGTTGATGACATAATGATCAAATCGATTACAGGGGAAGGATATTTTGAGGCTATAGAGAAATTTTTCCAACGGATCAATAAGAACAACCTCCGTCTTAACCCAAAAAAATGTGTCTTCGGAGTTACCTCAAGTAAGCTACTAGCGCATGTTATCAGCCAGAGGGGGATAAAAATAGACCCAGATAAGGTAAAAGCAATCCAAGAAATGCTTATGCCAATTAAAGAAAAAGAGATTAGAGGTTTTGTGCCAGTACATCACCCAGTTTATCTCTAAGCTGTGAGCCAATTTTTAAGCTTTTAAGAAAGGATCAACCAATCAAGTGGAATGATGACTATCATAAAGCCTTTGATGTTATCAAGAAGTACTTATTACATCTTCTAGTTCTTCAGCCACCTAGACCATCAAAGCCTTTGATTTTGTACACAACAGTGGTGTAGGGTTCAGTGGGGGCCATGCTAGTTGAAGAAGATGACATTGGAGCAAAATTTGCTCTGTACTACTTAAGTAAGAAGTTCTTGCCATAAGAGGCCAAGTACATGGACATCGAAAAGAATTGTTTAGCAGTGATATGGGCCTTGAAGTAGCCGAGACACTATTTCCCCTTCTATAAAATTTAAGCGGTGGCCAAGCATAACCTATTTAGATACCTTTTGTTAGCACATCCCTACTAGGGAAAATAGAAAGGTAGCTTTTGTTGTTGCAAGAATTTGAATTGGAGTATGTGACCAGGAAAATGATAAAGGGAAGGGCAGTTGTAGAATTTCTTGCTAACCACCCATTGCAAGGGGATCAAGTCGAATATGAGTTCCCAGACGAAAGCGTCAATGCCATAACGATCTAAAGTTGGCAGATGCATTTTGATGGGACTACAAATAGCAAGGGAGTTGGAGTAGGGTTCATCCTCATCACACCCAATGGTGAAAAACTCCCCTTGGCCATAAAACTAGGGTTCAAAGTGACTAACAATGAAACTTGCATATACGAGGTAGAAGCATTAATAACATTGGGTGCAAAAGCTATCGTCGTATTTGGAGATTCCTCCTTGGTGATTCACTAGGTGAAGGGAGAGTGGTATATTAGGGAGGAAATGCTAATCCCCTACGTGGAATATCTAAAGGACTTAAGTAGTTAGTTTGAGGCATATACCTTTAGGCATATACCGTAAGATGAGAATCAATAGGTAGATGTCCTGGTGATCTTAGTATCCATGTGGGATAACCCCAAAAGAATAGCTATGAGACTAGTAATCATTATATGTTCAACTAAGCCTTGCTTCGAGAATGAATAGCTCTTGAGCCCAGAAAGAGCTGACGATAAGACATGGTATTGTGATGTCCAAAATTATTTGAAGAGCTCTAAATTCCTTGAAGAACCAATAGAGAAAGATCAAAAGATGATTCAAAAGTTGTCAAGTTATTTTATTAGCATAGATAGGACCCTATACAAGAGGCAAGCTGATGGCATTCAATTAAAGTGCCTAGATAAGAGAGAAGCGATGAAGGTTATGGAAGAAACTCATGCAAAGGTATGTAGAGCTCACATGAACTGCTTAACATTGTTAAAAAAGATCATGCAGTAAGGATTCTTCTAGCTAACTATAGATGCTAATTGCTCTAAATATGTGAAAATATGCCACCAATGCTAGCAGTACATCGATTTGAGCCATCTGCCTATTTCAGAGTTGTGTAACCTATCATTGTCTTGGCCTTTCTCAGGTTGGGGAATAGAAATCATTGGAGAAATCCATCCAACAACATCCAATGGCCATAGGTACATCGTGGTCATCATCAATTACTTCACAAAGTGGGTGGAGGCTGAATCCTTTAAGAGACTGGGGGCACGAGAGATGGCTGAATTCATTGAAAGGAATCTGATCTATAGGTATGGAGTGCCTCACCATATGGTATCTAACAATGGGGTTCCATTTCAAGCAGAGGCCAAACAGACACTTCAAAAGTATAGAATTTGACATCATAAGTCTTCTCATTACTGTCCATAGGAATATAGGGTTGTAGAAGCTGCTAACAAGAATTTGAAGAAGATCTTGTCTAAGACTGTATAACCATACAAAGATTGGATTGAAAAGCTACCGTTCACACTTTGGAGGTATCGAACTACTATAAGAACTTCAAAAGGAGCCACTCCTTTCTCCATTGTATATGGCTCAGAGGTTGTGCTACCAGTAAAAATCAAGCTACAATCGCTAATAGTTTCTTTGGAAGCAAAGTTGCCAAAGGAAGAATAGGTAGAGCACATGATAGCATAATTGAACCTATTAGACAAAAATATAATGAGAGCTTACTACTAGAATCAATTGTATCAGAATATATTAGCCCAATCTTTTGGCAAGAAATTCAAGGGTTACCACCTAAAAGACGACAAATTGGTATTCAAGCAAATGAGACTTGGCATACCAGACTATAGAGGAAAGTTAATTCAGACCAAATTGAAAAGGCCCTTTTGTGCTCAAGAAATTACTATCTATAAAGGGGTAGTTATTCTCACAAATAGTAATGGGAATGAGTTTAAAAAACCAGTCAACATCGATAGGATAAAAAGGTTTCATGGCAAAGACAAAGATAAAAAAAAAGAGTAAAATAGCTAGCGAGTCGAAAATTGAAAAAAGTTGACCTTGCTAAAATTAAGCACCCCACTAAAGCAAAAATAAAAAAAGATGCCTTAGGCAAAAATTAGGGGTTAAAAAATAGTCAACCAAGAAAACCCATAAGGGTTGATTGACGATAGGAGTTAGATACACCCAAGATGTCACCACCCGAGATTAAATGAAATTTTTTATTTTTTACCTCGAGTGTCATGTCATGATTATTATTATTATTATTATTACAGGATTGTAATCATATGATAATGCATGAATAATTTAAGTTAAGCACACTAGTAAATGTGAAAGCAGGAGCATTATTTATTCATTCATAAAGCAAAAGCAAAAGCACAAACACACAAGCAAAAGATAAAAACATAGTAGCCAGCATGGCATGCACACTTTATATCCCATATTAAGCAAAATTTTCCTCCTAAGAAGGCAATCAAGCTTCTTCTCCTCTATTGCTGCCCCTTCTATTAGGGCATCTCAGCAAAAAGGTCCTCGGGTCAGGCGCTACCATAACCCACGAGCAGTACTTGACATTGGTTTCAAAGTCACAAATATTTGCAGAAGGGATATTGATCCTAATAGGTAGACACGTCCAAATGTAATGATAGCCTATGACAAAATCATCAATCAAGTTACCTCCTCCAAAATTTAGCTAAGTATGCACAATTTCTTGCCTCACGTGAAATTATCGGGTGTAACGCGTGGTGATACAGAAAGTAGCTCTATACAAAACACAAAGGGGAACTCAATTGGAACTCCCATCATGGGAAAAATACTCTATTTTTATCAAAGGGCACATGAAGCTCACCCTCTACTCAGCCACAGAACTCAGCCAGATGATACCCTTTTTTACAGAGCCTATCCAATACCAGTGCATGCAAGCATCAAAGAACCTCAAGGAATATACATCTACCAAGCAAAGAGGGGGCTCAACCAACATCTTGAGTTTTTCCTACCGCCAGATCTAAAACAAAGGTGTAAGCATAAAAGCTGCTGGAATGGGCAGGGTCCATTTCAGGCAAAAATTAGGCATAGGATTATGTGAAAATATGTAAAAAGATGCATTTCACATAAAAAAAAAGCTAGTGTGAAAACCCACAAGGGGTGCACTACCTTTAAATAAATGATTATAGGTACCTGAAGCAATAATGGGCTACCAGTAGATAGAGCGATAAAGTCTGCGTGTACAACATCTAACCCGAGCAGAGTCTCAGCCAAGATTAGAAGGAAAGAGGGCAGCCCTTCATGGATATCATTGATGACATCAAAAAGCTAGTAGTCTCCTATGATACTGCCCTCACTAGTAATACATAAGTAATGAGCTAAACACATGAAGAGGATAGCACCAACAACATAGGTCTCATTTCCATTCAAATAGTACATGCTATTAAGGGTAATTAAAAACAAGGTTCGACATACAAAGGAGATCTTCTAGAACTCGAACAACAAAAGGTCAATTGCATGGTTCGGCATACAAAGAAGAGTACTGGGCAAAAGGGGACACTAAGAATAACTGCAAATTCCTCATGCAAAGGGCATAACTCTACATTGATGAAATGAAAAACATGAAAGCGAGGGTCCTAATAGTGAGTGGATACTATGAGAAGATCTTTAAAGTTAAAAGTGGAATAGATAAGGGCAGTAAGAAAGGAATAGATAAAAATTTAATATACTATTTATATATCAGTTTGCACGATTGTGTAAGCCTATTTACACATCCTTACATAAGCTCCAATTACCACCTGGTAAAGATGAACATTAAAAGATACTTTGCATGTTTTACAACTCATGCTGCATCACTCGTCATCATTGTATGCATTATTCTTATGTAAAATTTTGTAGGTTACATATCTGATTTCACATTTCAAGATGGCTCGCCCTTTAAAATGATAAATATTATCAGGAACACTTAACAATTTAGGAAGTATATTTTACACGTGTGTCCAAATACACAAGGACTATAAATAATTAAAATAAATAATAATAAGTAAATAAATAATAATAATAAAGATAAGTGTAAAAGATTTTGCCATTTTGAATGTAGTATGATATGCAGGTTAGGACAGAAAATTCATTTGTTAATACATGAGTTTTAATATAAAATGGATTCACATAGATAACTAAAAATAAAATAATTTTAGGGAACATATTAATTGTAAAACACTATAAAAATTATAATTTTTAGAAGTATTTTGGAATAAATTGAAGGTGTTTTGCATGAGTTTGGGCCAAAACCCATGCAAAACATTGTTCACGTAAGTTTTTGCATGCATGGGAAGGGTTTATGTTCAAATATTTCAAAATTCTTGAATTTTCGATTTGCACGCCTATGCATGGTGATTACACGCCCTTGCAAGGCTTGCACAGCCGTGTAAACCCATTGCACGCCCGTGCAAACCTGGGTGCTATAAAACCTAGATGGGTTCTTTTCTTCTTTCCTTCTTTTCTTATTATTCTTTTCCTTTAGTCTAATGATTACAGACCTGGTTTTTTGCCCTTTTCTCACCCGTATGACGTCGTTTTGCAAATTCAATTAGATAAGTTGCTAGGTTTTCATGTCGTGAACATTTGGAGACCTTATTCATATGTTTTCATCAATTTTTAATCCTAAGCCAAAAAAGGTATGTTTTTTGATTTCTTATCTTTTTTATGCATTGGATGATGCTACAATGACATAAGAATGCTAGTAGAAATTGTTGTAAGTATGTGTAATACAATGTTGTTGTTAATTTTCTATTGTGATTGTAGAATGAAATTGGATATGGATAACTATCTTGATGGCATAAATAGGTCATTACATCTTTTTACTCTTTTATTATCATTTATTTATATTATGTGTTGATAATGAATGCATATATACAGAATGTGTTTTCTATGTAAAAATGGAAATTGGCTTAGGAATGCATATATAAATAGGTTAAATAATCATTTATTTTTACACATATTGTGAAATATTTTGATATTTGTTGGATAGATAGATATTAGGTCTTTAATATTGTATTTATTAGGTATGAAAAGTGGAGTAAAAAAAGAAAATAATAAAAATAATATACATATATATATATAATATATAGATGATAAATTTTTTTTTGTTTTATTATGGAAAAGTGTGCAACATAACCATGTGGATAATATAGTTGTAGATGTGTAAATCATGGTAATATGCTAATAATAGAGTGTGTGAATTTTGTGTTGGTAAACAAATCTCCCATGTGTATGCTTATGTAGGCTTATGTGCCTAGGAAAAATGCATGTAAATAGTGATAATAAAAATCAAAATAATGGTAATGGCATGTATGGTTATAATAAACATGATGATGGACCGATGGCGTGATATGATACTTATGTGCATTACTTTGTGAGGCATGATTGTTAGATGCTCGGTTGCAGGTTAGGATGGATTATGTGCCATATAAATATTGGGCTCTTACGTGAAATCTTTGTGTAGTTTGGGCTTAATTTTTTAAGCCGAAATGCTACTAAAATTTACACGTAAGCGGTGCCGACATTTAAATGGCACTGCCCCATGAGCATTATTCTTGACTGCACAAATTTGCGTTTTGCAGATAATGGACCCCGCTTTTCTAATATGGATGAAACAGGAATAAGCTACTCAGTACCGAGCCCTAGCAAGAGTCTATATGTTACCTAGTTAATTTTTGTCTAGAGGACTGTTGGATCACTTGGGATTGCTTAAGGAGGCCATTGGGCTTTTGGATTAGATGGGTTGGACAACATTTTATGTAGGATCATATAGGACCTATCCAGAGATGACACTATAATTTCTGACAACCTTTCACTATTTAGGCAAACAGCAATCGGACATCGAGGAGGGTGTTATCACTTACTGCATCCAGGGACATCTCATGTCTATGATTCGTAGGTGCTTTATTGAGATCCTAGGTTTGCCGATGATGAAGGATATATTCCAGCCAGATAGGTCCATTATGCCCTAGATATGGGAGGCCATTACATGCCCTGGTATTGTTTACAATCAGAGGAAAGCAAAGTCAACTATGTTGACATCACAGCTGCTCCGATACTTGTAGAGGGTTCTTGCTTGTTCTTATTTTGGGAGGATAGGTAGTCTTGGAGCTATTAATGCGAAGGAAATTTATAGCTTATGGGGTATGATTATATGGAGGCAAGTAGATTTGAGCCATGCCATACTAGAGCACTTGAGAAGAGTGTAGCACCAGCCAAGTGAGGCAACATTTATAGGCGATTTGGTCACTAAGTTACTATTAGTAGATGGGATGAAAAAACATATGATGGGTCATCAGCGGGAGAGGGCATTTACTTAGAGAGATAGGCGGCTTTTGACATGCACTTAACCATAGAGGATGACATTGCACCTTATAGGATCAGGCTGATGACCTTAAAAGAGATGTCTAGGGCACTAAACCAAGGCCATAAGCAGGAGTACAAGCCTCATTCGACACACCATGAGTAGGTGCCAGATATTGATCAGCAAATAGAGAAAGCCTTGGGACTAGGACTTAGGAAGGAGGAAGCCCTTTTTACTATTTTTTTGCAGGTGAGACCCACTAGGAGCCAGCCAAGACATAGGGTACCCAGGCTTTCCCCACCTTTTAGTATGAGTTGCCTCCTTGAGACTATGGCAATCTAGGTGTGACATTGTCTTTAGTGCCCCCTCTACCACCGCCAAATATGCACACAACTCTATGGGATGCCATACTATAGATCTCCAGCATATAGAGGTGTCTTAAACTACCGTTATTGTTGATATCTAGGTGATACACCAAGAATAGGCTAGGCACCATGAGTTATATCTAAAGAGATTTGATGACATTTAGGCTCACCAGCGCTAGTTGATGGTTGGCATGGCCATGGTAGAGAATGGGATCAGGTAGGTCGATGTTAGTGTGTAGAAGGCTATAGAGAGGATTCAGGTGTTAAAGATGACATTCCATACAGCGAGCAGTAAGATCACGAACACTAGATATGAGATCGAGAAGAGGATTGAGAAGCTTGATACTGACTTTATAAGGTATGCCACGAGTATAGATGGATATTCGAGGGTCACCTTGCAGAGTAAGCTATTATTTTATTGGGATCCGAAAAGAGATGGGATGCCTAGCAGGTTTCCTTGATGAGTTTCTCCACCTTATCGCTGTTTGCCCCATAAAACTCACACAGCTAGGTCCATTCACTCCTTTATCATCACAAGAATGGATACTAAGCCCACCGATCTATAGGCACTGCTCCCGTTTACCTCCGGAGGGTTCAACAAATTATAATTTACATTAAGGCCCAACAACCTACTACTCCAGTAAGATGATTTCATTTACATTTGCTTTATTGCATATACACTTTATTTCAGTACTTTTGGATTGATGTTTATTTTGGGATGATGTTTACTATTTGGGATTTGTTTTAAATTTCACATAAATTTTCACGTTTGCTAGAATTTACTTACTTGTTTATTGCATTATGTTATTTGGCAATATGTTTACCTCTGAAAAGTTAATTACAACTTTAAAATACTTGATCACAATTTCTGGGATAAGATAAAATGTATACATATATGAAAAAAAATTAAAGAGAGAGGGAAAGGAAAAGAGAGGAGGGAAGGCTAAGTCATAGTCACATACAAATATATATAAAAATGAAACCCAAAAAAAAAAAGCACCAAACTTAACACATTCACACACAACCTTGGAACTACTAAGTCATAACTAAGCTATCTTATTCAAGCCACAAAGGGAGGGCAACAACTCCCGTTTAACCTTTTCAACATTACAAATGTAGGATAAAAAGGACAAGATCAATTGTAAAGCATAAACCAATGCAACCTCTCAATCGTCGCCTACCACGATGCTCATTCCACTGCAGAAGGCAAGTAGTCATGTGATGCAATTGACTTTAGATCCAAGCAATCCCATTGCATACGAAATTTTTGCAAGAAATAAGGTATAGCCATAGAGTGCAATTGCCTTCAAATCAAAGTATAGCAGCAGAATGGAATTGCCTTTAAATCAAGGTATAGCCATAAAGTGGGATCACCTTTAGAATAAGGTATAGCTACAGAAGCGAAATCACCTTCAAATCAAGGTGTAACCACAAAGTGGGATTGCATTCAAAATAAGGTATAGCCATAGAAGCGGAATTGCCTTTAAAAAATGTATAGCCACAAAGTGGAATAGCCTTCAAAATCAATGTATAGCTACAGAGTGGAATCGCCTCAAAGTCAAGGTATAGCCACAGAGTGGGATCACCTTCAAAATAAAGTATAGCCATAGAAGTGAAATTTCCTTTAAACAAGATATAGCTATAGAGTGGAATCGCTTCGGAAAAAGGTATAGCTGTGGAACCAGAATTGCCTTCAAACAAGGTATAGCCACAAAATAGAATCGCCTTGAAAATAAAGGTATAACCACAGGAGATGGAATGCCTAACAGGTTTTTTTGATGAGTTTCTCCACCCTGTCATTGTTTGCCCCGTAGAACCCACATAGCCAAGCCCATCTGCTCCTCCATCATCACAGGAACGGGTATTGAGCCCATCAATCTATTGGCACTACTCCCATTTACCTCCGGAGGTTCTGATAAATTATAGTATGCATTAAGGCCTAACAGCCTACTACTCTAAGAAGATAACTTCATTTACATTTGCTTTTATCACATATACACTTTATTTCAGTACTTTTGGATTGATGTTTATTTTGGGATGATGTTTACTATTTGGAATTTGTTCTAGATTTCACATAACTTTTCATGTTTGCTAGAATTTACGTACTTGTTTATTGCGTTATGTTATTTAGCAATATGCTTACCTCTGAAAGTTAATTACAACTTTAAAATTCTTTATCACAATTTGTGGGATAAGATAAAATGTATACATTTATGAAAAAAAAAGAGAGAGGAAAAGGAAAAGAGAGAAAGAGATGAGGGAAGGCCAAGTTATAATCACATACAAATATACATAAAAATGCAACAAAAAAAATAGTGCCAAACTTAACACGTTCAAACACAACCTTGCAAGTAATAATTCATAACTAAGTTATCTCATTCAAGCCATGCAGGGGGCAACAATTCCCATTTAACCTTTTTAACATTACAAATGTAGGACAAAAAGGACAAGATCAATTATACAGCATAAACCAATACAGCCTCTCGATTGCCACCTACCACGATGCTCTTTCCGCTACAGAGGGCAAGTAGTCATCTGATGTGATTTACTTCAGATCTAAGCAACCCCATCACGTGTGAAATTTTTGCAAGAAACAAGGTATAGCCACAGAGTGGAATCGCCTTCAAATCAAGGTATAACAACAAAGTGGAATCACCTTTAAATCAAGGTATAGCTATAGAGTGGGATCGCCTTTAGAATAAGGTATAGCTGCAGAAGCAGAATCGCCTTTAAATCAAGGTATAGCCACAGAGTGGGATTGCCTTCATAACAAGGTATAACTATAGAAGTGGAATTGCCTTCGAACAAGGTATAGCTATAGAGTGTAATCGCCTTCAAAATTAAGGTATAGCCATAAAGTGGATCAACTCCAAGTTAAGGTATAGTTACAGAATTGAAATTACCTTCAAATCGAGGCATAGCCATAGAGTGGCATCGCCTTCAAAATAATGTATCGGCGTAAAAGAAAAATGGCGTTTAAATAAGGTACAACCATAGAGTGGAATTGCCTATTATTCAAGGTATAGCCACAGAGTGAAATTGCCTCCAAATCAAGGTATAGTATAGAAGAAGTGAAATTGCCTTCAGAAAAAGCTATAGCCACAAAAGCAAAATCGCCTTCAAATCAAGGTATAGACACAGAGTGGGATCGCTTTTAGAAAAAGGTATAGTAGTAGAAGCGAAATTGCCTTTACACAAGGTATAGCCACAGAGTGGAATTGTCTCCAAGTTAAGGTATAACGACAGAAGCAAAATTGCCTTCAAAATCAAGGTATAGCCACATAGTGGAATTGCCTCTAAGTCGAGGTATAGCCACAGAAATGAAATTGCCTCTAAGTTGAGGTATAGCCACAGAAACGAAATTGCCTTCAAATTAAGGTTTAGTCACAGAGTGGGATTGCCTTCAAAACAAGGTATAGTTGTACAAGCAGAATTGCCTTCAAATAAGGTATAGCCATAGAGTCGAATCGCCTTCAAATCAAGGTATAGCCAAAGAGTGAAATTGCCTCTAAGTCAAGGTAGCTATAAAAGTAAAATTTCCTTTAGAAAAAGGTATAGCCGCAGAAGTGGAATCGCCTTCAATCAAGGTGTAACCACATAGTGGGATTGCCTTTAGAACAAGGTATAGCCATAAAAGTGGAATCACGTTCAAATAAGGTATAGCCACAAAGTGGAATCGCCTTTAAAATTAAGGTATAGCCATAGAGTGAAATCGACTCTAAGTCAAGGTATAGCCACAAAAGTAGAATTTCCTTTAAATTAAGGTATATCCATAGAGTAAGATCGCCTTTAAAATCAAGTTATAGCCACAAAGTAAAATCACCTCCAAGTTAAGGTATAGCTGCAGAAGTGGAATTGCCTTCAAACCAAAAAAATGCACCACAAGCTGGCATCGATCACTTATCAAGCTTTCTTAAGGAGAAATCGGGAGATTGGCTCATCAGGTAAGCATTTCCCTCTCTCTCTCTCTCTCTCTCTCTTACTCTGAATTTTAGCTCACCTAGGCACTCTTATATACTAGCCTACCTAAAGTTAGGGGCAACTATAGACACTAGGTCCTGAGGAGGCTTTTCTTAAGGTTTCCTAATAAGGAAAATTGCTCTTTCAAAGATAGCAGATCGAGTATTTTGAGATCTTTTTGTATTAAAACCCTTTTTTCTAAAAAAAATGTTTTGAAGTGTTTATGCTTTATTCAAGCACTCAAAGGGAGCAAATGGTTGAATAGTGAGAAGTATTCTCAATCGAGGGCTTAAAAGTCATTTTTCAAAAGATTTTAGCCTTGCATACCCGTGCAATAAAAGTATCATCATTATTTAGCCAATTGCCAACTTGTTTGCCATTTTTTGGTTAGCACACCAGTGCAAAGCCCTTGCACGACCATGTATATCAGAGAATCTTACCTTTTCAAGCAAGTTGACTGCAGCACTTGAGTTGCACACCTGTGTAAGTAAAAAGTAAGTCAACTTTTCAGAAGCAATTTGAAAAGTTGGCTGACTTTTTAGATTTGCACACCCATGCATAGGGTTTGCATGCTCATGCAATCCTTCCTATATAAAAGTTTTGGCTGAGTTACTTTGAAAGGTTAGGAAAATTTTATAGGAAAGAAGGCTTTATTGTTGAAAAGCTTTTAAAATTCAAAAGCTCTCTTTTGGAACTTAGTTCCTCATTTTTTTAATCGGTTTTAAGACCATTTCAGTATGGAAAAGATCTAAGGATTTTACATTTGACCGTCTAATCAAGTAAGTATACTAAACGTAATATAAAAAGTCTTTTCCTCTCAATTTAATTTTTTAATAGTATTAAATTTATACATTTATCATTTTAAATGCTATAAATTTTATTTGTTGATTTATTCATCATATTTTTTTTCGTATAAATGTTCCTGCTTAAATCTAGGTTGTAAAACCCTCTTTAAAGGTATTTTTGCTGTGTGATAGAAATTATTAGGCTATCATTTTAAAAATTCCTTCGATCTATTTTAAAAGTCTTTTCTTTTATATAGTTTGATTTTAAAACCATTTTTTACATGTTTAGCTATCCCTTTTTACTCCCTTTTGGATCTGTTTATCGACAATGACTTTACTTTAAAAGGAAAGGAAAACTAACCTTTTATTAATAAATACGGTCATGCATAACTTGATACACACCCATACATCACATGATGTAAGGCCAAAAATATGCCTTCTTGCCCTTTTAAAATAAATGAGTCGGCCATACGTCGCTCACTGCGCATCAACGCATTTACTGACATACGTCCATATTTATCTTTTTTTTATTTCATCTTTCCTTTATTATATTATTATTATTATTATTATTATTATTATTATTTACGAATAACCTCTTTTGGAAGTGCAGTTGGGTAGGTGCTACTATTAAGTTCGCATCCCCTTTCCTTATTACAAAAAGGCTTTTTGATCACAAGAGAAAAATGCCACCAAAAATATTTATATTGAAAAATTGGGATTTTTGTTAATAAAATTGGACCAAAATCCTATTTCTTGTCCAAGAGACTCACATGTAAAAATTAGCTTTTAATAATGTAAAGATTTTGTATATAATTATATAACATGGGATGTTTCTTAATAAAACTTACACTGGCAAGTCCCTATCTTCAATTCTCGCAATGAAACACTTCTTCATAATCCACATACGAAGATTGATAACCTCAACAAAAAGGTCACATTGAGCTACCCAATTTGTGGATTCTTATTTTATTGCTTTAATCTATGCCATGATTTACCATTTTTCTACATGCTTCGTACGCCTTTAATTTATTTATTTGCTCTAATTTTGTATGCAAGAAAAGAGATAACACCATTAACATGTAAACCATTATGTCACATCTATCAAAAGTTAAAATAAAAGTGAAGTTTCAAACTCTCTCCGAATTTTTACCTTACGAGGTTGAAACACTTTTTCCAAATGTCCCGTTAGGTGGTGACTCCTTATGTCAACCTTGTGGTGCCTAACTGACCCCTTTAATTGGTCGATTGCCAATGATAGGGTAGGGACACCTTAAGATGCTTATCACACCTTTCGAGGTTAGAGACTTGGCAAGTCAGGCTAGGTTCATTTCCTATTGCGAAGCAACCGATCAACTCAGAAAAAGGAAACCTTAACCTGTTCGAACCATAAAAGTTGGATCGGGTTACCAAAGCAAAAGGTTTTCCTTTGTTTTTGCTCGAAAATCCATCCTTTATACCACAAGAAAATGAATTTTTAATGATCAAAAATTAACGAAGGGATAAAAATCGGGTCGTAATAATATACAAACAACAAAGGGATTTTAATCCGGTCATTAGATCTTAAATTTTATTATTATTTAACGAGGGGAGAAAATTCGGTCGTTGAAAGATTAAAATTCCGATCGTTACTATCTTTAAGAAAATGGCGGGACATAAATTCTATTGCATCCAAAAAATAATTCACAATTATTTTATAAAAAAAATAAAACATAAAATACCAAAGTTCAAAATTAGGAAAAAATGGAAACCTATTATGCTTTTATCATCCAAATTTGTTTCCAGCAAAACACATATCCCAAACCTAATATATAGAGCTCAAGATACAGAAGAACAAATTACAACGAGGAAGATTATCTTACCAGCCTCTTTCATACAAGGCATCGTAGCAACTTTACTTCCTCAAGAATCCATAGATGCGAGCCCAGTTCCTACCCGCATCTTCAGAGGCCACTCATCGTTATTTCATGCCCTCTTGATTTGCATCATGTTTTCTTTCTCAGGTTCGTTATGCTATTTGATGATTGAAAAGAAGCTTAGGGTTGCTAAATTTTGCAGGTTATATTCAATTATCTCCATTGTTGTGGCTTTATCTATACTTGTCTATGATTTGATTTTGGACGGCCTCAATTGTGTTTCTTCTGGGAATACGACTATAGCAGAATAGAAGTGAGATTGGGATCTTTTGTTATCTACAAATTCTGTAAATGGGATCTTTTAACTTAAAACCCTACTCTTTTGTTGTGCGTGAAATTTTAGATCTCTCTCTATATAGTTATCCATGAAAATCATATTTAGATATTATTTTTGACATGGATGATTTGGCTGCTTCAATTCTTGTGACATCCCAGAATCTGTTTGTTGAAATGTTGTTGAGAGGATTAATCCTTGTACCAGCGTTAGAAATGAATATTTTATGCATATTTTCCAGTAAAGACCTGAACTATCATTCTAATCATTATAAAGTCCCAATAAACATATTATGGCTCTACTAATATGATTATAGCTCGGCTGCAGAAGAGCTTTCCTATATAATTTATTCTATAAGAATTAACATAATCAATTTCCATTAATCTCCCCCGCTTCATTCATTCCCTTATTTTATCATAAATTCTCATACTTCCTTGGTTGCCAATTGCCGAAGTTAGGCCTCATTGGATAGGTGGTAACAAAACCAATAGTCTAGGAATGATATCCTCCTAAATTAAGTCCTCTAAGTGCGTTTACACTTGCAGAATACTGGAGTTGTTTTCCAGGAGAAAAGAAAAATGGAGGACTTGTTTATGTTGAGTAATTTTCATGTAGAATCTTTAAGATATTACGTACATTATATATATATATATATATATTGCTTTTTTGTCAAGATTCTAATGATGTTTTTAATACATGCAGTAGTTTGAGTTTACTATGTTTTGTCTGTCTCTATGTTTTTTTTATGGTTAGAATTTTGCACTTATTTTTCAGCTGTTTGTTTGTTTGAATTTGAGTTGGTTGGTTGTATGAATTTTAATTGCTTAAGTCGTTTATTTTCTCACTATTGCAAATGCTTTATATTTTAATTGAAAGTAGGAAGTAGGACCTTTGAGTTGTTGTCATGACAGTTCTGGATTTTTGCTTCCCCTTTCTAGTGGAGCATATAGCTCTTCTATGGCTACTATAATGGACTGCATATGCCAGCTTGTTATAAAAGGTTAGATTTATCAAATTTTTATTATGTCCAATTTTGAAATTGCTTTTAGAAGAAGTGGTTGTGGTTTAGGTAATTTACTAATTTAAATTTATAATTAGAGAGTTCAATTAATTTGGGATGTTTTTTTTTAGTTTGGAGTAATATTGTTGCCCTTTTAATGCACAAAAAATGACGTGATAAGAGAGACAGTAAAAATTGAAGTAAAAAATGAATTTTAAGATAATTAATATAAGTAACCGATGGTATTGGTTTACTATTGATGCCTAAGCTAGAGAATAATGTTAAGGTCTAGAAACTAAATGGTGGACACTTAGAAGGGGAAAGTGACTTTCTTTTATGATAACAAATTTTGGGTTGCAGGATCTTTGGTGAAGGTGGAGTTCATTATTTCTAATCAAATTCACCTTTCAGATATGTATTTTGTCTGTTTCCTCTTATTGATTGTAAATTTGGACTGTATTTTAGGCAATATAGTTTATTTGGAACCAAATAGTTCTAGTAAATGTCTCCTCCTTAACATATTCGAATCCATTCCGAGGTCAATCTTACAAGCTCTTTGAAACACGTACATTTATATGTGTCAGATTTTGGGGTCTTTGTATTTCAGTCTATGGAGTAATTTGCATTGAAATAATTTGATAACTGTTTCTTTCTTCACTTGTGATTGGGCCTAGTTTGCTACTTGATTTATGTTCTACTGCATCCGATGTTCTTGGCTTGCTTAAAGGTATTTCTTTAATATATTTAGCATATTTCTTTAATTAGCCTCCTTTTTATCAAATTGATATCCATGTCTACCAATCCCGAAAAGGTTTTGTATACATTCACATTTTCTAACTTTTCTTTTAATATTAAAATTTTGATTATTGTTGCTAATTGTGAAATTAATTGGTAGTGAATAGACCACACTATGATTTAAACACATCAAAATTAAAGAACTTAGGATTGAAGTTCAAGTCCATTCAGCCAATGTTTGATGATTGCATTGCTTCTCTCATAGAACAAGGCCATCTATCTTCACTAACTCGCCTTGTTGATTAATATATTAGAATTCTAATTAATGCTACATTTCCTTTCAATTATTCTATATGCTGTTGTCTTCATTATATGTCAACCTAGCTACCTTAATTTATCTTATTTGAATCATCTAGTTAATAATCTCACTTTATGCATACATATTTGAAAACTGGAGTTGTTGGAGAATTGATGATCAAAGACACATTTTTCTCATTCTAACTACTGTCTGTGAATTTTTTTTTTCTAAAAAAATGAAAAATCTTGTTCTTTCTTTCTAATTTCTTTTACATATTTTTCTTCTTCCTTTTTTTTTCTTTTCTAGATTAATTTCTATTTTCTGCTAATGCAATGGGAAGCAACCTGAGAGTAAAATTTGAAAATAATTTTTTTTTTCAAAATTTATTTTCTTATTAATTACATAATAACTATAAATGGGCTATCTTTAGGATGCTTCTGTGTAGGTTATTTATTTATTTTGTTAGTTTTAAATGGAAGCCAATGGTCTTTTTAGTTAATTTTATAGGAAAGTACTATACAAAAAAAAAATGCTCAAATAATGGCTGGTTGGTTCAGTCTTTACTGCTGGTTGCTAAATAGTAAAAAGTTATTTTTGTGTATTGATATCTTTTTTTTTTGCTTATTGGAATATATATTCTTATGATGAATTTCAGTTCATGGTTTCTTCTCTAGAATAGAAGGTTGACGAAACAGAGAAGAAATTTTGAGAGACCAGCAACTATTGCTCATTTGTAGTCTATTCATTTATTTAATAATTTACAATGATATCTACTTGCTGGCTTGATAGACGACATACTCAATTAGAACAGAAAACAGAAGCTTATGGGAAGCAATTTTGTTGTTTATTTGCTCCTCTAAGGCTATGTTTGGTATAAAGGATTGTAATGTAATGTAATTAACTATGTAATGAATCCTCTGTTTGGTAACATAAAAAACTAATTATGTAATGTAATTCTAATTACCAATGGATTGTTGAATACATTTATTAATGTATTCCTCAATCCTTCCATTTATCAATGTATTTCTCATTACAGAGCCTCTCTCTAAGGCTAAACCTAAACCATCGTCTCCCCATTAGCCTCCACTGCCACTGCCGCTGTCGGTGTCGTCTTCCTCCTGTCGATGCCATCCTCCGCCGGTACAGTTACCTCCGTCTTTTATTTTCTTCCCTCTTTCTCTTCCTTCTTCTTTTTCTCTCTGTTTTCTTGCCGTTTTTGCTCATGGCCATTTGAGAGAGGAGTTATGTTTTCAATGACTACATATTTGTATTGAGGGAGGGAGAGAGAGATGGAGAGCGAGAGAGAGCTTTGGAGAGATTGTTTGGCTGATTTTTGTCTTTTTTGATTTCTTCTTGCCACTTGAATTGGAGAAAAAAGTTATTCGAAGAGGCAGGAGGATTTTTTGGATGCTTTTCTCCTCTCTTAGTAGAGCTTTTTGTAGTTATGTTGCTATTTTCATTTAGATCTAGGTTTGTTCTTTCTTTTGTTCAGATCCACTTTGTTCGGTTGCTTTCAATTTTGTTTTAGCCGAAATTCGATCAATATGTTTTCCTGTTTTTAGTGTCTCAAATTCGTTGAATTGAGTTGGGACTCGAGTTTTTTCTCCTTGATTATGCAGAAAGATTTCCTATTGATTGTGCAGCATAGTTTTGGAGTTCCAAAGTATGGGGAGATCTTATCGAAGGTTGGTAGTGGAAGTGCATAGTTTATTTCGCTCATGATTTCAGGAACATCTAGATTTAGTGAGTGCAAACTTGGGTGACTAGCCTTTGATGCTTTGCTTACTCTGCCTTTGGATGGGTGGTCTTTGATGATTGTCTTGTTTTGTTTATGGTTTTTAATCCAAGAGGGACTGAATTCTAGATCAATAGGTATATGCTAAAAGAAATTAAATAATATTTTTAATTGGATATTGTCCAATTAGTTAAATGTTTTGTGGACACCTAATTATTATTCATCATGTCATATAATGTCAAAGTTTAATTCATAGGAGGTGTCATATAATTAATCAGTCAGGAAAGCAAGGTATTGGCCAAGTTCCTATACTCTGGTGCTCTTGAATTCATATCGTGAGACTTACTTCCATGTTTTTGTCTTCAACTCATAATTTGTGTATTGAAGAATTGAAAGGCCTATACATGATAATGAAAGTTTAGAGCTTTAGTCATTTGCAATTTTGCATTTGCAAATTGTATGCAAAAGAGTCATTGGGTATTCTTCAGTTTCAGTTACTTTTATGCATATACACAAGTTGCAGATTGAAGGAACCCGTTAGGTCATATAAATGGCAGAAAAGTGTTGCGAGTTTGATTATGTTATACTGCTCTTTTCACAATCTTCCAACAGTAAGCAATTATTTTTGCCTGATTGTGCAAATACTGCAGAAGTGGATCTCTGAAAACCAATAGCTTCTTGATTATCTAGAATTTTGGTTCTAGTTGGGTTCTGGAATTTCTAATTTTTGCCAAGTTCTTATGGGAGGTTGTTGATAGAAATGCAAGGTCTTTTTTCCCCTCATGATTTCTTTTCCATATGTGATCTCTTCCTAGAAATTCATGAAAATTTGCTTTGTGGTTCTCTCTCCGGCTTGTTCTTTGCTACTGCCTTCTACGCTGTTGGAATGCTTCTGCATCAGGCAACAAGATTTCAACTTGCTGTCTTGTTTCAGTATGAGTTGACAAAATTGGGTGAAAAGTTTACTTTATGGGGATATTTGAGTATTGTTAAACAATTTATTTGATATTTGTTTAGTTATTATTAATATGTAAACTTTACTTTGAATATTAGAGTTAAAATTATATTTTTATGAGTTTGTATTTTTAATATAATTTTTTATATTATGTTTTATTAAGTTTGGATTTTTATATATTTATAATAAAATAAATATATAAGTAATTAAAAAAATAAAATATTTATATAAAAAAATAATTAATAATTATAAATATAATTATATTTGAAGACATGTATATAATGCAACCAAACATATGAATGTATTTGTTATTACATTACATAACTAATGTTACCAAACATAGTAATGTAATCATAATTACATTGCATTACATTACATCTTTTAATCCATTGCATTATTCAATACATTACATTACAATCCTTTATACCAAACATAGCCTAAGTGTTTCTCCTATATTTAGATGACTAATTCTTTAGGTCAAATTTCTGATTCGGGGGTTGAAGCTAAAATTATGCAATACTGATAGAGTTGGGCGGCTATCTAAAAGTATTTGAATCTTTCGAGAAAATAGCCTTTCTATTACGAGAGCAGAAGTACCAATGAGAGATGGCAAATTAGTGAATACATTTTATGTTCGTGATGCATCGGGGTATCCTATCGATGCGAAAACCATTAATTTAATCAGGCAAGTAATTGGATAGACCATACTTAAGGTGAAAGGCAATCCTGAAGAGTTAAAAGCAGGGTCTCAGGAATCACCTACCAAGTTTTTGTTTGGTCTTTTGTCCAAGTCAAGATCTTTTTATAATTTTGGATTGCTTAGGTCCACTCGTGAACTCTTACTTACCTTATTTACCTTGTACATTAAAACCCATTAGCCTTACATTCTGCTGGCTACTATAGCATGTGGGACTTTAGGAATTGTCAGAGGTAAAGAAACCCATACGAAGAATTTAGAGGTGGCTGTAAAGTATTAAATGTCTTTTTCTCTATATTCTAATTATGTTGACAGATTTAAATTAGTAAGTTTTCAATAAATATAGTAAGTAATGTTAAAAATATAATTATTATATGACAAGTTTTGTAACACCCTTATCCCTCCTGATACTGTACTGGTGTCCCGAAGACCGAATTTTTTTTTACTTAACTTCTATACTTAAAAATATTATCAACATTTACATAATTATTAACTACCCTTCGTCGATGACCTATAACTATCCAATTTACTATGCATTTAATAAAAATTTTGTAATATAACGGTTGTACATAGTACTAGCCCCCTAAAAAGCAAACAAATCACACAGCCTCTCAGAGGCACAACAATCAATAATAACAACAATATTCATTCATTTCCATCTATTCCATTCCATTTATTCATAATCCAAACATTACTTATTAAAATAACTTCCGTTTACATTATATAACCAGAAGTAAAGTTATACTCATATATACATGCCAAAATTTATATAACCAAAGTAACCTAAAAGAAGTCTTGTAATTTGAATTCTTGCTCCTGCTTCTGTTGACCTGAGCGTAGTAAAAACTACACGCTGAGCACTCAACATACTCAGTGGTGACTAATAATCGATACATTTCCTAATATTTTCATCATTATTCTTAAGTATTAACATATATATGTAAAAATAATTATAAAATCATTCATTATCACATTCTAAACACTATCTTAATATTTTCTATAAGATTATTCATTTTAATCACACAATTTCAATTTTGCCATTATAAATTCAATTATGATCTTTAAACTGATAAATGAAGCAATTTACGTTTCTTTACACTTAATTTGCCATTTTTATGCAAAAGTTACCTTTTTGTCCTTGTTGTCAATAAATTTCACTTTTTGAATAATTTATCTATTATCTGTCAGTTTTATTGTTATTTAAGCAATTCTCACTTAATTTACCAACTTTTTGGACTTTTAGGAAAAATTACCATTTTGTTCCTAAACTTTCTTTTTCTTTCATTATGGTCCTTTTTCACTTTCTTTTCTTAATTTTCATTTTCTTTTCATTTCTTTTCACTTTATTACCATTATGCCCCTAGTACAGACCCAGTAGAAAATCTCAGACCGGATACACGGAACATGGATCCCACGAGCCCCACTAAAAAGAGAAATAATTCCCAAAGAACCATTCTCAGAACACTGCACTTTTCACTTTCACTTTACACTGAAGCTATGGAGATCAATGATCCTACCCCTAGCTAAGCAAGTCGCCATGACTTGCACCGTGGTAAAGTGTGTTCCTATAGCTAACCAACTATATCCAGAACTAGTTTTTACTGCCAGACTAATTCTAAGTGTACATAAATAATTACTTTATTAATTCTTTTAATTTCCAAAAAATTTCATTAGTTGACATTTTTATTCCTTTTTCATTGGCTATAATTTACATTCGTATAAATTCACCTTTTTCAATGTTTTTATACAATTATTCATTAAAAATCCAATTATTTTCATTACACATATTACATTAAAATTTCAAATAAAATTCTAATAATTTCTATAAATGCTAATAAAATTTATTTATGCATTATTTATTATTAATTATCATTTTTCATCAAAATAATCACTTAATTCACTATAAATCACAACTTCTATTATATACATATATTATTCATAATCTTAAAAATTGCCAATTAATTTCCAAATATTCTTTAAAAATTCATAGACATTAATTATCAAGCCTACTATTAATTTAAGTTAACAATTATTATTTTTATGCAATTTTCTTACTATTTACCCTTATAATTAAATTCAGCCAACACTAATACACCTCCCTAAAAATTGTATTTCTTACATTAAAGCCTTCACTTTATCTTCTTTCATGATCAATTTCACTTACCCTAACATTAGTGCATCAATTAACAACTTTAATTATTTTTACCCTAATTACATAATTAAAAAAAATCATAAACTTAGAAAATGTAAAGATTAATTAGTCACTTACAATTTTTTCTTGGATTAGGGAGTCTAGGCTTCCTTTTTCTTGCCTTTGTCCTTTGAAAAACTCCCTCTTTCTTCATCACCTACATGGGACAGCCCATTCAAGCTTATTTTTCTTCCTTTTCTTGTTCTCAAATGCAAAAACCAAGCTCATAATCATAATCTACACCCAAAAATCTATGAAAAACCACTAAGAAATTAATTTAAAACACTAAAATTCTCAAGTTCCAACTTACCCCTTTTTCTTTCTTTCCTTAATTTCTTTACTTCCTTTGCCCAAATCAATTAAATGAAGCTATATTAGTGATCTAGAGGGATGAAACTATAACTCCTAAGTTAAAATTTAGGAGAGATTTTGAGTAGTTATGAAGCAAGAGAGAGAGAGAAGAGATGGAAGGGAGTTTCGGCCAAAGAGAGGAAGGAAGAAGCTGAACTGATATCTGGAGTTTTCTCCAGAATTTTGGTCCTTATAAACCTCCCTAATGGGCCCAAAATTGGGCCAAAATGATGGGCTTTGCCCAATTAACTAAAAAGGCCCAATTTAGGCCCTTAAATGCCTAATCAAATTTCTCTCTCTTTCAACCATCAAATCACTTCAAAATTAATTTCATCACTCTTATCACATCAAAAACAGCTAGCACGCAAATTTTTGGCTCAATCAGAGTCCGTTATCGATTCGATTCAAACTTATCAATCCGATTTGACAACTGCCGGTATCACCAAAAAATTTCATTCTCATCACTAAAATATTCTACACAAAAATTCATGTAGGCATGCAAAATCTAGAAATATTTGGAATTCGTATACTATTTTTAATTATTATATGCAAAATCAAGTCACCTTCCCTATTAGGAAAATTGACTCGCTAATTTTTCGTATTTTTGACCTTTGAAGGCCTATTTGACCTCAATTTCACTTTAAATTTCAACCCCGGACTTACCATGACCAATACTTTCCGATGGTTCAATAAAATATTTTTGACTTTTGGGTGTCCTTTCGGGCCCGAAAAATACTATTTACCATAGGGAAGTACTGTTCCCAGCTAACCCGGTGTTGAGGCCATTACAATTTTTAATTAGCTAAGTGTATGCATGTAATTTTTAGCTCTCAATGTTATATTATTTCACTTTACATTGTTATGACATATCTAATGTTTTTAACTTTTTAAATGCATGCACTACTAAAAAAATGCAAATTAGCGACGACAAAAGTGGTCGCTAACTGATATTTTTTCGTCGCTAAATCAGTTTAGCGACAACTTAGCGATGACTTTCATTTTGAAACAAAAGTCATTGTAGCAGAAATTAGCGACAACAGAGCGTTGTCGCCAAATTTTAGCGACAAAAGAGCGTTGTCGCTAAATATTTGTCGCCATTTTGCTACAACAATGTTCACCGCAAAATTTTGCGACAACAATATTTTCGTCGCAATATTGCTACAACATTGTTCATTGCAAAATTTTGCGACGATAATATTTTTGTCGCAACATTGCTACGACATTGTTCTCGCAAAATTTTGCGACAATATTTCGTCGCAATATTGCTACGACATTGTTCACGCGAAAATTTTGCGACGACAATATTTTCGTCGCAATATTGCTATAACATTGTTCATGCTAAATTTAACGACGACGGCATTTTCGTTGCAATATTGCTACGACATTGTTGATGCTAAATAGCTATTGTTCAAACATGCTAATCCATCGCTAAATTAAAATTATTTTTTATTTTTAAATTAATATGAAAATTTCATCATTTAAATGATAAGTTACAAATGACAAATTTATATTTATAGACTACTTAATATTTAATACAAAAATATATATATTCATGAAAACATTGTTATTTACAAATGGATATCATCGTTAATTGTATATCTAAAATAATACACGCATATATAATAATAACAAATGTCGCCCAAAATGTCATACTATATACTTATAACTATAATGTAAATAGATACTTTGCTTCTAAATCTATTGCTGAAAAAAAGTTGTTGCATCTCCATCTATTGTTAGGTTTGTCTGACCTGCTGATCCATCTCTTGTTCATGCTCAGCATAAATCTCAACTAAAAACTCAATCCGCATAGTGGACAAATATTGCAAGTACAAGCTATGAGAAACAAATATAAAATTAACACAATGGTGTGAGGAATTATCATGCAATTTTCTTGATTTTCTCAATGAAACTAAAACTTTGCAGAAGACAACAATGCCATGTAAAATGTTGATTTTCCCTACTTCTAAAACCAAACCCTTTCTTCATTTTCTAACCAATAAATTTTATATAAAAATTACAACCACAAAGTCACATAATAAAAGTCAAACCAACCAAAAATCAGTGACTCATTTGGAATCAAAAATCAAATGCACTCACCGTTTCACTAGTCAAAAGCCAAAACTTTCCATCTACCCACAGTTTAGCACCTTCTACACTTCTCCACCATCTTGTTATATAGTTTCTATTTCCTAGATCAACCATCATATCATAACCAAGAAAAGAAAGCTTGCCTGAATTACGGTCTCTGCTGTCCATGATACAGTCCATTGGCTCCCGATTGCCCTGAAAATAACATTTATAGCCTTATGATAATATATATATATAATATATTTGTCGTCAATTAACAGGAAGGAACCAATAAAAATTCAATTATTTAAAAATTTCAGTACAATAACTAAATTTAAGTGATTTTAGTGTTACAAATTTCAAGTTCAAATTCAGTGAATTTAGTGTTACAAGTCAGAAAATCGAGAGACTTATTCTATAAATTACCCAATAAAAAAAGTTTTCATTGTTTATGCCAGCATAAAATATTCAAATAGACGCTAAATTGCCAATATAAATAATTCCATTAACATGGTCACTTATGTTTAAGTAATGTATTTCTGAAATATATTCAAATATTCAAATAGATGCTAAAACCTAACATAATTGCAACATATTAGTAACTTGATGAACTAGTAAGGAAATAAAAAAGAATGAAAATTTCAAACAAAAATTTCAGGGCTTATGTAGTAATAAAACTCATGTCTAAATACAAGTTAAGCATTTGGTGAATATGTAATAATTCAAAAGACAGTAAGGGTGAAACATTTAAAATAAGAATTAAAATTTTAGGGGTAACATAGTCAATTTAATGTACGTGATAACAAAAGACTTTTAAGATTAAAAAAAATAGATAATTTGTTAGGTTGGCTACCTACAAAGAACTAACTTTTAGTAGATTATTGAGTTGCAATTATATGACAATTCTAGATGCATGGCATAAAATAAATTAGATAGGGTATAATTAAACTACAGCATACCATAAAAGTCTTCATCTTTTATTCAAATTGTCTAATCGTGTCCATTTTTTATTATTCTTACGAAGAAATTACCTGTTTACTTTTTAAAATTAGATGCTTCCATTAATGATAACTTGATGGACTTTCTAAGACATTCTAGTGCAACATAAGATTAGATTAGAACATTGAAAAGTACATTCACAAAAAAATAAAAATAAAAAAGACTACAGAAAAGTAGAATGATTATATATATATATATATATATTTTGATTGGCGCTGTGTAAGTTCGGTTCATCGAGCTTTCAAGTAAATTTTACTATTATTGCAGAACCATTGGTTACTAATTTTCTATTTTAATGTGTAATTAATTTGATAACTCATACCTGGAAAATATATGGTATGATAAACTAAAATTAAATGGCATCACTAGCACAAATTAATAATTTAATATAATAACCGATTAATTGTATTCACCGTTCTTAAATTTACACACACACACATATGGTTAAAAAAGTTTCTTTCAAAAAGTCATCATACAATGGTAACAAGAAAAAAAAGGCCATCTCTCAACTATAAATTTTATTTTATCACAATTGTATCATGCACCCAATTATTACCCGGAAAAGTAAACTAAATTACTTAATTAGCACCATAACATTAATGTAGCCTGCCACATTGATCATAAAGAATTCATGAAATCACCTGCAGACATCTCACGTGTCTCTTTTTGTATATCCTAAATCATTCACCAATGGCACTTCCAGAGCTTTTGACAGTTGCCGAGCTGATGCAACAAACCTAAAGAATTTATTAATAACCATATAGAAGCAGCCATCATCATATACTGTTGCCCAAAAACCTCAAACCTACTGCACTTGTGCTTTCTAATGGTAATAAATAAATAAGTAAAAGATTAAGAGGAATATTCACTTTTATGGACACATGGCAATAACATAAACGAAAATAACAATGTAACACACAGGGTCAGCCATAAAGCCCTTAGGAAAGTAAATAAATATTCTCAGTTAGTTCCACATGCAACATGCATGTCCTGCACAACTATCAACTTCAACCAAAATCAATATGCAACTATAAAAGCCCATGGCTCTACATATTCAAATCACACAAATAGTAATAGAAAGCATCTTTGAACTGACTAATGAAGAATGGTAGAATACCCAATGCCCCTCTCTATCCTAAATAGATGTTCAGTAGAAACATGTTCAATATCATATTTCAATTCTAAATGTAGAAAAATGCAATGGGATTATTTCATGTGCATGAAGTAGCCATTTGAAAAAACAATAATAAATAGCTTATTCACACATGAACACTAGTTCCATAATTAACAATCAGCCAGCCGACTATATATAGTGATCAATTATTGAGAGTCATTGTTCCATAATTAAACAAACGTATTCACTTACTTGTTACAGTACTTTCACTTACCTTCTAAATAATGAACTTACCTAGTTTTTTTTCCCCCCTTCAATTGTAACTATCCCATCGCTAAACCAATGCTGCTGTGAATATTATTTTATCAGGAGAAAATCGCAAAATAAAATTTGAATTTTTCTGAAATTAAACTTGGTATGATTATCTCATGTTTAGTATGGTTATAAAATTTGAATTTTTCTGAAATTAAACTTGGTATGATTATCTCATGTTTAGTATGGTTTTACGCGAACACAAGAAAAGAACCAACACCAACTAATTTAAATTGCATTTATCACCAGAACTGATATACCTTAGGGAAAATTTGATCCAAAACCTCAACAGCACGCTTTGAGTTCCATCCATAGTATCCTCTCACCAATATATCTGCCTGTGCATAATACCAACCAAAGCAAAATTTCAATAACAAGTCCCACAAACTACCTATAGCACTAGAAGAGAAATATACTGTGAAATGTAACAGAGTGAGGTAATGAGTTTCTACTGAAAAGAGAAAGCATTTTGTCAACATTAACCCCTCCTTCTATTCCCCTAATAAACGAATAAAGACCCAGTAATTAAATCCATGAATAAAGATGGAAGTAAATAAAATTGAACAGGAAGATGAAGTAAATAAAATTGAACAAGAATGTGAAACAGACATGAAGCAATAAAAAAGCCCACTTTAAATCAAATCATAAAGAAATTTATATATATATAGAACCCCAACCGCCATGGCTGAAGCTGAGCTGGACAATGGAGGATCCAAAGAGCACAAACTGTGGCCTTGATGGTCCCACCATCTCTCTCTCTCTCAAAAAGATTACTCCTTTACTTTCTCTGCCCGATTTCCAACAAACACAGAGACTCTTTCTGGGTATGAACACAAAGGCGCTAACTTTACTTCTTAACTCCGAACTGCCACCGCAGCATAACCCCTCTCTCTCACTGTCTCTATCATACTATAAAAACCCTAAGTGAAACAAAAGAGAAGACCCAAGGTTAAGGCTTTTGTGATTTAGAAAAAAAAGAACCGCCAACACTTTTATTATCCCGCTAAAAAATTTCAGGATTTAGCTACAACATGTTTGTTGCAAAATTAGCTACAGCATTTTTCCAAGCAAAATTGGCTACAATATTTTTCCAAGCTAATTTTATGAGAATTATATTCACTCAATTTAATTATTTTATTATATAACTTATAATAATTGATCATAATTGATATTATTAAATATAAATATAATAATTAATTTTATTTAGTTAGTTAAATTTATTAAAATAAATAATTTAATTAAATAAAAATGAAATTTAAATATTAAAAAACAAAATTATATAAAAATAGTTAAACGTAAAATATGAAATATGATGTACGCATTTTTGTAAACTAATTAAAATAATAATTTTAATTCATTTCAAATTAACATAATATTATTTTACTAAATTAGCGACAACATTGTTGTCGCCAAATTAGCTACAACAATGTTGTCGCCAATATTGGTATATGAATATAATTGTATTTTGCTAAATTAGCGACAACATTGTTGTCTCCAAATTAGCTACAACAATGTTGTCGCCAATATTGGTATATAATATAATTATATTTTGCCAAATTAGCGACAACATAGTTGTCGCCAAATTTGCTACAACAATGTTGTCGCCAATTAGCTACAACAATTGTTGTCGCCAAATTAAGTATATGAATATAATTGTATTTTGCCAAATTAGCGACAACATTGTTGTCGCCAAATTAGCTACAACATTGTTGTCGCCAAATTTGCTACAACAATGTTGTCGCCAATATTGCTATATGAATATAATTATATTTTGCGAAATTAGCGACAAAATTATTGTCGCCAAATTAGCTACAACATAGTTGTCGCCAAATTAGCTACAACAATGTTGTCGCCAATTAGCTACAACAATTGTTGTCACCAAATTAAGTATATGAATATAATTGTATTTTGCTAAATTAGCGACAACATTGTTGTCCCCAAATTTACTACAACAATGTTGTCGCCAATATTGGTATATGAATATAATTATATTTTGCGAAATTAGCGACAAAATTGTTGTTGCCAAATTAGCTACAACAATGTTGTCCCCAATATTGGTATATAATATAATTATATTTTGCCAAATTAGCGACAACATAGTTGTCGCCAAATTTGCTACAACAATGTTGTCGCCAATTAGCTACAACAATTGTTGTCGCCAAATTAAGTATATGAATATAATTGTATTTTGTTAAATTAGCGACAACATTGTTGTCGCCAAATTAGCTACAACATTGTTGTCGCCAAATTTGCTACAACAATGTTGTCGCCAATATTGGTGTATGAATATAATTATATTTTGCGAAATTAGCGACAAAATTGTTGTCGCCAAATTTGCTACAACAATGTTGTCGCCAATATTGGTATATGAATATAATTATATTTTGCGAAATTAGCGACAAAATTGTTGTCCCCAAATTAGCTACAACATAGTTGTCGCCAAATTTGCTACTACAATGTTGTCGCCAATAGAGCCATATGTACGAAATAGTATGTTTTTCTAAATTAGCGACAACGTTGTTGTCGCCAATTAGCTACAAATTTGTTGTCGCTAATTAGCAACAACAATGTTGTTGCCAAATCTGCTTTTGTTGTCGCAATTGTTTGCGCCAAATTTTTGGCGCCTGATATTAGCAACAATAAAAAATTTTTGTCGCTAATTTGTCGCAATATTTGTTTTCCCACCAAATCTTTCAAGATTTGCGACGAAAGCTATTTTTTGTCGCAATGTTGTCGCTATATTATGCATTTAGCAACGAATTTTATTGTTGTCGCAAATTTTTGTCGCTATTCTGTATTTTTTTTGTAGTGATGCTGAGAGTAGAGGTATAAACATAATCCTTTTCTTCCATTGTTGATATCTAGTTTCTATTTCTTGTGTATTTGGTTTTGCTCTCTATCTTTCTTTGCAGTTGCATGTAGCAGCCAAAATTGCAGTTGCATAGAAAACGTGCATGTTTTTAATGAACGATGGTTGGAGGTATAAACATTGTTATGACATATCTAATGTTTTTAACTTTTTGATGCATGTTGAGAGTAGAGGTATAAACATAATCCTTTTCTTCCTTTGTTGATATCCAGTTTCTGTTTCTTGTGTATTTGTTTTGCTCTCTATCTTTCTTTGCAGTTGCATGTAGCACCCAAAATTACAGTTACACAGAAAAACGTGCATGTTTTCAATGAACGATGGTTGGACTTTTTTTCCTACTCCATCCTGTTTATTGAAAGCTTGTTTTTAGGACCTCTGTTGTCTTCTACTGTATTGCTACCTTGGCAGCCTTAAAGATATTGCTAATGCCTCTTCTTCCTTCTTTCTCGTACTATTATGATTTTGATTGTTTTGGTTTCTTCTGTTCTATGGTTTTTCGATCAACAGACAACGAAAATTTGATGCTCATTATTCATTTTTTAAAAAAATTCTAGCTAGATAGATGTTTGTATAGCAAGGGGCTATTTTTCTAAACAAATTTATATGTGACAAATAGAATGTTAAACAATTTCGAAATATTTGTATACTTTGTAATTAGTTTTTTGCAATTTATGAAAAGAGTATTTATTATATTTTTGGATATGTATGTAAGTATGGGAGTGTGAATGAGGTGTACGTGAAATATTTAAATAAAATTATTTATATTAATAATAGGATTTACACTTAGCAATGGAAAATTCGGTCGCTATTTGTAATCATTAACGATCGAATTTTCTTTTGTAAAAGATATAAACAATCCACGAAGGAAAATTTTGGTCGTTATAAGTTAATTTTTACGATCAGATTTTTCTCCGCTGAAAGTGAAAAACAATTAAGGAATGAAAAATTCGGCCACTAAAAGGGCTTTTTTAACGACTATAATTTTCTTCGTTAAAATCAGAACACAATTAGCAAAGGAAAATTCCGTTGCTAAAAACTTATATTTAACGTCCGGATTTGTTCCGGACATTAATATCTTTAACGATCGGATATCAATTTGGTCGTCTATACTATTAACGACAAGGCTTTTAACGACCAATGACGACTTAATTTTTCCGGTCGTTATAGTATTTTAACGACCGGATTTTAATTTTTAACAATTGAATTTTCTTTCATTAAAAAATATTTTTCTTGTAGTGTTAGTTCCCGGGGAGGGGTCCTCGATCGATAACGATGCGCATCATGCGCCACATACATGTCATACATGTGTGCCACTTAATTCGGGGATATCTTTCTAGAATAATGATTGATGCAATTTTGCCAAATTTGAGTGTGTAACGAGACACCAGAAAATTTTAGTTGTGTAATACTTTTCTTTTTGCCAACTTTAGGATGCATATTATGTATTATACCTAAATATAAAAGGCTTAGTGCTTATTCTTTCCCTCAAATTTGGTAAAAAAATTATATTTTGTACATATGAACTTTGCAAATGTCGAAATACATACGTGAACTTGACAAAAATGTATATATTTTGTCCCTACTTAATTAAAAAATGCACACATAAGTTTTGAAATACATGTATTACTTTTTATTAATTATTAAAATTTATTGTTATTAAGAGAAAGAGAAGTAAATGGAAAATGAAAAGAAATAGAGTTAATTAAGGAAAATAACCTTTAAAAAAAGATAAACAAACAGAAAAAAAAATCAATTGTGGCTTTTATTCTGAGTATGTATCCAATACCAAAAAAAAATTCGTTTTCCCATTTGTCACTTCGAGATAGGGATGATCACAGGACGAGACGAGAGCGGGGGCGGGAAGGGCCTCCCCACCTACTTCCCCACGCAAAGGCGGGATGGGGGCGGGGTGGGGATCAATAATATTTTGGAGGAAAAATGATCCCCATCCCCGCATAAAAAATATTTTTATTTTTTTTTAAAAATTAATTATAACTAAAATATAATATTTAATAATTAATTATAATTAAAATATAATATTTAAAAATTAAAAATATAAATTCAATTACAAATCAAACTAATATAAATTTTAACAATTGATAAAACTAAAATTAAATATAATTTAAAACTAAATTATATAAATATAATTAGATTTGGTAATTAAATTTTGGGGGCGAGAAAATTTCAGAGCGGAGACCACAATCCCCGTTCCCGCCCCAAATTTTAAGTCGGAGAATATTTTTTTCCCATTTCCGTTCTTACGGGAGAATTTTTCGGAGATTTTTCACCTCATTTGGGGTGGTTCCCCACCGGGAATGGGGATTTCCCGCCCCGTGATCATCCCTACTTCGAGAAGCAATTGGTGCATTTTTGTAACGGCTCAAATTACACCCTATTAGATTTGGAGACGTATTTGGTAATTATGAATTTGTTACGGGTGTCTAGTATAATGTAAAAGTTTGAAAATTGAGTTCACCTCTTTGGTGGTTTAAATTGAAATAAACGTTAGAATCAAACTGCAAATCGTAATTAAATTACTAATAAGGGACTAAAGAGATATTGTGCCAAGATTATTATACGACTGCCTGCATTTCTAGAAGGTTTAAAAGGGTTGAAGGCAAAAATCTACCCTCGGTAGAGAGGCCGACTATCTTCTACAGAAAACCCACGAGTTCAGCCACCATTTTCTCCCTCAATTTCTTTCTTTTAGGGGGTGAGCAAACTATGGGTAAAACCGAAAAACCGAATCAAACCGACCGATTTTTTTAATTTGGTTCGGTTTTTCGGTTCGGTTTCGGTTTATATTTTTAAGACTGTTCGGTTATTTCGGTTCGGTTCGGTTTTTAAAGGAGAAAACCGCATAAAAACCGAACCGAACCGAAATTTATATAATTATATATATTTTTTTGATTTTTTTATTAAATAATTATTTTATACATATAAATTATTTTATTTTTAGTTGTAAATTATATGAGTACATTTATCAATTATTAATATATATTTTTTAGGTGATAATTTAAAATTTTGACGATTAAATTGAAAATCGATTAAATAAAAAAAAATTTAATGGTTTTTTTGTATTATTTATTATATATTTTGAGATTATTTCTTTAATTTGAACTTTTATTTGTACAATTTACATATTTTTACTTTAGTATATTATAATTTATAATTTTTAAACACAATATTTTTTATTTTTTAAAAAATAATTTTAAATTTTGGTTTTTTGGTTAACCGAACCAAACCGATCGAAAATTTCGGTTCAGTTTAAATTCGGTTATTCTAAAATTTCGGTTCGGTTCGGTTGATAAAAATAAGAAAATTTCGGTTTTCGGTTATTTCGGTTCGGTTCGGTTATTGAACCGAACCGACCGTTGCTCACCCCTACTTTCTTTACTTCAAACCTTGGTCTTCTGATGATATTTTGCTGGGAGAGGAAGTAGAATTTTAATTAAATGACTAAGGTAAGAGAGATTTTGGGTGGATGAAATCTATCACTTTTCCTTTATTGGCATCTCTTGCTCAGATAAATTTAAAGTACAAAAAACAAGTTTTAAAGTGATAATTGATGAGGCTTTTTGCATTGATAGTTGAAGATCAAATGAAGGTGTAAAGCTGGACTGTGACTTTCTAAAATGAGGTAAGTGAGAACTAATCCCATGCTTGATGAAATTCTTAAAATTTTTGAGTTTCTTTTATTATCTTCTATCTTGCACAGTGGTGGTGCCTGAGAAAGGAATTGAACACCAATTACTTATATAGTAATTAAGGTGATATAAGTCTTGTTGTAAGTTTACTAACTCATCGAATTCAGTATCGAGCAATCCCTAGGTTGCTCTCTATATGATGGACTTTAAAGTGGATGAGGTAGAGAAAAATGCTGGTACTGATTAGCAGTAATTCAAATGGGGAAATTGATAGCTAATTCTGAAGTTTTGCTGAAGAGGGTTATTTGGTTATCTTCGGGTTTTGGATAGCTTTTGTGGTATAGGTACATTTTGTGATTAATTGGTATAAAATAGTTGGGTTATGGCTCCAGAATCAGAGCCATACTGGGACTTAGGTTTGTGGAGCAGATGTTAATAATATGTCTTGAATATGGGTTGAATTGCTGCAAATCAAGCTCGAACCAATTCTGTAGTATTCTGAAATTTCTATCAACTTGGCTGAGATGACCTGTGTCTTAGCCGCGTCACTAGTGCACTGTCAGTCCAGAAGAGAACAACCCGACTGAGACAAAATCCAGTTCAGCCGGGTCATGGGGTTAAGTTTTAGTCCAGAAACATGTAACCTGACTGAGCTGAACTCCATCCCAGCGGGGTCACCCCTGCTTTGCTTCTGCAAATTTGTGATTTTTTGCCTTGTTTTCTAAATTGGTTTCAATGTGTCTTAAGCTATGTAAATTCTTCAGTATTCTATTTTTGTGACCTACAATGGTTACCCATGGATACTTGATCTTAAATCCTATTGAGATTCAATGTGAGGATTTTAGAGATATGTTTCTTTCTAATGATTTTGGTCAGTGAGGTAAATTAAATTTAAGCTTACCTAGAATTTTAAGTTACTGGATTTCTATTTTATTGATGTTGGTCTGAGAATAAAATGAGGAATGTCAAATATGTTTAAACAAAGATTAGTGCTATGAAATTCTATTGTAAACTCTCTAACTTTGCTGGAATATATGTGGAGCAATCTTTTAGGATTGCTCTCTTATGTTGGGACTTGGAAATGGATTAAGTGGAATATAAATACTGGAAACTTTCTAGCTGGGAAATAACCGGCAATTTGATTAATAATTCTTAAGTTAATTATGATAAATGAAGGTTTGACTTGAGGGAATTAATTAAGAATGATGAAGTTATGCTCCAGGACCTGAACCATACTAATAGTTATGTAAATGGAATACTTATTGTATTTATATCATAAAGATGGGTTGGTTATGTATTTCTGATACATAGAGAAAGATCACTTGACGGAGATGATTATCAATCCAGCTAGGTCTCTAACTACCTTAAGTAGTATAATTTAAAATTCCATGTTTAATACCAACATTTAACTTAACTTTTCCTATATTATGCTCATTTATTGGTAAATTAATCTTGTTATTCGATATATTATTCTATATGAAACTTCAGCCTGGAATTTGGCATATACACTGTGAGAGTTTAATAGAATATTCTCTACCCCTAATGAGTCTGCAAAACACACACACACACATATATATTCTTTCTGTTTGGATTTTGATTGTTTGGGAGTCTGACACTAGGATGGTCGGGTCTGAATTTGCAAGTTCTATTATTAAATAATTTAGGCATGCCTAAGACCTATTGCAGCTGCTTCTGTGACACGTTAGTGTCTTTTGAATTTGGTGTATGACAGCTTCTGAATTATAAATTTCGGGATTAAAACCCTTCTGGTTGACACTCGTTAAGGGTGTCTTCTGCTTTGTATCTATTTCTTAATTACATAAGTATTAGCAGGCTGTATTTACATATATATCTGAGTACTATTTGCATATAGCCGGGTTGAATCGGGTACATATACACTTAAATTACTTGCATGTCACTTCTATTTTGACGCTTATGATGTTTTTTGTTGACAATTCCTTTATCTGCCAAGCTTAGTTATTTTAAATGTTAGTTACTACCAAGTGTAGCCTTAGCACGTATTAAGCTTTACGCTTAGCGTTAGCTTTACATATGTGCAGGTAGTTACTTGTTGAAGCAGAGGCTTTAGTCGGGACAACAACAGTCGGCCGACTTAGAGGTTTAGGATGCAATTTAAATTATTCTTTCTTGTACTTAACAAGTGAGTCTTGTAAAGACTTATTAATTATTTTAAGTAAATATATTGAGATGATTTTGATAGCTCTCTGTCTATAGTTGGTTCTAGCACCACTGTTTTCTTCTGAGGTGTATTAGGGCGTGTCAATTTTTATCAAGTTTAGATATATAATATGACACTTGTTTTTTCTACCAATTTTGAGGGGAAAATATGTATTAAGCTAGAATAAAAGTAATAGGAATAATATATAAAAACACATCTGTATATAGTTGGCAAAAGAATTTAATTATATATCTTAACTTTATAAATGATATTTTACACTTTCAAAATTGGTAAAAATAACCTATTGTTTATCTCAATTTGGCAATGTATGCACATTACCCACCAACATTGACAAAAGCATACCTATTGCCCTCTTGAATTTTTTCACCATGTGCATTTCTTTTTGTTAAATTCACATGATTTTATCCAAAGTGCACATATCACCTTCTAAATGTAACAAAAAAATTACACATACAAGAAAAATTCTGAATGGTAATAGGTAGGCTTTTGTCAGACATTGGGGGCTAATGTGTGTATATTGCCAAATTCAAGTGAATGATAAGTTATTTTTGCTAATTTTCGGTGTATAAAACGTTATTTATAAAGTTGAGTTGTGCAACTAAAAACTTTTGCCAACTATATGTGTGTTTGATGCACTTCCCCTAAAATAATACTCTTAACTGAATATTTTTTATAATACATGCATTCGACAATATTTATTTAATAATTTTTTTGAATTTGTATATTATTATTTTAAAATTTGAAAGTGGTTGAAATATATTGATATTTAAAAAAATAATACGAAATTATAAGTTAATTTGATGATATGAAAATCCATCAAGTAGTTTGATGTTAAAAAAAAATTTGAATTGAGATCCGATCCAAATTTAAAGTGATCCGATTCGGAACTGAACCAATCTAAATTCGTTCAATCCAAACTATTTAATAGATCTAATATAAACTAATATAAATAAATTACAAACGAATTTCAAATATATTTGATTATAAATGAATTATTGATATAAGTCATATTTTTATAAGCAAATTGGATCATAAATATCGAGAGAATAAAAATTTATGACCCTACTTAAAATACAAATTCTGGACTAAGAAATAATAAGTTTCAAGTCAGTCGAGCAAGGACAAAGAAGTATGTTTTAGAAGAGACCCACTAACGTGCTTTATACATGTGTGTGAAAACTAACGTCCTTTTAACATGGTATATACATAAATATACAATATATGATTTTGTTTATGCATATATATTTTAGGGGTGAGCAAAAAAAATAAAAAATATGGTTAACTATAAAATCGATCCAAAATCTACGCAATTTTTACGGTTAATCGATTCAATAGACTCAGTTATGGTTTTTAATTTTTTCATTTTTTGTTAATGGTTACAGTTTAGGATTTTAGATATCGGTTAACCATTAATCCACGATTAACCGGTTTATATATATATATATATATCTTTTTATTTTTTTTCTATTTTATCTAAAATTTATATAACATGTTGAACTGAATTTATATTATGTTATTCTCTTTAATTATATAGTAATATTTATATATAATATCCGATTAACTTTTATATATATTATTTTTTTATCATATATTGATGTTAATATTTTACTTAATAGCATTTAATTATATTTTCTTATATTTTAGAGTTTATGTTATAACATTTAATATTATTCAAAATTTTATTTGATTTAAAATCAAGTATATTAATCTCCAACAAATATCAAATCTCTTTTACAATATTAGCTCTTAATTTATAAAATATGAATTTTGACTAGTAAATTATGTTTGTTTCGCAATTTTTATATTAAATTATTTTACATATTTGAAGTTGAATTGAATTTGTCTAATTTTTTTAATTTTATATTATAAATTTTAATGGTTAACCGAAAAATATTGGTTAATCAAACCGAAAAATCGAAACCGATGGACTGGTTAACCGAATGTAATGAACTAGTTAATGATTAGTAGTTTTAAAAAACCGATATTAATGGACTGGTTAATTTTTTGCTCATGAACTGATTAACCGGTTCATACTCACCCCTAATATATTTCCTTCAAAACCTATATATCTATATAAACGTGGGATCAAAAATTCAAAATAATATATATATATATATATATATATATATATATATAGGAACTCTATAACATTAGAATAAATTTTAATTCATGTAAAATTTACAGTAGACTTTTCTTTTCAACTAATCTCTATTAATTTTAATGTTAAATTCATTTTAATTCTAAAACTTTATTGTCTAGAAAAATACAATAAATTTTTACTCTAATTTTTAGGTACTCTATAATACTCAAATTGATTTTGATTAACGTAAAATCTCCAATAGACTTTTCTTTTGAACTAATCTCCATTAATTTTAATTTCAAATTCATTCTAATTCTAAAATTTCGCTGTTTAGAAAAATAAAACACATTTTTAATTTTATAAGAACTCTATAACTTGAACTAATTATATAACCCCAAAAAATAAACTTATATGTAATTTATTGTATAAATGTTATTTAATTGAAACGGCCACAAGCCAGTCCGCCGATCGGCTCGGGGTGCGGATCGACGCGGATCGCAACGGCGGCCTAAGCCCAAGCCTTTGATAAGCCCGTGGAGATGCCGTCGCAGCGATTGTGGATTGCAGCACGATTTTCTAAATAGTTTCTTGAATTGTATTAAATTGGTATTTTTTATTTTAACTTAATTGAACTCTAGAATTATAAGTGTAGTTCTAATTTCTAAAAAAATTAAATTATAATTCTAATTGAATACTGATTAGCAAATTACTTTTTTTTTTTTGAATTGAATAAGAATTAAATTCAAACTTCAGTTTTTTAATTAAATATTCTATAATTAATTATTTCTTTGATTTTAATTTTATTTTCAAATGTGAAAATGTGTGGAAAAAGTTTTTTAAACAATTAACCTATGTTTTCTTTTATTCATAGAATAATCTTTCTTCAAAATCCCACACGGAAGAAACAACAATTTTGCTTTTAAAGCTATATTCAAATTACAATACTTGTTTATATTTTTTATTGGAAAAGTAGATAATTTAAAAAAAAATCACAATGACTTAATATTAATGGTAAAATTTTATTTGGATTATAATTTCAGTATTGGCTTTATGTAATGATGCTAATTTGGAAGATTTTCTGCAAAAATTTTTTTTTGTAAAATTTTATTTACTTTTTCATTTTTCAATAATAATATAGTTAAAATGAGTTATTTTTATTTGATATATTTAATTTATAAACACATATTGAATAAATTTTATTACATATGAGTTTGTATATTTAGATTATACGCAGTTAGGTATGTCAGGAGGTCGAGCTGGTCTAGTTTGGATTAGATCAGATAGGTATTAGAGTTAAGTTCATATTCAATTTTTGCCTCATAAAAATTTCTATCTACAAAAAATGGAATTATTTTTAAAAAATAAAAAATATTTTTCTTAAGAGAACATTATATTTGTTATAAAAGAAAAGAAAACAACTAAATTAGAATACCACTTTATATTAATTGATGGGTTTGAGGGAGGTAGAATTGACGATGAGTACAGAGGTGAAGAGATTGAGCGATGGCTATACCTGATCATAAGTCTGAGTGCTGGCACGACTTGATTGCAAATTTCAAAGATTAATTTGAACATTTATACTTTTTAGAGGAAATTACATAAAATACCACCTTTTTTTATTTTGTTTTCATAAATACTCCATCCCAATTTACAAGATTTCATTCTCACCTTTTATGTTTCATAAATACATTTATATTTATTTCAAATATGCCCTCTTTTTTATTCTATACAGCAAATATAGAAACCCTAATCCCTTTTGGTTTCCCTGTGCTTTTTCCTCAAAGATTGCTACCCAATTCGGGGAGATGTCAAATCCATTAGAGAGATACCAAAGGCTTGAGTTTAGGGATGCTCTGTCGAGAATTCACCATTACTCGATTGCCTGCAAAGATCTAAGCTATGTCTCTCTCTACAAGGGTTTAGGTTTAAGGCAAGGAATGTTGGGCATGGCCAATTTCTCGTTACAAGCCTTAGTTATAGCAGTACAGCTCCAAATGTTTTCTTTCTCGACTTGGTTCCGATACTTTGGCTACAAATTGTTAAACTTTGCTTCAGTGAACCCAAAGGTTCTTCTTTGCCTTGCCCGTCTCATGCTATGTCTGTTTCTTATTTTAAATAATATATAAACATTCTTTTAGGGGTTTTTGGGTATTGATGGCTCTGCTGATATTAGTGATTCAGCTGATGATGGCTGTTGTTTTGTTGTTTCTATTTCTGATGGGAAATGTTCATTTCTATTCTCGTTAGTGGAATATTTTGATGTCGTTAGTAGAATTATAGAATCCTTAGATTGTGTGGAAGTTATACTATCAGGTCGTATAAGGTTAATGGAAGGCAAGGCAAGTCATTTTATAATGTTATTAGATTAAAATGCAAAAGCAATTTCAAAGAGTACAATACTCTTTCTGAAGCGCAGAGCAAGAATTTATCTGCATAAAAAATAGTACATCATTTTATTTATAATTGAGTTAATTATGTAGTATAATAAGAAAATTAGTTTTTAATTATCTTAAATGAAAATGTATTATTGGTTAATAATTTTTCTTCTCATATAGTATAGGAATTAATTCCTTGACTTACTGTACTTTGTTATATAAAACTGAAATGCAGATAAATAATGTAACAAGAAATGTTTTAACCTTTAGATGATTGGTTGTGCATAGTTTAATTCATAAGATCTCGTAATGATCAATCATTATTAGGTTGGCTTAATTGATTGTGTCGTGCAATAATTAGATGTGCAGTATCCCGATTTAGCCAAGTACATAGAACTTACCGATTCCCCTCAGCAAGTGAATGGATGTGATTGCGAGTTATATGTTACAGCAACTGCATATGCTCTTGGTATGAAAGTTGTGACAACAAAGATAGGGATAGTCTCTGGTTTTCTGTGTTGCAGCATTATTTTCTAAAATAGTATAAAGAAAAATTATGAATAAATAGTAAAGCTGCATAAAGGCAAAAAATGACCAAAAGAAAAATCTTTAACAAACACAATTTATTGAACCAAATTAAATAAATGAACTTTTTTCTCCAAAATATATTGTATGTTATTGTAAATAAAATAAAATATATTGTATTTTAGTTATGTAAAAAATAAAATATACTGTATGTTGGTGAAAAGAAAAGCTGCATAAAGGCAAAAAAGAACCAAAAGAAAGATCTTTAATAAACAAAAATATATTGAACCAAGTTAAATGAATGATTTTTTTCTCCAAAATACACTGTATGTTATTGTAAAGAAAACATAATACACTGTATTTTACTTATGTAAAAAATAAAATACACTATATGTTGGTAAAAATAAAACTCAATACATTGTAACAAATACAATATATTGAACCAAATTAAATGAATGATTTTTTTTTTCGCAAAATACACTGTATTTTAGTGTAAAGAAAAATAAAATATAGTGTATTTTACTTATTTAAAAAACGGAATACATTGTATGTTGGTGAAAAGAAAAGAAAACACATTATAACAAACAAAATATATTAAACCAAGTTAACTGAATGAATTTTTTTTTCCCAAAATACATTATATGTTAGTGTAAAGAAAACAAAATACACTGTATTTTACTTATGTAAAAAATGGAATACACTGTATGTTGGTGAAAAGAAAACTCAATATACTGTAACAAATATAATATATTGAACCAAGTTATATGAATAAATTTTTTTCGCAAAATACACTGTATATTAGTGTAAAGAAAATAAAATTCAGTGTATTTTATTTATGCAAAATATTAAATACACTATATGTTGGTGAAAAAAAAGAAAATAAAATACATTGTAACAAATAAAATATATTGAACCAAGTTAACTGACTGAATTTTTTCTCCAAAATACACTGTATGTTATTGTAAAGAAAACAAAATACACTATATTTTACTTATGTAAAAAATGGAATACATTGTGTGATGGTGAAAAGAAAAGAAAATATACTGTAACTGTAATGCCCGCTCTTATTACCTTTTATCTATACGTTATCTTATTTAATTATTTACATATTATTCTATTAAATTACTTGCACAAAAATATACATATACGTATAACATTTAGTACATATAGTATACTTAAAGTACAATTACAACTTAGTTCATTATATATATATATATTTCAAATCTTTTATACATTGTACATTTACAACAATGTAATACATTATCAGAAGTAACCTTTACTCACTACCCTTGTAGTGGCCTGCAGATATTGACTGTAGCAAAAGCACTTTCTCACACCTGAGTACCTACACGGAAAAAACATCTGTGCTGAGCAATGGCCCAGTGAGAAGTAAACAGTGCAATTGACTTCTTATCGAAGTCTCAAATACATATAATATAACATGCCAAGCATATAATATAATATCATGTCACCCTTATTCAGTACATGCATTTAATCACACTAAATAGTAATTATACACTCAATTACAATTATAATACAGTTTTTCACTTACACTTCATTATGCAATGAAGAGCACTAACATAATCATAAGGCACTGTAACACTTAAACTATTAGTCACTTATTATTATTTATCAATCAAATTACTTTCATTACCTGAATTCTCATAAAGGTGGATATGGGTACAAACACTTGATACTGAAAAGCAGTATCAAACACTAGAGACATAAAAGTCTCGGTTCACTAGTTTCCAAAAGGTATCAAACACTACACTAGTCACATTTTGGTGACAACACTTGCAGCTACGATCACTATCCCCTTTATAAGCATGCCTATTTATCCATTGCTATGTAAAATTCAGGCTTACAAATAGTATTTCATTACTCTAAATTATCACACTTAATACATTTAAATTCAAAGAGATAACACTTCAAATAGAGCATGCAACAAAATCACTAAACAATTTATATTTACTTTAACTTCAAATACACTTAAAAATTAACATTAATATAATTAATCTGTCATGCAATTAGTAACATTATGCTTACCATTTATCATGTTCACTCTCATTCATTACTTATTCAAATTCTTATGCATTAAAACATAGTATTTTATTTCATCAATTCATTATGCTTTACACCTATTACATATCACTTACTACTCTTGTTTTGCACTTAAAACACTCTAAAAGTATTTAGGAAGGCTTAAACATGCTATAATAACAATTTGAGACTTTAAAATCAAGTTCAAGAAAGGCAGGGCAGGATCACGGTTACAATCAAAATCCTAGTAACCGTGGCTCAAACATGAAATATGGGTCACGATTACTACCAAAATCATGGTAACCATGATCTAGGTCGCCCTTTTGGCTCTGGACTATGTCATACTACCTCACGATCATTACCAAATGTGTAATAATGGTGGTCTATATTTTTAAAGGGGTCACGGTTACTATAAAAAGCTTAGTAACCGTGAGATAGGTTTTCTTTAGGGTCTGGACTGAAAACTGGGATACCTCACGGTTACTACCAAAAACCTAGTAACCGTGAGGCCCAAACTGCTCAAAGATAGATTTTCAGGCTCGACTTCTATGCCATTTTTTACTTATAAAAAGTCAATTTCAAGGAAAGTGGTCTTCTACAAAGTTGTTCCACTATGTCTCTAGTTTCTAAAACATCAAAAATCAATAATTATGACCTCCACTACAAAAAAATTGATTTTACCGATGGATTTTTACCGACGGAATAAGGCGTTTTACCGACGGAAAAGGCCTTACCGACGGTTTTTTATGGATTATCGACGAAATTCATCCGTCGGTAAAACGCTCGTAGGTACCAAATTATTGGCAGAAAAATTCATCGGTAAGAGGTACCAACGGAAACACAAAAAAATTCTGTAGGTAGTTTTGTTAACAAATCCGTCGGATATTTCGTCGGTTTAACTTTTTACCGACGAATTTTTCGTCGGTAATCCGTCGAAAAATTTGATTAATAAAAATATTAATTTATTTCAGAAAAATAGAGACGGATATATCCGTTGGTATTTTGTCCGTAAAATTGAATTATTTATTCTCTTTTTCAATTTTTTTTAAAATTATATATTTCCTGTTCGTAAAAGCAAAAATAGGCATAATACATTCAATACAAAAAAATTAAAATTAAAATTAAAAACATATATGAATTAACAATTTTAATATCCAAAAAAACCAGTATATATTATAATTACTGTACAAATAATATCAATATTGTACACAATGTCTTGCAATACTGTGAAAAATTATCTAATTCTAATTTAAAGATGAACGATAATAATAAAAATATATAACATATTTAAGGAAGAAGATAATGACAATTTAGCCGTTAATAAGATATTACAAGAAAATTGCAACTTAGCAACGAAAAATAGCAATGAAAAATGTCAATTTTTCGTTGCTAATGGAAATTAGCAACGGAAATTTCGGTTGCTAATTCGGCGGTTGGTATTTTTAGCAACGGAATGTTTATTCCGTTGCTAAATTTAGCAACGGAGATTAAATTCGGTTGCTAAATTTAGCAACGGAAATTAAATTCCGTTGCTAAATCTAACCACTAACATTTGGTAAATTGGTCAAAATTAGCAACCGAATTCAAATTTCGTTGCTAAATTTAGCAACCGAATTCACATTCCGTTGCTAATTTTAGCAACGGATATTATTTTTCCGTTGCTAAATTTAGCAACCGAGTTGAATTCCGTTGCTAAATTCAGCAACTAGTATGAAAAAAATTTGTGACGGTTTTTTCGTCGCTATTCCATCACTACAATAGAAAACCAACAAATTACACTAAAACAACTTGCTGTTTTAGTGTAAAATAGAAAACCAACAAATTACACTAAAACTCGTTCAGTTGGTTTACATTTCCAAAGCCATAACTAATTGCTATTATAAACAACTTGCCTATTAACTCATTCGGTTGGTTTACATTTCCAAAGCCACAACTAATTGATATTATAAACAATTTGAAATGTGCTATCTAGAATATATACTGATTAATTCAGAAAATAGAACCAAAGCTAAGATAAAATGATCTTAAATATGGAAAGAAACAAACCCTTCCAGTTGTTATGTTCACAATGTGCACGGAACTGTCATGTGAACCAGTAATGCCGAGAGTAGAATCTGAGCTCAGTGCCAAGCATGTCAATGCTTCAGTGTGATAAGGATGACCTAAATAGCAGAAACATAACAGTCCAAAATGAGCAACAAATTCCCAAAGAAAATAAATAAATAAAGAGCTAAAGAAAAATAATCTATTCCAAAAATCAACAGAATTCTTCCAAAAGGATAACATATTTAGGTAAAAAAGCATCGAAAACCAAGAAACAATTGGTGAAATCATAATTAAGTTTAAAGACAAGGTTTACCTTTATCGACCTTCATATAACATATGCATATCATACACAATATTGGAGAAGGCAATGCAAATTAATGGCACAATATGGACGAAAGAAGACTCCCCCAGATTTTAGTTACAGTAAAATCTCCCCAAAACACAAGAGAAAGTGAGGTTACTTTGGAGTGCCAAAACAATCCAAAACCAAAGCCTATTTCCACCAAAATTTAGATCATTTTGATCAGCTGCAGTTCTTTTCTTATTTTTCCATCTAAGCAACCAAATTTGCTCTGATAATTAAGTTGGCCTTAAGTTACAAGGTTAGTTGTTATCAGGCTTCCCCGTGGCTCAACTCAATAGAGAACAATAGCCAACTAAAGGCAAAATAAATTTAAATTTTGAAGTAGTTAGACTGGAAAATATAACTTAGAAAGCAAGAAACAATAGAATAAAAGCAATTAAAATGAATATAGTAGCATATCATATCAGTAACAATCTTTTACTAGGAACATATGATTTTTAGCAGCAAAGGATTTAAATCTCATTGTATTCAAGCAAGTTTACAAGCTATAGAAGCATAAAATAAGCAAGGAATTGAAGGAAATCGGCCATAAAGGATCTTTAAGAAAGAAGAATAAAAAATGTATCTAACTAAAAAAAAGGTCATAACAGCTGTAAATCAAATAGAGCAATTTAAGATCAGGTTTAATTGAATTTATTTACTAATCCTAGCTCAACAAAACCTTATAATAAGTAAGAAAACCAACTAAACTCCAACAACTTGAGCCCAATTTGAAATGTTTATGAAACATTAACAGAATAATAAGTAGTACTTATTAGAAACAGATTTACAAGATTGTATATAAAACCATTTTAGGATAATCTTGTCACATGATTTCAGGTGGAAAATAGGCTGAAAATCAAAATCGTAGAAGCTTCAGCTATGATTTTATGAAAAGTTGAGCAGGAAAGCTAGGCACATGGCTATTGCCAATATGACACCGACATCAGAAATTGGTCTTCACGAAAGCTTTCTCCAAAAGACAGCAAGAAATTCCCAACTTAGACATCAAATGCACCAAGGAAATGAATTTCAACCATTCTTTCCATTTTATGAGGAAGCACAACCCCACCTAAAATATTAGAATTTGGATCCTTTAAAACTCATATTATGTTCCAGACCTTGCACCTTTCACCTAGTTATTACCAAGTAACATCCAGCAGCAAAGTCAAGTTGTAAGCCTTATTCCCATTCTTGCACATAATTCTCATTGAAAATTTGCAAGGCATTTAGTGATCACATGTGACACCATCAATTTGATTTAAAACTTTGAAATTTCTATTTCAACATTCTTTACTTTGCCTTGAGCAAGCATGAATGTCAAATATGTGAGAGAGGAATGCATCAAATTTGAGCTGAAAAGAAAATGCAGCCAAAATAACAACAGATCACCAAAAGAACGTAGTTCCATACCATCAGGAGTAAAATCACCACAAGACACACTACCACCATGTCCAGAGAACATATTAAGAAAGACACCTTTATCAGCATTCCACATCCAGGCATTAGAGTCCTCAAACCAGCCAAGACCAGATGTCCTTTTGGATGCCATCTGACCCACTGAGAAACAACGTAGTTGTCTAGTTGATACCTAATATAAAAGTAAAAAAATTGAGAAGGCTAAATTCTACTAAAAAAAGTTCACATTTCCAAATTACACTAAATTAACTTCTTTATTTCTTTTCCACTCCTATTAAACACTGTCATAACCTTCCTCAATTACTAGCAGACAATCCAAATCTCAAACAAGAGTGAACTCAAGTTTCAGGATATGTAAAAATTCCAATTCTATGCCAAAAGAACTTGTTCTATAAATATTTTGAAATCAAATCATTTTTTGATTCCTAATGTTCTACAAGAATTAATCTACCAATGTATATAACCAGATTTTCCTGTAGGTGGCGTCACCGATAAACAGTTGAGGTATATCATCTTGAAAAAAGAATTAGCCTATATATGTACGTTACAACAAAGCAAGCAGAAAAGACAATATAATAAGCAGTACCATAATAATTCAGAAACCACGTAGTCAGGGAGGTGAGAAGATATAATCCGACACTTTACACCATGAGGGTTCACCTAGAAAGAAGAATTACATTGAAGAATCAATAAGCACTCAGCGAAAACTGATATTCATGCAAGGAAGATGAAGAAATCCTTACCGGATATATAGTCTTTGGCCTTATAGTGACCCACACAAGACCAGCTAATATATTGGTCATTTTTCCCATTACCGATGATTGAAATGATGCAGATATATTTATTTTATATCTGCTGCAGAATGTTGAAATGATGGGGACAAGCTCATCATATAGAAACAACCATCAAGGCCTAGTGCACATTATCAATGATTAATGCTAATTATTGGCATTAATGCTTAATGCAAAACCCACCCACTACAAATAACTAGACAGTAACGAAATTTATTCAGATCAATGATTGAATATTCAAGCTAAATAGATTCAAAACATCTCCAGAAAGTAAAAACGACAAAGATAACAAAGTTTAAATTTTGCCAGAAGGGGTGTGTTTCAATTAAATCCTAATTACCACCTAATTAGCAAAATGACCTAAAAAGAACAATGTGAAGCCAAATCACCTAATCGAACAAGCTGAAGTCCATATCATCGTCACTCTCTTCCTTCGGCTCCTCCTGCACACAGAAAAATGTATGTTTATCAAACAAATGCTTGTCTCTATTACAGATCTTAATATCAATGTGTTTATAAGAAAATCAAAAAAGAATAAAAATGAATCCGTAAAGGCGAACCTTCTTCTCCTCAACAGCAGGAGCGGCGACAAAAGCACCACCAGCACCTGGTACGGGACCAGCTATGGCTACGGCAGCAGCGCCGCCTCCAGAACCGACATTCATGATGAGATCGTTCAGATTCCTCTTCTCTACCAACTCAGCAAAAAAGCTTGGCTTGTATGATTCCACCGATACTTTCGCCAACTTGACCAATGTCGAGATCTTCTCCGCCTACATTTCACATTTGCTCTTCAATTATTCCAAAAAAATAAACTAAAAAGAATAGGAATAAGAAGAAAGAAAGGAGTCGTTACAGTGATGGGGATCCCATCATCGTGAAGAATTGATATCAGTTTTGTAAAATTGAGTTTTGTAAGATAAATGGAGCTATACCAGAAACGGCGACTTCTTCGTTAGAGAGACAGAGAGAGGGACGGCGGTGTGTGAGGGAAGAGATAATTTCATCTAGGGTTTTTTCAATTTATAGTTCTAACAAAGGTAAAAGTACTTAAATGCCCCTAATTTAGCAACGAAATCATTATTCCGTTGCTATTTTTGCAACCGAATCTATTTTTCTATTTTTCGTTGAAAGTGAAATTTAGCAACGGACTTTTTTTTCGTTGCTAATTTAGCAACGGAATTTCAATTCCGTTGCTAAATAGCAACGAAATTCGATTTCGGTTGCTAAATTAGCAATTGAATTTAAATTCCGTTGCTATTTTCCATCCCAAATTTTATCCGCCATTTTTTGTCGCCTTAATTAGCAACGGAATACAAATTCCGTTGCTAATTTTCATTGCTAAATAATGGCACCAGAAATTCCCTCCACTTTTAGCAACGAAAGCTAACCAAATTTTTTTTCGTTGCTAATTTTATAAAATTCAACCAATTTTAGCAACGGAATTCTATTTTCGTTGCTATTTTTCCGTTGCTATTTCAAGATTTTCTAGTGGTGAGAGGCTTTAATCTTCTTATTGTTCCATGTTAGCCTAATGTATACCTTTGAACTACCAAAAAGGTCCTTTAGGTCTTGCAAAAATGTCCTTCTTCAAGTCGCAAGATCATCGTCAACTGATGAGCTCTCAAGTAAGCAAACTGCAAAACCAATGGCAATCATAGAAATAGTAAAGATATTTTTCAATAGAGAATTGTTTTTCCTCTTTCTTGTTCATATCTAGCATAAGTATTTTCAGTTTATTGTTTTTCTAACAAATAAAAAGCACTGGGAGTAACATATAGAAATATTGAGCATTAACTTTGGTAAAATATGTAATTAGATTGCCATAATTGAATCATCATAAGAACAAAACACTATATAAACATTATATTTCTTTTATTTTTTTCTTAAAGAGCATCAAAAGATAAGTCAATGTCATTTTGGAAAATAGGAAGATAACATCAGAAAAAAGGATAAGTACAAATTTGTCATCAATGCTAAGTTGTTCCTGTCAATTTAAGGTAGTATTAGCAAGATACCAGGTGATTGACTAATACACAGCCACATAAGGGACAAGTAATTTTAAGTGTGCAGGTGAAAACATCCTCACAAGTTCTTGTGCCTAGCAAAAGAAAATGGTCATGTTCTCCTAATAAGCTTTCTAATCAACCAAAATATTTTAAATAGATTTGATCCTATAGTACCTACATCACGTATCTTTTTGTTCAGATAAATGGTCTTGAAAGAAAACATGGATACAAATTGAAGATAAGAAGTACCACAAAGCTAGGTGTATGTGCCTAGCAAAGGAAAAAAAATGTAGTGCAGTGCTACTATGCTATTAATCAAACTACAGTTTTGAGATATGCAAGGCCATGAGAGATATGCTTGCCATTGTGAGGTCTTCATATTAGCTTAATTTGTTAGTGAACTATAGAATTTAAGTCTTATTTTCTTCAATTGCAAAAAGTATTAGGAAAAGCAGATCAAATTAAGATAATATTTCAATTTGTGATAAGCATACAAGAACTAACCTATAGAATTGCCATTATTAGAATTGTAATTCTACGAGAAATGACAGTGGAAAACTGAAATGACAGTTATGCTTTATTACTTATAGAATTACTTAATTACTTATAGAGTTATGCTTAATTACTTATTACTTATAAAGTTACTTATAGAAAACTAAAACGACAATTATGCTTAATTACTTATAGAGTTATACTTAATTACTAATATAATTGTAATTCTATGAGAAATAACAATGGAAAATTGAAAAAGTATAAAAATTCATTATTTAAGATACATTCATTGAAAGCTGAGTTAAAGGCCCATGCATTAGCCAGTGGAACTAAAAGAAAAACCATTAAAGAATTACTGCTACCCTATAAAGCCTAAAGTACAAAAAAAATGATCATTTTATTAAGACAGAATATATATATATATATAAACTCAAATTGAGTCTAACATAATTTCATTTACGATATTGAGCAATTGTTCATAAGAAGCAGTGTTAATACAGGATGCAATTACTTCATTAACAAAATATATCAGTTCATAGACTTAAATCAACAACCTAGCCATGTATAAGCCAAATTAGATCAACAAAAAATGGAGGCTGAATTTCCACTCTAATATTTCAACAAATAAACTTTAAGATTGTGAGAACTACTGCACAAATAAAGGTTGCAGTACTGCACAAAATAAGGGCTGAATATATAGAGATAAGCTAGTAAGATAAGGAGAAGAAGAGGTTAACTAAAATACAAATACAATTGATAGAGAAAACCACATTGGATTCCAACTTTCTGGATGAACTGAAAAGAAGATTTAAGGTGAAACAAAAATCAGTCATGGAGGTGGGAAATTTTGATTTTCTACAACTATGATTCTAAAGAACTTACAATCGCTCATAGATAAGCATATTTTCTTTTGAGTCTTGAAGCGCCCGTTGGGAGTTATCATGCTACAGAGAATTAAAAAGAGAAAGAATTCAATTAAAGTTCATTGAGAAAATGCTAAGAATAATAACATCTCAAAACAATTTGTGCAGAAAATAAACACATTACGTGATTCCAGGAGGTTTATGTTAGTGTAAGCCCTAGCCCCAATGCATTGTAATAAAACACTTTAATTAATAAAATGAGGCAATCGTTTTATCTATTGTATTCCTGTGCATATCAATTGATAAAACCATCCAAGAATGTTGGTTCAGTTTAAGTTATCATGTGTGAGGCACATGGTTGTATGACCTTGAAACAAATGAGACTTCATTCTAAATATCCCTAGTCAGTCATTGTTATAGGAATAACATATGAATTAAGACTAGTATGCTCTCTCTGATAAGTTGAGTTCTATCTTACGGATCATAAGGACAAGAGTGTCAATCAGAGATCATAGATACATGTTTAGAACATGGTATCTGGATTCAATCCGCTCATGAGAACACTATATGGTACAAGTCATAAGTGTTTCTCATATGCAAGTTTTGTATCGGAGTTCTTAGACCTAAAATCTCTATGAAACTCTTTATGAATTAATGTATGCTTTGACATACACCTAACGTGCTCGTAACAGAGTGACAAGTATGGGTATGCTTGGGTATGCATTGATTCATGTTAGAGAGCATGAGAGAAGTGAAGGGATTACCCCTCTCGATATGAGAGAAAAATATCATCGGCCACTTGATCAGTGAACTAAGAAGTGTATGGACATACCGAGATGAAATAATGAGTAATCATTATTTATCTGAGAGTTTAGTGTCACTGTAATATCAAGAAAGGAATTAATATATATAAGGATGACTAGTTCCATGCCTTATATTAATTCTGATATTTATGGGTAAGGGACTATGCAAAATTGCATTAGGTCACTAAATGCCATATGCATTTTCATTTAATTTGGAATGCTATAATATCTTGCTAGAGAATATATATAGCCTTTGAATTAATTTATTAATTCATTGCCAACATTAAATGGACCTATAGGATCGCACACAAAGCATTGGGCTTAAAATATTTAATTAATGTAGTGGGCATTAATTTGGGCTTTTAATTAAAGTCAAATTAATGTGTGTAATGGGTTATAAAATTGCTATTGGACCTTGGTCCATGAGAGAGAAAAATTCAGCCCACAAGGTTTAATTTCAATTAATTAATTATCTTGTATTAATTAAGTTAATTGAGTATTAAAGCCTAAAAGAATTTAAATTAAATTAAATCATTTAATAATAGATGAAGTGGCCGAAATTCCAAGATGGAAATCAAGGAATTTCGGCACATGCTATTTATTTATATTAAGTGATTTCATTTAATTAAATGTCTTATGTTTTATTTCAAATTTGAATTTTAAATTCAAAAGAGTTTAATTCAAAATATATTACTTACTTCTAGGAAGTGATTGAGGTTGAATTAATTATCTTGAGATAGTAAAATTCAGATCAAACACTTGCCAAAAGATAAGGATATATATATGAAATGAAATAAAACCCTAAGTGACATAAGATTGTGGCGTGAAACCCTAGTCATTCTAGGTTTGGCGTGAACTTCATCTCTCTCTCACAAAATTCTTTTGATCCAATTTTCACAAGGAGAAAGGATTGTTCCTCATTCTCTTGTGTTCTTGGGTAGTAATAGAAACCTAAGAGAAGTACAAAATCAAATTTTGTAGCTTCAAACCATAGCCATTACACAATACCTTAAAAGAGAGCTAGCAATCTCTATTTTAAGCCGACAGTGCAATTGTGTGTGTGAGAATAGAGGGAGTGGTGTAAAAGGCTGTTCCTTGGCATTGGTGATCAAGATCTATGGCGGACAATGTCATCTTAGTTGCTGGTCATCACCAAATTCAAGATTTAAAAGGCATCAAAAGTTGTAAGTTTCAAAAACCCTAAAATTGCATGTTTCGAATCTTGTCATGGAATTGTTTGGCATGTATGATCGTTTTTGTCATTTTTTCGCTGCGTGATTGCCATGTTCATACTATGTCATATTCCATTAGTGGTATCAGAGCCTAAACATGCTTATTTTAGTGCTTTAGATGCATGAAAAAATTAATTAAAAATCGTCATTATGAAAACATGCAAATCTGAAATTTTCTGTTTTGAGTTTTTTGCATTGTTTTGGTGTAAAAACTATTTTAATTGATTAGATTGGTATTATAATTAATATGACATATTAATATACTGTCCTAAGATGTTCTAGGAGCTGTTAATGGTCAGATTTAATTGCTAATACCTGATGGTACATGTTAATATTAAAACTAGGTGCATTTTGGCATGTTAATTGTAAGTTTAACAACTAGTTTTAAATATTAAATGTAAAAACGTTTTTTGAATGTTTGTAAGTAATTTTTAAAGATTAAATATCAGGTCTGGACATGTTTTAAATTTGGTTTTAATTCTGGTCCATGACAATTTAATTGATTAATTTTAAAATCACTTAAAACTATGACTAGTTTGTGTTTGTTACATGTTTAATCAACATTGTTTGTTTTGTTTTGATTAAAATGGTAAAAACACATTTAGATTAAAATGGTACAGAATATTAAATCAATATTTATGGACTTATTTAGATTATTAAATGACTCATAAAATTGATTTAAATGTTTGTGCATTTTATGGCATTATATAAGCATTAAACAACTAGTTTTATTGTTTGTTTGTTTTTGCATGAATGCCGTGTACTATATATGTGTTCTTCATGATTTTATTTTTAATTCATGTTAGCACATATTATATGTATTTTTAATGTTTATGGGTTGTATGAAATAAAATTAAAAATGGCAAAATTGGAAATTATACTAGAGTTGATTTATGGCACAAATCTAACTAGTTTGTGTTTTGGGCTTTTAAGAGAACTTATTAAATAAGAGGATTTAGTCCATTGGGCTTCGGCCCAGGCCCATCACGGGGTCATCTCTTAAAGGTTCAAGTACACAATTTCCATTAATAGGCTTGGCTAAATTAATTAAAATTGGACTTTGTTTGATCCATGAATGCTATATATATTTATTTGCTTGTTTGGTGTGATGAATGGATATGCATGGTGCATTCATGGGCCCTGGGTTTTTGTAATTAAATATGGCCTGCGTGCCATTATATTTTATTGTAAAAGTTTCATTTATTTCTTAGAATAGAATTTATTTGAGACTTTGTAAATCAAGACGAAGCCCACCGGAGTGGAGAAGCCTAACTCGAAGATTCTTATGTAATAGTATAGAATCTTAGTTTTAGGTTTTTGGGCCCATGTTTGTCACGCTTTACTTTATGCAATTATTTATATATGCATGCTATGTATGGATGACAAAGTGTATGCCATGTAAGCCGTAATAAAATGAATCCCTAAAATAGTAAGTCACAAAGTTGCCTTCCTAATTCGAAACATGTCAAGGCATCGATCATCGGTTACGTAGACTAGGAGTCCTAGATGCGCCCGATTATCTTTGTGAGGCATGGGTTATGGATATAGGTGGACTTAACATGGAAAGGGATGCCCGAACCTAGGCAACTAATAAATGGGTTTGTGCTATAACATTTTAAGATGTTAGCCCATTTGATCCAAGAGTCATGTACGAGGCATGATTAGAGTTTTCCTACCTAAGTAACTTAACTTGTTAGGTGTACAAGCTCAGCTTGACTAATAAGTTGTTGTGAAAAGTGGATCTTGGCCCACATTAAATCACTAACGCAAATTATTTAAAGGGATATTAATTCGGTTTGTGGGATCATAAATAAGACCTCATTTAATCTTGCTAAATTTTATTGTAGATTGAAAATGGCATCTTCAAACAACAATTTCTCATTGCGATCGGTCCTTGAAAAGGACAAATTGAATGGCACCAATTTCATAGACTGGTCTCGAAACTTAAGAATAGTTCTTAAGCAAGAGAAAAAAGTCATATGTTTTGGATGCACCCTTGCCTGAAGAACCTGCTAGGAACGCCTCTACGGTTCAAAAGGAAACTTTTGAGACCAAGAAGAGCGACTCCAATGATGTGACCTGTTTGATGCTGGCCACAATGGTGCCTGACTTGTAAAAGCAATTTATGGACCAAGAGGCTTATGCGATCATGGTGCACCTCAAGGAGATGTTCCAAGAGCAAGCTCGTCACGAGAGGTTCGTGACAACAAAGGCTTTAATTTCTTGTAAGATGGCTGCAGGTACTCCTGTTAGTACCCATGTACTCAAGATAAAAGGGTATCTTGATACTCTTGAGAAGCTTGAGGTACAAGTGCCAAAGGAATTGGCCACTGACTTGACCTTAGGATCATTGACTGATGATTATGATCCATTCGTGATGAATTATAACATGCATGCAAGAACAAGTCAGTCACTGAGCTCTATGGGATGCTTAAGAATGTTGAAGAGAACATTCGAAAGACCAATCCCGTATTGATGGTTCAAGGGGGCATTAAAAAGGGACCTGCTAAGGGAAAGGGAAAGGGAAAGGCAAAACCCAAAAATGACCTGACTCAGTTCAAGTCAAGTGGGAGTGCACCTCAGGCCCAATCCAAGCCCAAGGTGCAGAAGCTCAAAGAGAGTGAGAGCACTTGCTTCCATTGTAACAAGATAGGGCATTGGAGGAAGAATTGCGCTTTCTTCAAGGAATAACAAAAGAAGAATGGAGCCAAGGCATCCAGTCTGGTATTTTTGTTGTTGAGATTAACCTTTCTATTTCTACCACTTGGGTATTGGATACCGGTTGTGGTTCTCACATTTGTTCAAATGTGCAGGGGCTAAGAAATAGGCGGTTACTTGGGAAGAATAAAGTGGACCTCCATATGGGGAATGGAGCACGAGTTGCTGCCATGGAGATAGGCGACTATCACCTCACTTTACCTTTCGGACTTTGTATTGTTTTGAATAATTGTTATTATGTGCCTGCTATGAGCAGAAACATTATTTCAGTTTCATGTTTGGATAATGATGAATTTGATTTTGTTATTAAAAATGGCAATGCTCATATTCGTCGCCAAGGCATTTCTTATGGCAATGCCATGTTGCAAAATGACCTTTATATCCTTGATCTACAAAACAAAAAGTCCATATACAACATTAATATGAAGAGGGTTAAGTCAAACGAATTGAACCCTACTTACTTCTGGCATTGTCGTTTAGGACATGCAAACGAAAAATGCATTTCAAGACTCCACAAAACTGGAGTGCTTGGGTCATTCGACTTAGAGTCTTATGACACATGCCAGCCATGTTTGCATGGAAAAATGACAAAGAGTCCTTTTAATAAGAAAGGTGAGAGGTCTAATGGCTTATTGGAACTAATACATACCGATGTATGTGGACCTTTAAGTACACATGATAGAGATGGTTTTAGCTACTTCGTGACATTCACAGATGACTTCAGTAGATATGGCTATGTCTATCTAATGAAGTACAAGTCTGAAACTTTTGAGAAATTCAAAGAGTTTAAGAACGAAGTAGAAAACCAACTTCGAAAAAGTATAAAAGCCATTCGATCATATCGAGGCAGTGAATACTTAAGCCAAGAGTTTGACAGTCATCTAAAGGAGTGTGGTATTATTTCATAGCTCACTCCTCCTGGAACACCTCAATGGAATGGTGTGTCCGAAAGGAGAAATCGAACTCTATTGGACATGGTTCGATCTATGATGAGTCAAGCTAATCTTCCTATCTCTTTTTGGGGTTATGCATTAGAAAATGCTGCGTTTCTATTGAACCGTACTCCAACTAAAGCAGTTGAGAAGACACCATACGAGGTATGGACTGGGAAAGAACCCAATATGTCTTTTCTCAGGATTTGGGGCTATGAAGCACATGTTAAGAAATTAACATCTGATAAACTAGAGTCCAAATCCAGTGTCTGCTTGTTTGTGGGTTATCCTAAAGAAACAAAGGGATACTACTTTTACTCACAAGCCGAGAACAAAGTATTTGTTGCTCGCAAGGCTGTTTTCTTGGAAAAGGAGTTCCTTCTCAAGAAAGACAGTGGGAGTAAATTAGAACTTGGAGAAATTCAAGCGCCATAAACTCCTATAGAGGATGAGTTAGAAATGGGATCAAGTTCACAACCAGTTGTGGAAAAAAACCCATTACGCAAGAACCTAGAAGGTCCAATAGGGTACATCAGGAGATTGAGAGATATGGATTTCTAATCACTGACAGTGACACTATTGAGTTAGTAGATCATGAGGATCCTACTACCTACCGAGAAGCTATTGTGAGCCCAGACTCGAAAAATTGGCTTGAAGCCATGAAATTCGAGATGCAATCAATGTATGATAACCAGGTTTGGACCTTGGTTGATCCACCGGAAGGTGCTAAGGTAATTGAATGCAAGTGGCTATTCAAACTCAAAGCTGATAAGACCTATAAAGGTAGACTAGTAGCAAAAGGTTTTCGACAAACTCATGGTGTAGACTATGACGAGACCTTTTCGCCTGTAGTCATGCTCAAGTCTATTAGGATCTTGCTTACCATAGCTGCATATCATGATTATGAGATATGGCAAATGGATGTCAAAACTGCTTTCCTCAACAAAAATTTACTTGAGGATGTGTATATGACACAGCCTGAAGGTTTTGTCAATCCCAAGCATCCTAAGAAGGTTTGCAAGCTTCAAAAAACCATTTATGGATTAAAGCAAGCATTCCGAAGTTGGAATCTTCGTTTTGATGAGGCAGTCAAAGAATTTGACTTTATCAAGAATGAAGATGAGCCTTGTGTGTACAAGAAGGTTAGTGGGAGCATAGTAGTATTTCTGGTCCTATATGTGGACGACATCCTTATCATTGGGAATGACATTCCAACATTGCAAAAGGTTAAGCAATGGTTGGGAAAATGTTTCTCAATGAAAGACTTAGGTGAAGCCGAGACAATACTTTGTATTCGAATCTATAGAGATAGATCGAATCGGCTCTTGGGACTAAGTAAAGAAAAGTACATAGACAAAGTACTAAAGCATTTTAGTATGGGAGACTCAAAGAAAGGGTACATACCTTTGGCTTTGGGAGTTCCTTTGACTAAAGAACAGTGCCCTAAAACCAAAGAGGAAAGGGACAACATGAGTAGAATCCCATATGCATCTGCTATTGGATCTATCATGTACGCTATGTTATGTACTAGGTTGGATGTTGCTCATGCACTGAGTATAACCAGTAGGTTTCAGCAAGACCCTGGTGAAAAGCACTGGTCTACTGTAAAGGGGATTCTGAAGTACCTGCGAAGGACGAAGAATCACTTCTTGGTGTATGGTGGTCAAGAAGAGCTTGTCATACAAGGTTATGCCGATGCTGCTTTTCAGACCAGCACTCAGGATTCTAGATCGCAATCTGGATTCATTTTTGTTTTGAACGGTGGTGCTATCAGCTGGAGAAGCTCGAAGCAAGAGACCGTTGCCGACTCAACTACAGAATTTGAGTATATTGCAGCGAGTGAGGCTGTAAAAGAGGCTGTTTGGATTAAAAATTTATTTTCTGGATTAGGAGTGGTCCCAAGCATCCTAGATCCATTAGGAATTTTCTGTGACAACAACGGGACCATCGCACAGGCAAAGGAGCCCCGGTCACACCAGAAATCCAAACACATACTCAGGAGGTACCACCTGATCAGAGAAATCAATGATCGTGGGGACGTCAAGGTTAGCAAGATAGCAAGTGAAGACAATGTAGTTGATCCTTTGATGAAATAGTTGCGTCCAAATCTGCACGAAGCTCATTTGAGAGCATTCAGTCTTAGGGCTATGCCCAATTGGGACTAGTGCTAGTGGGAGATTGTTAGTGTAAGCCCTAGCCCCAATGCATTGTAATAAAACACTTTAATTAATAAAATGAGGCAATAGTTTTATCTATTGTATTCCTGTGTATATCAATTTATAAAACCATCCAAGAATATTGGTTCAGTTTAAATTATCATGTGTGAGGCACATGGTTGTAAGACCTTGAAACAAATGAGACTTCATTCTAAATATCCCTAGTCAGTCATTGTTATGGGAATAACATATGAATTAAGACTAGTATGCTCTCTCTGATAAGTTGAGTTCTGTCTTACGAATCATAAGGACAAGAGTGTCAATCAGAGATCATAGATACATGTTTAGAACATGGTATTTGGATTCGATCCGCTCATGAGAACACTACATGGTATAAGTCATAAGTGTTTCTCATATGCAAGTTTTGTATCGGAGTTCTTAGACCTAAAATCTCTATGAATCTCTTTATGAATTAATGTGTGCTTTGACATACACCTAACGTGCTCGTAACAGAGTGACAAGTACGGGTAGCTTGGGTATGCATTGATTCATGTTAGAGAGCATGAGAGAAGTGAAGGGATTACCCCTCTCGATAAGAGAGAAAAATATCATCGGTCACTTGATCAATGAACTAAGAAGTGTATGGCCATACCGAGATGAAATAATGAGTAATCATTATTTATCTGAGAGTTTAGTGTCACTGTAATATCAAGAAAGGAATTAATATATATAAGGATGACTAGTTCCATGCCTTATATTAATTCTGATATTTATGGGTAAGGGACTATGCAAAATTGCATTAAGTCACTAAATGCCATATGCATTTTCATTTAATTTGGAATGCTATAATATCTTGCTAGAGAATATATATAGCCTTTGAATTAATTTATTAATTCATTGCCAACATTAAATGGACCTATAGGATCGCACACAAAGCATTGGGCTTAAAATATTTAATTAATGTATTGGGCATTAATTTGGGCTTTTAATTAAAGTCAAATTAATATGTGTAATGGGTTATAAAATTGCTATTGGACCTTGGTCCATGAGAGAGAAAAATTCAGCCCACAAGGTTGAATTTTAATTAATTAAATATCTTGTAGTAATTAAGTTAATTCAGTATTAAAGCCTAAAAGAATTTAAACTAAATTAAATCATTTAATAATAGATGAAGTGGCCAAAATTTCAAGATGGAAATCAAGGAATTTCTGCACATGTTATTTATTTATATTAAGTGATTTCATTTAATTAAATGTCTTATGTTTTATTTCAAATTTGAATTTTAAATTCAAAAGAGTTTAATTCAAAACATATTACTTATTTTTAGGAAGTGATTGAGGTTGAATTAATTATCTTGAGATAGTAAAATTCAGATCAAACACTTGCCAAAAGATAAGGATATATATGAAATGAAATAAAACCCTAAGTGACATAAGATTGTGGCATGAAACCCTAGTCATTCTAGGTTTGGCGTGAACTTCATCTCTCTCTCACAAAATTCTTTTGATCCAATTTTCACATGGAGAAAGGATTTTTCCTCATTCTCTTGTGTTCTTGGATAGTAATAGCAACCTAAGAGAAGTACAAAATCAAATTTTGTAGCTTCAAACCATAGCCATTACACAATATCTTAAAAGAGAGCTAGCAATCTCGATTTTAAGCCGACGGTGCAATTGTGTGTGTGAGAATAGAGGGAGTGGCGTAAAAGGCTGTTCCTTGGCATTGGTGATCAAGATCTAAGGCGGACAAAGTCATCTTAGATGCTGGTCATCACCAAATTCAAGATTTAAAAGGCATCAAAAGTTGTAAGTTTCAAAAACCCTAAAATTGCATGTTTCGAATCTTGTCATGGAATTGTTTGGCATGTATGATCGTTTTTGTCGTTTTTCCGCTGCATGATTGCCATGTTCATACCATGTCATATTCCATCAGTTTACAGGAATAGTCAAATGGAAACTTGATCTTCCATAGTAATATCCACCTAATCACCACAATATCAAGACATCGATACTTGAAAGATGTGCAGTAACATATACACCATAAAAAACACAATAAAGAAACCCACAAAAGGCTTTCCTACACTTCCCTCCAATACATAATCTGGGTATGTAATTGAGGTTGAATGACATTAGTATCCAAGGTATGATAAAAATAGAATGACAAGGAAAACAATGACAATGATCACAGAAGGATAAAACAAGGTCAGAAAATTTGACCAAAAATACTCTTTGATGCCAGAAGACCAAAAAAGGTGTAACCCACTTGGAAAAGCAATTTAATGGTCCAAAGCATTTATTTTCCAGCCCACAGATTAATGGTAAAGCTCCCTAAATGACAATAAATGCATTTAGAGCAGGACTCAGCTCAAAAAAATTCAATTCTTCGCTTTCTAAGTTCTATCACCACATAATCCAGGTAATTTATTTAATAAAAATCCTGTTGTTCCTATGCCAAGCCCATACCCATTAGCCCTATTCTTATTACAGGAGGTATCACAACTTACAGTATTGATCACTATTTAAGTTGCAGACTCAAACTGTGTAGAGTTGGTGAACGAGGCAACAAAATTCTAACTGTAATTCCAATACTGTAGGCGCTTTCCTTTAACATTATGGATATACTAAACGTCCTATACTGTAGGAGGTACTTAACTTTGTTTTTCTGTTTACTTTTACTTAATTTTTTAGTATATTTATATGTACATACATGGATGCTGAATGTTTGAGTTATAATTTTATCTGGTATGATGGATTAGATAGAGAAAACAAGCTTACAAAGTTACATTAAACCAATTACATCAAAACACCTCATGCAAATACTGAATCATAAAATGACAAAACTCTCTTTACATAATAGCTTCTTTACATCGAAACACTACAGTATAAAGTCGCATTTAGTAACAAATCATAACACAAAAAAAATCAAGATGCAAAAATAACTGGCTGTTACAAGCTACTCACGGAAGGAAAAATTAATACCTACATAAGGCATACTAAAAGAGAGAATGGTCCTTACTTTTTCGTCCCAGCCAAGGATGCTGACTGTAGTAGCAGTGGAAAAACGTAGTGTAGGCCCAACCCATAGAAGGGATCTATAGTGCATGAAAGTTAAGTGTTTAAACAAATTGACGCATTGATATGCTTTACCATAAATATTAGTTAAATCAACTCCGATTTCACATAGCATAAAAAATAGAAAGTTGGTATCACAAAATTAGATAGGCTAAGAATATGCTGAAAAAAAAGCAGTAGGTCTACTTACACTAGCCATGGGAACAACAGTTATTGGCTCCCCATCCTCGAAGTGAAAGAGTCCACCTTTGAAATCCTTCTCATAATTATTCAGATAACAGACTGGCGTATATTCGAGGAGAACTGATAAGCTGGCGATGAAAAGAAGTATAGACAAATTACACAAATTTCATAGAAGGGGCTATCATCTTAAGGACTTGCTAAACAAGGAATTTTGAGTAACAAAAACAAATAAGAGAATAGCATTATTGTACCTCAGCCCACGAAGGTTCCAACTCAGTAGCTCCTATTAGTTAAAATCCAAAGTAAACATATTAAGATAATTAAGATCATAATTTTTTTAAGAAATAAAAATCAACTGTCAATTGCTTGTACTAAATATCATAGTAACAATAATGATGAGAATATGCAAAAAGTTTACCATTAGCTACTGATCAAAATAAGCAACTCTTCTTCAATTCAAAAAGCTATACCATTAGCTACTTGTTGACTTTTAGAACAGAGGAATACATGTGGACACAACTAGAGAGGAAAATTATTGAAAGAGAATCAAATATTAAAAAGAACGACTACTGTTGTTGTATTATTTGACTACTATCTACCATCAATTTCATCAATAAATATAGTTGCTGGTGCATGGTGCCTAGCAAGCTCAAATAACACCTTCACTAGCTTCTCTGAATCACCTGTAGACTTGTACAAACTTTATATTGTCTTATTATAAACACAACTTTTCAAAGAAGTAACATAACATAACAAAAGTATAACAAGTCAAAGAGAAATGCATTTACATAGTTAAAACGATCTCAGTCTGTTAAACATTACTATCCAAACTGAGTAAATAATAAAATCTAGTTAGTAACTTGATAATTTATCAAATTAAACTAATTTGTTCTTTTAAGATTTAGATGCATAATTAGCCAGTCACTAAGCGCACATAATCAGTTTTCCATAATTCTTAACTAGTTATTACCTAATGCCTTCTAACTCTAAATATATATATTTATAACTATAAACCTTAATTAATTTTTTTATCCTTGCCAAAAGTCGGTCAAAAATTCCAATTGACCAATTCAGTTAAACACATGAGGGATTTGATCTTTAAGCTAATGTAACTAATTAATTTCATAAACTAAGCCCATTGAATAATACAAAATCAGCCACCAAGATGAAATTCAATAGTTTATTCATAAAGCAACAGACATCAGATTTCATACAAAAATAAAACAATCTTTACTCAACCAATCATACTTAATTTAAATAGTCTTTGAAGGTAAATTTGGTGGTCACATACCGATTTCTTATGATTTCTTCATTTTTTCCATCAACTATTTGCTCATTGGAGGCTCGCTAGACCGTTGGTCAGAGCTTCGCTGGAATCGATTTGACACTGCCACCTCGAAGATCGAGACCTAAGGGTTCCATTTCTGGTGGTCAAGCACTCAGGCGCTGTCGCAGTTGGCCGAAATCCCATAAAATCATTGTGGCTTCTCTTCTTCGATCCCCAAGTTGCCGGCGATTGGGAGGGAGCGAAGGGTGATGAAAGAATCGTCTGACCTTTGGGAATCCTATGGTAGTGATCGTGATTCCAGTCATAAGGGCCAGTCACTGGAATGGGAGGGTGAAGGCTCCGGCCATGGAAGAGAGAAAAAGGGAAAGGGGAAGATTGCGATGTCGATGCTAAAGTGGAGCGACGACGCAAGGGCGGTTGGCGGTAAGAGACAGCGATGAGAGGAATGTTGGTGACCAACGATGAAGAGGGCGACAATGCCCCCTGTTCTCCTCTTCGTTCCAGACGCCATCCTGTGTCTCCCTCCTCATTCTTTTTTTCATATCTTATGTCATTTTGTAATTTATGGCCCCAATAATTCTAGAATTCTCCACTCCGTCTAGAATTTGTTACCTGCCTTGATTCTTCTTTTTGTTTGGTCCATATTATTATTATTATTATTATTATTATTATTATTATTATTATTATTATTATTATTATTATTATTATTATTATTATTAGTTTAGTACTTCATACATCTATTTGCTTAATTGATTTTATTTTAATTTCTTATTATGAGTTACTAAATATGTTTTAATTAGATATAAATACTTCAAAAGCTAAAATCCTCAATAATTTATACCCCTACTTACCTAAATCAAAATATGATTTACGAATTAGAAAATATTTCAATCAACTCAAAGTCAAGGCATTACACTTATATCTAAAAAGCAAAGTATTTTTATTGATAGTTATTATCCCACAAAAAATAATTTCGTCTTATTGTTAAGTGAATGAATTTTAAATAAAAATTTATTAAAAGAATAATTTTTCCTAAATCATTAATTTCTATCGGTATAAATTTAATTAGGGTGCAATACTATTATTTTCATGAAATTATTGTTAATCAAAAGCATACAGTTAAAGAACTATTAATGCATGAAACTATAAAGGATAAAATATATAACATTAACAAGCTAGTCCAATTTGTCATTTATTTAATTAAGTATTATAAGGAAATTATAAGCGTGTCCCCTTGTGCACACGTGGCTGAGAGGGTTTAAGGTTGGATTTGGGCCTTGACTGGACAGGATATCCTTTTCAGCTCAAATGGTATCAGAGCCAAACCTGGGTCCTCGAGGTCGCGAGTTCGAGTTGCGGCTGCTCCTAGACGCCTGCGTAATTTCCAGCTGTGTCTGGCCAGGTACTGCGGGCCATGTGCTTAAGGTGCCATGATAGCTAAGGGTCCCCCCGATAACTCGATTTGGGGGGGGAAGGGGAGATGGCGCTCGGACTGGGATGGGTACCGAAAGAGGTGGTCCCCTTGTGCACACGTGGTCGAGAGGGTTTAAGGTAGTTTGGAAGTTTGCTGGAAACTGTTTGGGAGTGTGAAGTGCCGATCCCCATTCAAGTGGAGAAAGGATTTTATGGATTTTAATGGTGGAGTACAGGATTTCAGGGCTGTTTTTGGGGTTATGGGTAACCGTCACAGAACCTGTAGCTTCTAAAATTGCCAAATAATAAGGCTGGGGTTTTGTTAAATCCTAAGGTTTAAAATACCAGCCTTTAGGGAAAATTTGAGATATGTCCTGTTGAGGGTTTTGAAGACGAAAACCATCCTCAATAGTCCATACATATTGAAATTCAGTTTTTTCAAAATATTCTGCTTTTGGAAGAAGTTTTGATTGAGACAAAACTAGTTCAGAATCATTTTGTGATAAAACTATTTGAGAAAATTCCTCTTTCGAGGGTTTTGAAATAATAATGTTATTGCAAGGTGATTCTTGCAATGTTTTTGAAGAACTTTGAGAAAGGGGTTTTGGAGTTGAAGGCTCTCATTTCTCAGTTTTTATAACAGGATTTAGAGTTTTACCTATGAAGGCCTCTTTTTCTGCAATTTGGGCCTTTAAGGTTTCAAGTTCTTGAAGGGCTTTAAGTGTCTGAAGCCTTTCCTCCTTTTGGGCTTTTAAGGCTTCTTCTCCTTCTAGGGCCTTTTGGAATCGATAGATTAATTCTGGATCCTTTTGAACAGCCTCAATCCAATTATAGATTGTTTGGGACTGTTGTTTTGCTTTTTCTTCGTCTTCTTCGACCACTTGGGCCCAAGATTTTATTGGAACAGCAGTAGAGACTGCTGGTTTTGTTTCATCCTGGTCCTTTTGGACCTCTTTTCCTTTCTTTTTTCTAGGCATTAATGGGCTTATTCACTCAGGACCTGTTTTGGAGAAATTCTCTAGTTAGGAAGTCTGGAACTGAGTTTTTATCCCCTCGAATAAATTCGATTTCAAAATAAAAAACACTTAAGATTGCCTGCCATCTGGCGAAAATCTGTTTTGATGCAATGTTTTGAACATCTTTTTGTAAAATTTCTTTTGCAGATTTACAATCAATGCGAAGTAAAAATTTTTGATTGAGTAAATCACTTTGAAATTTTTGTATGCACATGACAATCGAAAGAATTTCTTTTTTAATTGTTGGATAATTCTTTTGACAATCATTCCAATGTGCAGATGTGAATTGAACAATGCATTTTTTGCCATTGACCTTTTGCTTTAAGATTCCCCCATATCCTATGTCTGATGCATCTGTTTCTACTATTTTGAATGCTGAAGGATCAGCAAGATGCAAACATGGAATTTCTTTTACCTGTTTTTTGATTTGCTGGACAACTCTAGTGTGTTCATCAGACCAAGGTACTGGATTTTTCTTTAACCTATCATGCAAAGGTTTTGCTAGAAGGTTAATGTTTGGGTAGAAATCTAGAACATAATTTAAACTTCCTAAAAATCTTTAGAGTTGAGTTTTATCCAAAATTTTATCAGGAAATTTTTCTGCAAAGACTAACGACCTCTCTATTGGAGTTATTGTTCCTTGGGTAATGTAATGACCTAAGAAACGAATTTTTGATTGAAACAGAGAGATTTTTGATTTAAAGACTACTAAACCATTTCTTTTGGCAACCATAAAGAATGTTTTGAGATCTTTGAAATGTTGTTCCAAAGAGTTTGAAAAGATTAATATGTCATCTATGTATACTATGCAGAATTTTGAATAAGGAGCGAAAATATCGTTCATTATTCTTTGAAATTCTGACGGGGCATTTTTCAAACCAAAAGGCATTACTGTCCATTCATATTGGCCAAAAGGGACAGTGAAGGCCGTTTTATAGCGATCTGTAGGTTCAATTTGAATTTTCCAAAAACCTGATTTCAAATCAAATTTTGAAAAGATTAAGGCAGAATGTAAACCTTGAAGAAGATCTTTTTTATTTGGAATCGGGTACCGAATCCATTTCAAAGCTGTGTTTAATGGTTTATAATTAATTACAAGTCTAGGTGTACCTCTTTCTATCTCTGAGTTTTTGTTGACATAGAAAGCTGCACAACTCCAAGGAGACCTAGATTTCACAATTAATTTTTTGGAAAGTAATTCACGAATCTCTTTTTTACAATGATTTCTAAGTTCGTGATTCATTTGAATTGGTCTAGCTTTTGTTGGGATTGATTTTTCTGAAAAATCATTTTCATATGGAAAATCTACCATATGTTGTTTTCTTTCCCAAAAAGCGTTTGGTAATTCCGAACAAATTTCCTTTTCAAGTTTTTCTTTAAGATCTTGAATTTTTTGTTGAATGAATTTGGTTTCTAAATTCTTTTGAATTCTAGAGAAAGAAACATCTTGTTTTAAAAATTGAAGATGCTTTTGTTTTCCTTGAATTAGGAGGTTTAATTCATTTTTGTAAACAGAACAAGCTTTTAAAAGGTTCAGATTTCTTGTCCTGGGTTTTTCAATGAAAGGGAAAACAATTTTATTTCCTTTTGATTTAAAAGAAATACTATCATAATTGACAGAATAGGGAGTTATCATATTGATAAATGGAGTCCCTAAAATGACACTATGGTTTATATTTTCTAATAAAACGAAAGGAGTTTTGATTGAAACAGTACCGTTTTTAATGGTTGCTTCAGTTTTGCTTTTGATTACCATTCTTGAATTATTTGCTGCAGAAAGTTTTTCATTAGTTTCTTGGGCAAATCTTTTTGGAATAATACCGTTTTTTAGGCAGTTTAAATCTGCACCGGTATCAAAAAGGGCAATTGTTTCAATTTGAAAATCTTCTGAAAAAACAATTGTTACTTTAATTAAATATTTTCTACTAGTTACAGTTCTTAAGACGAACAAAAAATCTTCTGGAACTAATTCCAGGTTTTCAATTTCATTTTTTGTACTTTTAATATCGTCGTCTTCCTCTTCTGAAGATTGTTCTTCTGTTTCATTTTTTGTGATTTTAAAAACTAATTGTTGAAGAAGATCAGAATCTGATTTCTGTTTTCGTTTAAGAACTTTTAATTCTTCTTTTACTATTCCAATTTCTTCTTGAAGTGACTGAATAGTAATGTGAGAATTTTTCTTTGCTTTTGATCCTAAGATTTTTGTTAAATCATAGGAGTTTGTTGTAACTACTGGTGAACTAGAAGATGAAGATGCCTTAGGTGACTTTCCTTCAAAGGATTTTAAGAGTTTTTCTATAATTTCCTTTTGAAGTTTTTTATCTTCAATTTGTTTTACGATATCAAGCATTAATTCTTGATCTTTTGTTAAAACATTTATTGACTTTAAAGATTCTGAACCAGATTCGTTTTCTGTCGAACTTGAGATACTAGAAGTTGTTAAATCATCAAATTCTATAGAATTATCTTCTTCAAATAAATTTGTTTGGATTTCTTCTTTTGAAATTTCAATTAAAAGTAATGAAATTTTTTATTTTATTTCATCTTCTAATTGTAATTCATGAAGTTTTTTGTTTATCCTACAATATCGTGAAATATGGCCTGGTTGATTACATTTGTAGCAAACAACTTGTTTTTTTATCATATTTCTGAGATGATTTTTTAGTTGTATTTGGCTTCCTATATGATCTTCTAGGTTTAGACTTCTTATAAAAACTTTCTTTGTTTGGTTTTGAAGAAAACCTTTTCTGAAATTTTTTGTAAGATTTACTGTGGGTTTTTGAACAAGAACCTCCACAATCTTTAGTTTGGTTTCCTGTTGGAATTTCAAACTGTTTACAGAATGATCCTAACTCTTGTCGTGTTTTCTTCATTTCCATTTTCAAATGTTTTTGAAGTTTTAAATCCTGACAGATTTTTAAACCTTCCTTTTGAGTGAAACTAACCAATTCTCCATAAGTCAAATGATTATATGGGATTTGATTAATTCCAAACGTTTCTTTAATTTTATTTCTAACCTTTTCTCCTAAGAGAGTTGGTAATCCTGCCAAGAATTTTTCTTTCCAAAATGGTTGATTGGAATCTTCTCTAAGCATCATTCTAGTTAGAAATGTATTTTTGTAATTTTGAAATTCAAAAAGCTTTTTACATCTAAGATTTGAAAGCAGTTCTGCGTTTTTGTCTTTTAAATGAGATGGATCTCCTATGAAGTGCAAACTAATTGTGTGGATTAGTGTTGCGATAGCGTTTGGGATAGGATTTCCTAATTCATCGAGGAGGGAAGTTCCTTCCTCTGTTGTTTGAATAGCACTTAAAATTTCTAGTTGTTGTTGCTGGGTGAGATGGAAATCCCACCAGCCTTTTAGTTGACCAGAGAAACCTGCTATTAGCAATTCAGCTATTGCTCTATCAGGTGTATTTGTTTGAGTTTTATAGGCATTTGATGCCATAGTCATCTGCTGCAAGAGACTAAGTATATTATACTCAGACATGCCATCTATATTCCATTCATAGACAGTAGAAGCATTGAATTTGGACTGAGATAATATGTTTGGTCTATTTTCTATTCCTAAGTCTGGAGCGGATACCATGGCCAAAGGTGAAGGTGAGCTTTTTGGCCAATGGAGTCTGGACAACTCCTGTTTTAGACTTTCTTCTGAGTCAGAAGTTTGGTCTAAGATACTGACTGTTTTATTTTTATCTAAGGTGTCTTGAGCAATCATAGGAGTAGATGTAGAGGACGACTCTATTCTACTTAATTGGTCTTTCAAGGCTTGGGTAAATTCTGATTTACCATCCTTAAATAATTTTTGGCTAGTCTTGGATACTTGGAACGGCTTGAAAATCGGGTTTTTTAATTTTGATTCTGAGGTCTCAACAGGGGAAACGACAGAAGTTTTTTGGTGTTCCTCCATCCTAGTTAATTGTTTCGCAATTGTGCTAAGATGAGTGTTTGTAAAATTATTCTGTTGAATAATGTTTTTAATATCCTTATCCGTATTTTCATTCGGAGTTTTGTAAGGACTTGCTTCTACGGTTTGACTTAAATGTGATATTTTTATATGTCTTAATGGCGGATGTGTTGACTGTATTTTTCTACCATCAGACATTTCCCACTCTGTATCCTTACTCCTGAAGTTATAGGACTTACAGTTTTTTGTTGAAATGGGTATGGAATTTTTTCTTGCAAAGCATAAATTTCAAACCACTCAAAAAAAAGAATTTGTGTTTTATTTTTATAAACAAATTCATAATATTCTTCTTGAATTTCTTTCCTCTTTTCTAGAAAATTTTTAAAGAACCATGTTCTTTTTTCTAGATTTTCTTTTGAATAGAAATCCTTATATAAATATGTCTTGTCTACTTCAAAATCTTTTTCAATAACATTTAATTCATTTAAAACATTTTCTGTTACAGCTGAAAAAGATGGTGAAGTTGGTGGAGAAACATGTAATGGTTCCTCGTTTGAAACCTGTGGTCTAGAGTAGACCTGATGAGGAACTGTTGTTGAATAATCAACATTTTGAAAAGAAGCACTAGGAATACTAGAACAAGAAAATCTTGGTTTTGAAAAATTATCTTCTCGATCTGGGAGATGAATTACTGAAGGGAGCTTTGAGGCTCGACCTATATCAATAGTACTAGTTGAGGAACCAGAGTCAGAGAATCGACTACTGGAAGCTCTTGTAAATCTCATTTTTACCCTTCCATCATCGTACTGAGTAATTTCTCTCAAGTGAGTGTTTGGTTTAGATTTTTCAGGAGATTTTGGTTTCGTAGCTCCTTCTAAAATCCATTCTTCAGGAAGATCAATATCTTTCCAAAGTATGGTTTTTGGAATTATAGTATTTGCTCTGGATAAATCCGTTTGTAAAAACAAAGTTTCACCCTTTTGTGTAATATTTTTTACAGAAGTAAAGGCAGAAAACATTGCTTTATAATGAATTCTAAAAATAATAGCTACTAGAATAGATCCTTCCAGCATTTTATAATTATGAGTTTTTACTTGTAAAACCAAAGATTTCAAAATGTTTTTGTGTGCAAGAGATAATGAAATATTTGGTGCACATTCAAAAGAGATTGGTCCTTGAAAAAGACTCGACTCAACTGAACTTATGATTCCATCTTTAAATTCTAAAAATCTTGCATCCCTCAAAACACAAAGTATTGAGGTGTTTAATCCTTCTCTTGTTAAAGGTTTTATTCCTACTTGTACAAGACCTATATGAATGTATTCATACTTTATGTCTATGTGTTTTTGTAGGGTTTTTTGAGAAAGAAGATGAATAGTTTCAAATGGTTTTGATATTTGAACTCCTCGTTCTTCTGTTTTAATTATGAAATCAGTTTTTATGAGTTTTTGAAAAAGACTGCTCTCATAAACTTGATCTCGTTTTATTTTTGGGATTTTCCAATTATTTATGGATTTTTGAAAATCTTCTATAGTGACTTCTTCACTGTTTACAATATTTGACTTTTGTGATCCAAGATCCAAAGTGTTTGAGGTAGAAGAAGAACTAGAAAAAGAAGTAGTTCTACAAAATAAATTATCCATATTTTAAAAATTAATTCTTTTTTGAAAAAAAAACCTTTTATCTCTCTCCTGGATAACCTTACAATGGATTCACAGCCCTAAACGCCTGTTCATCGGCTAACACGGGACTTACTACCATGCAACTAACCTTTACCCAGTTGATACTTCAAAAATATTTTCAGAAAATAATTAATTTTAAAAATATGAACAGCTTATTAAATAGATCTACCATATATATATATATATAAAATAAGAGTTTCAAATATACTAAAAAGCTTTAATTTAATAATACTGGCTTAAGTTCAATTGAAAAAATTTACAGATTTCTAACATTATCTAACCATAAAAATACCTCCATGAATTGTGTATTAATATGGTATTATTAATTAAGTAAAGCCATTAATTGCTTGGCATACATAATTATACAGAGTTTGGATAAAATAAGAATATGGTAATGCTTACGGTTCGTCTATGAAGGAGAGGCAGTTGAGGGGACTGAAGGACATTGGATGATGGTGGAGGAGGCTAGATTCTGGATCCAGCAACCGCTCTCTCCCCGCCCCCTCCCCCGATCTGTTCCCTCTCACCCCGATCCACAATAATAATAAAAAATATAAGTTAAAAATAAAATTAAATTTGATTTTATAATAAAAATTATTGTAGATTAATCTTAAATTTGACCTAAAATATTTAGAGTAACATGAATTCATTTATATATTGATCCGTTTAAATTTAAATAGCAAAAAATACAAGTCGTATGGATCGAACTTATCACATCAAAATATAACAAAATTTTATTTAAATATTCAAAAAATATTTTGTATATATAATTAAAAAATAGAAGTATTACTAAAATATATTAATTATTTTACATAAAAAATTATATATAATTAAAATGAAAAAATATCTAGTATAGGCTTTATTTGGAAAAAATGATATTTTAAAAAAAATTAAAAAGAAAAATTTTAAACATTTATTAAAATATTATAAAATAATAACGATGGATTATCAATGAAAACATGGTCACAAGAATTCATATTTCCATTTCCCCATATTCCGTCGCTATTTCGTCTGTAAATAATGTGCCAAAATTTGCTGCCATTATTTACCGACAGAATTTCCGTCGGTACAGAACAAAAATTATTTGTATCCTTACCGACGAAGTTTTTTCATCGCTAAACCGTTGCTACAAAATGGCGCCTCTATTTCTCGCTAAATTTACCAACCGTTTTCCATTTTGGTCACTAAAAACGTCGCCATTTTTGCAATTTTTTATTTTTACCGACACATTTGTGATTCCGTAGCTAATCCATCGGTAATATCTTGTTTTAGAGACGGAAATTTTATCCGTCGATAAAATCAATTTTTTTGTAGTGCTCTAAATCTCAAGATATCACTAAAATCTTACAGACTATTCCCAGGTGATGGACAACAAGAGTTTGTGCACACGAAGCTCATTTTCGAACACTCTAGAGACAAATTTAGATTCCGGTTTCTCTACAAAGTTGTAGATCTAGGTCTTATCTTTCATATCCAATTAGAATCACTAAATTTAAAATTTTATAGAAAAAGTTATACTCTTCTTAGTAAAATTGGTTCATGTAAACTCTAGACAAATTTCTACTAGTTCACTTCTCACGGTACAAATCATTATTCTCACCCAACAACATCATCACTCATATTTGTTATCAAATACACCACACTATAGCATATTAAGCAATAGAATCAAACAAATATTGCAAATAAAGTGAAGAACTCCCAAACCTTAACAAGCTTTACTCCTTCTTCTTCCTCTTTCCTTGTTCTCTCTCTCTACCTTCTTTAAGACACCAAAGGCTTATATTTTGAGAGAGAAAATGAGTGAAAGGAGTAGAATTTTCTGAGATTAGGGACTCCCTTTTGGCCGGCCACCACAGTTACCCTTTTATACCATGAGATCTCTCTACCTCTCATGAGTTCTCATAAGACTTTTAGTGTGGGACACATGCTTTTATCCTATTGGCCACTCTTTCTTTGCAACTTACTACTTCTTCTTTCTTTATTTCTAATTTTTACCACAATTATTTTACTTGATCTTTTCAATTAAACCCTCGATGTCACATTCTTTCTAATTTACACACTTATGTCTTAGTATAAAATTATTATTTTGTCCTTACTCTTTTAATTCAATTCCTTTCGTGTCCTTTACTATATTTTCAATGCACATCTCCTCGTATTACCTCCCCTATATACCTCAAACATACCCGATTACTCCTAAGATGTAATATGGGGCCTTACAATAACAAAATACACTATATTTTTATTCTTTTTTCTTTTTTTACATTTCTTTCTATTGTTTTTATTCTTCTTCATTTCATTTTTTTGATGATTTGTTGAAATGATATGGACTTTTGAAAAGTTTAATGGCCAAAACTATATCATCTACGTCTGGAGTTATACTTTAGGGGCATATGTTGTCTTGTTGTGGAGCTGACATAGAATCCAATGAGGCCTATAGACATTTTAAGGAAAAAGTGTGAAGAAAAGATGTCTTTGGCACAAGTTTTTGTCAAATTTCATATATATATATATATATATATATATATATATATATATATATGCCAACCCTTGCCAGCTAGAGATCTTCAAATTTCGTTCACCACCCTTACACCCACTTAATCAATTTATACTTTGTATTATTGCTTATACAAACACAATACCCACAACAATACCATAATATTTCCTTTTATCGAAATCCACAGTGGTCTTACATTAATATATCCATTTATTTTTCTTAACAATAATATTTAAATTCGGCTCTATCTATTGGGTTGGATTGATCAAAAATAAATGAAACAATATAGATGGATGAAATCCCAAAATCAAAATAAAAAAAGCCTTTTTTCTTGTAATTATTGAGAGAAAACATCATATTGTTGAATTTAGAGCATTTTTGAATGGTGAAATATAAAAAATAGCAATTAAGAAAAAAAAATAAAAAAATGGTGTTTGTGAAAGATAAAAATGTAAGGGTAAAAATATGAAATTTTTTCTCTTTTTTGTGGCATTTGTGAAAAAACCCCTACATTTTATTAGATAATTTTGGCCTAAGCTCGATTCAAACCTCGCTTATTAAAATTTGGACTTGGACTTTGTAAATGAATTGTAGACTTAGCCCAGTTGTAATGCATGTCGCTGGGTGGTACGAGCTGAGTAGACCATTTTATCTAAACCAATCTCACTTTTAGGGACTGTCATGTGATGGTCTCTCGTCCATTCTTTTCTTTAAATACTTGAACCCAACTGACTCACACTCTTAACTTGCTAGTCATGGATGTAAATCATGACTCATATCTCGTGACTTAAATTTTGGGGTGTGACTCATTAGTCGCGACCTAGAATAACTTTCTTCCTTTTAAAATACTTTTTTTTATTATTTTATTATTTTGTTATTTGTTTGTGTTCCACTTTTCTCTTTTTTGTTTCTTGCTTCTCCTATGTATAGTCTTGTACTCTAATGTGTGCTATGTGGCCATTGGAGTAGATTAATTTTAATTCCTTATTATTACTTATTGCTTTATGTTCGTATAGTATAACTAAAGGGTTTTATCCTATCATTGAAAAACATCACATAAAGGTTCATACTCTATAATTGGGATTTTTTATTAATAAAACTAGATTAATATCCTATTTTATGCTAAAAAAATCACATGTAACTATAAATCTTACAATAATGTAAAAGATTTTGTACATAATATGTTAATTTGAATCTTTCTAATAAAATGAGAACAATGTCCCAGTTTTCAACTAATAAGTTACAATAAATGCCTTTCCATAATTGTATGAGAGGACCAAATTTCTCATCCAACATTTTGATGTGTGTGTATGCCATTCTAGTCTTAGTTTATATTCGATGTCATGCTTTATCGCTTTTCTAATGAGTAAGAGTGCGCCTTAAATTTTTTTACCATCATATTCATATGAGAAGAGAGATAAGATTATTAATCTAAAAGTAAATACATGTCATATTAACCAATGGTATGAATAAGAGTAAGGTTCCAAACCTTTCTCTTGATTTTCCCTCATAAGATTGGGCCATTGGTTTCGATGTTTTATCTGGTTACAACTCCGTCATACCTATCTTGTGATGTCTCAGGATGTATCCTGAGATCGACTGCTAACAATGGGATAGGCGTATCCCGAAACTTTGTCTTATGCTTTTTTGAGGTTCGAAACTCGGTAAATTGGGTCAAATTCCTTCGCCATTGCGATGTGACCGACTTTGATAGGCGAGAAATCTTTGCTTGATAGTTCCTAAAAGTGGCACCAGTCTAGGTAAAACGGTCTCCTCGATGCGAATGGTGACACGGGTCACATTGGCCTGGCCTAACCATGCATTATTTTTATAATTTTTCATTAATTACATAATCTAAAATATTTAGAACTATATACAAACAAATATTTTTTTGAAAGAAAAAAATGTTATTATTTTTTAACCTATTAAACTATTTTTATAAAATTATTTTATAGTATATTTTTATAATTCAGTATAATATAAAATAATAATTTATACATTAAAGTCATTTTTTAATTAGATATTTTTTTCAACTAGATGGTCTGGGCCAGCTCAGATCCATCTCAAGTTTGATATGTCTTTCATTTATGCAGACTTGAAAATGAAAAAAAAAATTAAAAGCTAGGTTAAGCTTGCCTAAGATCGAAGACAAAAAAAAAATCTAACAATGGCTTGTGAGTGTAATCGGTGAACTAATTAATTTAAATTTTCGAACAAATAGACTAACTTTGAAATAATGAAAAAGTTTAAAGTTAATTTTTTTAATTATTTATATATATATATATATATATATTAAATTATATATAAATATATGATTTTTTTATGACAATGATGAGATAAACAAAAATACAAGTCACTCGGATTGCATCTGTATTGACCCTTATCCAATCCTTGATTTTTGGATCGGGTCTGACTCAATATCCTATGCCTATTTTATGAGTTAGGTTTGAATTCAAATTGCTTTTTTTGAGCAATTTCAAATCAAGATAAAAAAATTAACAGACCTATTAATTAACATGCTTCTTTAAAAATTAAAATAAAAATTCATGTAATCTATTCATATTTATTTTTATGTATTTTATTTAATTTTAAAGGCTTAGTACATGTGGAGACATCTGAACTTGATTTTATAATTTATTTGAACACCTAAATTTTAACAATGATCTATTAAACACATTTACTTGTAAATTTTGTAACTAATAACACAAATACACACTATTTTTGTAAAATTGAAGCACGTGATACTCGATTTCACTGTTGTAGTATTTCAATCATTGTAATGAAAACATATGTTCCACATGTACAGTAAAACTATTGGATTGAGAATGAAAGGATTGGTTTTCTTATTGATTTTGACAGATTTCTTGTTAATTTTTATATTGTGCAATGCGATATATGTATTATTGAATGTCATGTGTTTTAATTTTTCAAATTTAGTATGAATTTGCATTTGTTATTTGTAAAATTGATAAGTACATATATTCAATAGGTTACTATTAAAATTTAAATATTTAAATAAATTATCGAGTTAAGTTTATTTGTTCATATATGTATTAAGTAAATTTTAAATATCAAGTAGATAAAAAGTCCCAAACTTATGTTTCCAACTCTAATGTAATGAATGAAAATTATGAATACTAAAAAAAATTATTACCATCATTTTATAAAACACAATGCATTATTAATTAATTACTTTATAAAGATTAATGAAGCTGAGTTTCTCTAACAACCATCTATTGTTGGGATGTTCAGTTAGCTTTTGTTTGGATGGCAGTAACTTTTGGATGGATATTGAATTTACTTTAATGAAATAAATGGGAGCAATGTAAATTTAATTTACTTCTGTTTACTTTTCATTGTTTGGATAACTTAAAATAAACATAAAGTAAGTTCTTATATCTATAATTTATTTTGACATTTATACCCTGAACCTCCTGTAACCGAAAAAAGGAGAAGAAAAAAAAAGAGGGGAGGGAGGTATGCTGACAGTGGTGGGTGGAGGGGACAATGGCAATGATGGAATAAGGAAGAAAACACAGGCGACTCTCAAATCTTGGAATTGAAGAAAGGAGAAGAAGAAAAGAGAGGGAAGGAAGTAGATGCATCTAGAACCAAAAAAGAAAACAACAATAGTGGTGACATTAGGGATGGCAACAATAGAGAGAATACTGACATTTCATACATTTCTACCCATTTGTCTTTTTAGTTACTTTGATTTATCTCCAAATTGGGATTAAATATTTTGGAGAATATAAAGTAAATTGGAAAAATCAATCTCCTCCATTTTCTCTGATTTTCTCTACATTTTGCAATACAAAAACAGTGGAAAGGTGAATAAGTTTGAGTTACTCTCCTTCAATTACTTCCCATTACTCTGATCCAAACAAAATCTTAGGGACCAAAATATACTTTTTATAGTTATTTTGATTTTTTTAATGATTATATCTTTAGAGCTAGGATGCTGTAATTCAAACTTAGTCCATTAAAAAAAAACAAGCTCTTAACAGTTTGAACTATATTATTTTGTACTTATTTATATGTGCTTGTATAATTAATAAAAATTAATTTGCACTCAAAATTATATAGGGTTAATATATAAATTTCCCTTTAAACTATCAACATTTACCAGATTTTTCCCCTAAACTAATTGCATGTTAGATTATCCCCCTGAATTTGTTGAAAATGTCATATTACCCCCCTATAGGACATGTGTCAGTTCACAAAGAGTAACAGGGAGATAATTTGACATTTTTTAACAAGTTTTAGGGGAATAATTTAATATTTTTAATATTATAGGGTGTATTTTTTACATTTCAAAATAATTTGAGTGGTAATATGATATTTTAAATAAGTTTGGGGAGGGGGGGGAGTAATCTAATATATAATTAGTTCAAGAAAGAAATATGATAAATGATAATAGTTTAGAAGAGAATTTATATATTATTCCAATTATATATTAGGAAGCTAAAGTAATCACACACGCATGATTGAATAATTTGTAACTAAAAAAAAAATTAAAGGCTTATTATGTATTGAGACATCCAAACTTAACTCTATAATTCATTTGAACATCTAAACTTTAACCTATTAAACTCCTATTTTTGTCAAATTTATAAATAATAAATACAAATTTGTACTATTTTTGAGAAATTGAAGCACATGACACTTAATTGCTTTAATGTACTATTTGAACCACAGTAATGAAAATATATGTCCCACATGCACAATAAAATTGGCAGGAATTGAAAACATAATGGGCAGTGGTGTCTTTTTTTGATTTTGATGGATTTATTTATTTATTTTTTAAGTTATACAATGGCATATCAGTATTGTTAAGTGTTACGTGCTTTAATTTTTCAAATTCAGTGTGAATTTATATTTATTATTTGCAAAGTTTAAGTATTTAAATAACTTATTGAGTTAAATTTAGGTGTCTGTATATAGATTAAGTTAAATTAAATAACGTATAGTTAAAAATTAATATAGATTCATTAGTTATAGTTTTAAATTATTTTACCTTTTAATTTTTTAAACTTTTATTTTATTTTTCTAATTTTTAGTTTTTTCAAATTAGCATGCATGTTAATTGATCTTTACTTTTATTGTAATAAGTCATATAATTGATAATATTTAAATGAACATTTTAATTATACAATTAATGTAGATTAATTCATATATAGGAATATATATTTATTACAAAATTAAAATTAATTAATTTTTTATTTTTTAAAATTTTTTATTAAAATAATTAATCACGTGCAACTAGTGTGTGTGTATATATATATTAACATAAAAGCAATGTTGCTGCAAATGAAGTTTGCTTAGAAGCTGCTGGCGTGAGCGAACAAAGATGGAGGTCACGACACAAATAGTTCAAAGTTATATATGAATAACAAAGTCAATGCAAGGGCTAATTTTAGATCCAATCTCAAAACAAAACATGTGGGCCTTTTTTTTCGCTTGGAAAACATGTAGGCTTATTAAGAAATTTATTAGTCAATGAATGGATGTTTCCTGGCATAATATCCAAGGCAGAACACACACACATATAGTTTTTTTTTTAAGTTGTTCTTTGCTTTCTTTCAGTAGCTAAAAAATTAAATTGATATATATATATATATATATATATATATATATATATATATATATATATATATATACACACACAGACACATTCCAGGAAGTCCAAATGTAAGTCCAGAGACGGCCAAGTTGCTTGAAGTCCAATTGCATCCAGGTAGCCAAAAAACCATTTTGGCGACAGATCAGCCGACACTAGACCTCACCGCATGTTGATAAAATATCAGAGGCAACCATGGTGCTACTCATATAGCCTGTACGGACACTTAATAATAATTGTACCAGCACACAATCTATGAAATACTATAAATAGCCCACTCATTTCAACAATAAACTCTATACAACCTATTGAAACTTTTTCTCACTATGCTCCAACCCCCCAAGTCAAGGTTAAACCATCCGCTTATTATCTTTATCTTAATAGGTCTTTTACCGATTGGATGTATTTGCGCTCTCCAATTTTGATCATCTCTCATGTAGTCAACTCATCTTTTTTTTTAATCATTTTAAAATTATCATTTGATACTTTTATTAAAAGTTAACTACGAAAAATTTTCCAAAATGATCACAACATTCTAAGAACAGTGACAACTGAAGAATCCAATTAGTAATCAACATAGAAAGAATGATAGAAAATTTTGTAGTCGCTTCCGATGATGAGGACCTTTTCAGTGTTAATGATCAACTAGATGACTCCGATCTACCCTCATAACTATAAAAAGACTTAAAGGTCTTTATGAAAGGCTTTGGTCATAAGTTGTAGGGTAAAGAGGCCTCATTTCGCCGCGAGGTCAGAAAGGAAAAGAGGCCTCATTTCGCCGTGAGGGACTTTGAAGCAGAAAGCATGAGACAAAAAGAAGGAAAAGTAAAAACTTGTCCTGAGGCATAGTCATTGAAGAGAGAAGAGTTTTCTTTGGCACTTTATATGGCATACTCGAACATTCTCACAAAGGAAAAGGCAAAGAGATAGTAACTCCTTTTTGAACTCAAGGTGTAACACCTTGAAACAACAATGACCCGAATAGTACTGTTAATGAACCCGACATTATGGGCACATAATAAATACTATTAATAAATATTTAATAGTGAAATAATGTTAGAAAATAGCATGGTAAATTAAATAGGAATTAAAGTTAATAAAATAAGGTAAATAGTTTCTTTCAAAGATAAAGGCACAAATTTAATATGTGTGAGAGTATACCAAATTTTAAAAATTTAAATTTTGGATTGAGTAAAATAAAAATAATAACATGGAAGCAACTAGCATTTTATAGAATTGTTAGGTGTCAAAACTAACAAGAATAATTTCCTACTCTTGAAAATTATAATTTTGTTGAAATAGTAAGTAGGGTCGAAATCCACAAAGATTGGTTATAAAATTTGAATTTTTAAAACAATAAATAGAAAAGGGGGATTTTTTGATTAAACAATTTAATAACTGAAAATAAAGTAAAAAAAATATAATGTAAAGAAAATGATGAATAAATTTCCAGCCAAGATATATCTTAATATTGATTACATTAAATTGATCATTGAATAGAAAAATAAATTTATTTCTCAAATGAAATGTTTATGAGTATTAATAGGTTATAATACTCTGCTTTTCCTTAATTATAATTTATATGGAAATTGGTCCACAAATAAATCTTGTTCATCAATTAGCTTTTAGAGTTTAGACTGTAAATTGCTTTAAAAATTAGAAGAGCCACCATTTACACCTAATAATACTCGAATTGGATTATTTAAGGTGAATTACATATTTTCACAAATGTAATTTCAACAATTTAATTTCGTCGAATGCTTTGATTTTCTCCTTTATTGATCTAATAAATATGAATGGGTTTAAAGATCCAAATAGAAGTATTTATTTGATATAAATAAGACGTCAACATTTAAACCAATAAAATCTCAAGAATATAGAAAATATTCAAACATTTAAAAAAGGAAAAACAATTGAAGAACAATTCTCAAAATTTTATTGAACTAAACTTTGATAATCTTGAGTAGAACAAGGATTTTAGCCACTCATGACTGGAAACAAAAGTAACGAAACAAAAAGAGAATTCTAAAGATTAAGAAAAGCCAAGATACTTAAACTAATAAAAGGCCCTGCTATTTATAGGAGAAGAAAAGGGTGCGTAAAACTTCTAGGGTGAAATGGGAAACATATCCCATTTAAAATCAATTTGAATACAATAAAATCCCATCCAAATTAGAAAAATAGAATCTTGAACTATTTTCTACTAGTTTAGATTTGAAAATCTTCAATTTCCGTAATTTCAACTCAATCTTTACCAAATTCTTGATTTTGTACCTAAAAGATAATTATAAAATTAATACCCAGCAATATACCCCTTCTAAAGGGTTTCACAACCTAAATCTAACAAAGATTAAAACATGATAAAGGCTAACAAATGAAAAGAATGACAAAATTTATTATAACTATGAAAATATTGAGAAGGGTCTTTTATATTACCTTCAGTGTACTTACTCGATTAAACTGTTGAATATTGGATTCATGGACCCTTTGTAGTATTGAAATAGTTGAAGAATTAAGAGCTAAAAGCCAAAAATTCACTTTTGACTTAGAAAACTTTTAAAACTATTTGGAAGTTTTTAAGGTTTTCTTTTGAAAGCAGTGTTGACTCTCCTTTTCAAATCTCTAAGCTCAACAAAATTAACCAACCAACCTTTGAGAAAGAATCGGAGGAAACTTATAAAGGATGGAGTGTACGACCATACCATGGGTATGCACAGCTGTACACTCCATCGGTGCCCCCCTCTTGCCTACTTGCCTTATAGAGAAGTCCACCACCGCTTAAGCGTACGGCTGTACCATGGGTATGCACTGCTGTACACTCTAAAAGGAGGTCAACTTGCTTAAAAATGCAAGATTCTTTGGAGTGCACAACTGTACACTCCTTCATGAAAGGCCGTGCATTCCAAAAGAGGCAAAAATCCTACTTTAAAGGCCAAACGATGAATATTCTTTAAATGTATGAGCATGTAGGCCATAAATGCACGACATACAAGGCCCATACATGTAAATAACTTAATTTTAAGTTCCCAACTAAGGGATATTTCATCACTTGCCCATCTTAAGTCAATCAGCTGCATGGACCAAGCTTGGAAATGTTTTAAAAGGCTTTTTAGAAAATAATTTCAATACTACGATGAGTCCGTCATCCTTAATTTTTTATTTCTAAAGGAGCAGTTTTCCTCATTAGGTAATCCTGACAAAGGTCTCTTCAGGACCCAGTACTTATAGTTGGCTCCAACTTTAGGGAGACTAGTGCACACTGGAGTCTAGAAGAGCCAAAGTTTAGAGTAGGAGAGAGATACTTACCTAAGGAGGCGACCTCCTGGCTTGCTTCTTAAAAAGGCCTGGTTGGTTAACAATGCTAGCTTGTGGCGTGTTCCTTAGGTCAGAGGCGATTCCACTTCTGCGACTATACCCTTGACCTAAAGGTGATCCCACTCTGTGGCTATATAATAAGGAGATCCCACTATGTGGTTATACCTTGGCTTGAAAGCAATCCCACTATGTGGCTATACCTTGAGGCGATCCCACTCTATGGCTATACCTTAACTTGAAGGCGATCCCACTATATGGTTATACCTTGAGGCAATCCCACTATATGGCTATACCTTGAGGCGATCCCACTATGTGGCTATACCTTGAGGCGGTCCCAATATGTGGCTATACCTAAAGGTAATTCAACTGTGTTGCTATACCTTGAGGTGATCCCACTATATGGCTATACCTTGAGGCAATCCCACTATGTGGCTATACCTTGACTTGAAGGCGATGCCACTATATGGCTACACCTTGATGCTATTCCACTATGTTGCTATACCTTGGCTTGGAGGCCATCCCACTATGTGGCTATACCTTGAGGTGATACCACTATGTGGCTATATCTTGAGGCAATTCCACTATGTTACTATACCTTGATTTGTGAAAATTTTGCGAGAATGTTAGGGTGGCTTGGATTTGAAGTTATCTCGCATGACCACTTGCCCCCTGCAGCGAAAGAAGTGCCATCGTAGGTAACACTCATGAGCTTGTACTGGTCTATACTGTGTAGCTAATTAAATTTAGCTTGTCCTATATTTACAGTGTTGAAAAGGTTAGATTGGGATTCGTTGCCCTCGGTCTCATCCATTAAGACACTTATTTGTGTTCATTTTTCTTGTAAATATTTTTCTTCTGTATTATTATCATGTTTATGTGTATTTTCTTTGGCAACATGATATACAAATGTTATTACGTACAGTTCTTGTCTAGCATTACAGCATGTATTTCATTAATAATTAATCAATTTATCTTGTAATGTGGATTAATTATGAAGCATGCTTAACTTGTTAATACCAAATGATAACGGCTTATGATATAAGGCATCTTATTTACTAGCAACAACTAATGTCAATCACAACAAATAAATGATAATTTTAAGCAAGTTCAGGATGACAATCATGGAAAATTTTTAAGAGAAACATCCAATTGTAAAAAAAAACAAATATCCACAATGCAATGAAAAAAACAAACAAACAAACAAGCAACATAAATATCAATAATAATTGTCTCAATCTGCAAATGTGTGTGAAAACTATGGTATAAGAATGTATGTATATGAAAAATCATAATCTCCCTGAACTCTCAGGAACTCAATGCAGGCCATAATCTGTGGGGCCCTATGATAGACAACGAGATCGGGATCGGCACCTATAAAATTGTTAACTCGGTGCCTAAGCTAAAGAAGGTCCTGGTTGTGTAGGTCCCAGAGGCTGAGTTGCAATAGGATGTAGGAACTCATTGAGGTACCCCGTGAGGTGGTCCACATCTCCTTAGATGCTAGCCAAATCTTCCATATGCGCAATGATGCGACGTGTAACCTTTCATCTATACCGATCACATAAGCCCTGAGATCGGAGTCCAGCTTGTCAATCTTTTTCTCAATCTTATCTCTAGCTCCCTTAATAACATCCCTGCCAATCAATAAGGTAGTCTTTAATGCTATGAGGCAATCCGTGGCCTTCTGCAAACTCTTATCCACATTCTGGACCCTCATCTCTATCTTGGTCAAATCAACTACAAACTGCCACTGTAAAGCATCAAAATCATTAAATCTCTTCATGTAGGCCTCATTCTGCTTATCCTACTCCTAGCATATCGCCTGTATATCTATTGCTATAATAGTCTAAGCCAAAGTCAAATCCTAGATCCCCTACAGAATAGCATCCCATGGGATGGCCTGCTGAGGTAGAGGGGTTGCTGAAGATAAAGATGCACCAAGGTGACCTAAGCTCTAGGAGATAGATCCTGATGGAAGGTAGGGAAGTTCTATGGAGGTAGAGGCACAACTAGCTCCTGGCGGGCTTCCTCTGTAAAATAGTGAGTGAAAAGGATCTCTTCTTCCTCCCTAAGTCCTGCCCTTAAGGCATCCTCCATCTGCTGATCATCATCTGGCACCTGCTGAGGTCATGATGGCTGCGATCCATAACCATGCGTCATCCTATTTGGGTGAAGAGTGACATCCATCTCCTCAAGGGTCATTAACCTGATCCTATATAGAGCAACATTATCCTCCCTAGCCATGCATATATCATACGTTGTTTCTCCATCCAGATACATACCCTCTCGAGCAGATGGCCTATCAGTGCCTCTAGCATACCCTCTGCTAGAAGTAACCTGGTGACCAAACCCCCGATAGATGTGGCATCAATCGGATGGCATTAGGTAGTGCGTATATGCTCTAAAATAGCATGGCTCAGGTTTATCGACCTACCTACCACCATACCCCAAAGTTCGTATATCTTTGCCACCATAAGAGAACTAAGGCTGCTCGGCCTATCCAAGTATGAGCGAGAAAGGATCCTATGCAAGTAGCACAACAATTGTGATCTCAGCAGTGTAGATTTAGCCAGTCGTCTCACATATGGGACCTCGGGTCATGCAATCTCTACCCATATCTTTGTCGAGGCGGATCTCTCGAGTCTCATAACTCCTTTGCCCATAGGCAATCCTAGGATCTGAGAAAAGTGCCTGCGCATCATAGACATTGGCTGACCTTGAATATGGTAGGTAATGACCCCATCCTCATCATCTGACATCTGATTTCCCAATTATCAGAATGTGGCTAAAAACTATCTAGTCATCTCCATGTATGTTCGATATGTCCCAGCATAAAAATGTGTCCGTCCTGCTTGAGCTATCAGAGCATCTGCCTCAGCTATCAACCCTAACTGCATCAATAAATGTCTTGACATGAATCGGCTGGGAAGTATGTGGATCTCCCTTAAAGTACGGTATAGGTTGCCCTACTTTGGTATCATCCATATCAGGTATTGGGGGTCTATTCCAGCACAATTCAAAATCTTATAGTTAGCTAAATTGCACTCATCAAGGATGCTGCTTAAATAGTATAACAGCTTGTACCTAAATTTTAGCAGCATAATGGCTTAGAAAAAATAGGCCTAATCCTGTACAAAATTCATTCACAAAGATATATTGGCTAAGCAACTCCTTATTTCTCCTAACCTGCCACCGAGTATCTAGCAATCATGCAAACGTACTCATAAATAGCATATATGTATGCATCGATCAAAGCTAGTTATTAAAAAAAAGGTCATCACTCACATACATGTATATTCATATGTGCATCATATGTACAATATTGCTGATATTCCTTTTCAACATACATGTGCTTGATGGCTCATATTTTTCTCTTCCCTATCTCCTTTTACATTTGACACACAAATTTACAATCTAAACAAGCCATAATAAAGAAGATAACTAGTGCATGCTAATTAGTATCATCCCTATTGTGTTGTTATTATACATGTTGTTTTTTTTGGCCACCTACATGTTATATTTTTGATGTCATTGTCACCTATATGCATTTCCTATACAATTAACCAACATATACTACTACTACTTGCAATACTTGTATCCTAAGCTATACAAAATAAAAGAATAGTGATAAATAAATAAATAAACGAAGATAGTATGCATTAACTTGCATCACTTACTATTCTCATGGTAATGTCTATGCACATGCCTTATGGTTATTCTTTTTTTTTTATTTGCACAACATGCACACATTGTTTACAACTTCCTACCAAGTAGGAGCAGCACTATATGAAGTTGAATAAATAGTTTTAAACTTAATAAGTTCACTAAGTTGCACTAACACAATCCTACACACTTTCTCAATTTTTTCAAAAGGAAATCAAAAACAAACATTGGCAACACATCATATATGGTTTTAACAACCTATATTAACAAAATCATGCAGCCTTATATTCATTTGAATCATAGAAATAGAGAATCACATACCTTTTGGGAGAACAAGGAAATATTGATAAAAGTCTATAAAATTACACTCTAAACGTGCATAATAGGAAGACCCACTAGTGTACTAGATCAAAATCATAAAATAAAGCCTCTATAGTGAAAGAATGGAAAAAATCTGAAAGTTTTTCTTTAAAACATCGAAGAGAAGAAGAAAGAAGAAAGAAAGGAGAAGAAAGAAAAAAGAAACCGACTATTAATTACTTTAAAGATTGTACGAGCATGCAGAAGGTATGTATGACTGTACCATCCAGTGCAAGGGCGTACACTCTGACAAAATCCAAATTTAAAATGTTTTTGAATATAAAACATTCCCATACATGCAAAATGCTATGTGAATAGCATTTTTGCATGGGTTTTGATGCAAAAAACCTTAATCTCTTCCCTTTTTTTTCAAGTGATGCTCTTAAAAACACAAAACACAATTTAATGACTTAATTAAACAAAACTATATACATATATATTTATTATTTTTACAATTAATTCAGAAGAAATTAAATTAATGAATAGTTATTCCTAAATACCCTATTTTGTACATTTGAATTATCTTTAGCACTATTTTTTATATTTTTTAACCTTGCTGCCTTTTCTCTTTTTCTTCTTTTTCTTTTATGTGCATGTTGAACACATCCCCTGTTTTGTATAAAGCCTTTGATAAGAATTACTTTCTTTGGATTGTGAGCCTACTTTGGTTTTGTAAGTTGTAGGTGAATATCTACAAAAATCATGCTGGAAGTATGCATGTTTGAAGTTAAATTTATGCAGGATGAGGTGTATGCCATGCAAAATGATTTTTACTGTTCATTTTCACCAAGTGGTAACTAGGTCTCATGTACGGGTGTGCAATCTGAGTGTATGGTCGTACAGTATAACTTATAAGTAACCCCTTTGTATTTTTAGCTGTCCTTGCTTCCCACTTTGAGTGCTCCTCATTCCTACTTACCTCTTGCACTTGTGCGCTTTGCCTTTGTTATGTATTACTTCGTATTTTATTTGGCATAATGACTCCCTTCATTGAATGCTTGGCTTTGCTATTTGGCGACTACTCAACTTGGAAAAACCCTATTTTGTCACCTTATTCCAATTTAAAGTTCTTTCGTAGGGTGGAATTAGATGGATATTTGTTGGTGGCCTCAACCAGCTATTGGGATCCTCGACTTCATAATTTTTGCTTTAATAATGTAGAGATATACCCCTTACATGAGGAATTTGCTGCCATCCTAGGCATCCCTTTTACACTAGGTACTCTCCCATGTGTGCCGAATTACATGCATAATTACCCCTGAGAGGTTGTTCGGGCCTTAGGAACTTGTCCTTCCAACATCAGGGCCTTTATAGAACCTTCGAAACCCGTGGCACTTGATTTTTTGTTCAACTATTTGTACCATTTTAATGGGAATGAGACTTATGCTATGGGCGCTGTCCTTTTTATATGCCTGGCTCACTATCTTTGCATCACCAGTAGATGAGGTACTTTTGGAGATTACCGACTGTTCGACGTCGTGAGGGGGTTACTCCATTTCCCTTGATCCTGGAGGAGACCTTACTTCGATTGGATGCTGTTCACGCTAATCCTACTGCACTACTCACCAGCAACCCCTTACTTTTTTCGGTATATGTAGTCATTATTTAAAGGTAGTGTGCCTCTTGTGGGTTTTCACACTAGCTTTTCTTTGCATGACATGCCGTCTTTTTATAGATTTTCACATGACCCTGTGCCTAATTTTGCTTGAAATGAACGTCGAACTACTCTAGGAACTTTTATGCTTACCTTTTTTTTTTTTTGGATCTGGCTCTAAGAAAAACTCAGGATACTGGCTGAACCTTTCCCTTATGCCATTGATGCATACTCTTTGAGGTTTTTCGGAGCATGCATGCATTGGTACTGGATTGCTTTCGTGAAAGAGGGCATTATGTGGCTGAGCTCCGCAGCGGAGTGGAGAGTGAGTTTCATATGCCCATGGATTCAGGTAGAGTATGTGACTTGCAATGGGAGATCTAGATGTGTGCCTCTCTACGGTCTCCATCAGTTGACCTTTTGTATTATAGCTCACTGTACTCATTAGTTTTGTCTTCGATAAGAATTTGTGCAAGTATGCCTGAACTTTGGAGGAGGAGACTTAACCAATGCCTTTGTCATTGGATATCACTATATTTGGAGGTGCCTACCTGTGAGAACTAATATTCCACCTGTGAATACTTGCTTCGAGACTAGCATGGAATACTGCTCATGGGTTATAAAGGCATCGGACACTAGAGCCTTCTTATTGAGATGTCTCGGGCAAGAAAGACCCTAGTGGGGGTTGCACTGATCGGAGGGCCCCGTGTTGGTTGTTGTTGTCCTTTCACCTCTTTTATTTTGGCCTGTAATATATTGTAGCATCATCTGCTTGAACAATGCTTTTGCTTCCCTTTTCTTGTTCATACGCTTGTGTAGCACTTGGTGTGATGGTTGTGTTTGTTTATTGGGAGGCTTACTTTCTTTTTTGTGCATTTTTATGTTGCTGTTGATGGTAGTTGTACTTTTATAAATAAATAAAATATCTTTTTTTAAGTCAATTATAGTGTATAACTTAGTTTATTAATGCATGCTTATATGACCACATTATTGCAGTGATGCCAATCACGTCATGGCAATTAACACAAAACACAGATTTCAATAAATCTTGAGCAGTGGCATTTTGAATACATCCAACTCCTGTTGCCAATTAGCCCTTATGGGTTTTCTTAATTGGCTATTTCCTCTCAATCCTTAATTTTTACCTAAAGTGCCTTTTTTTGGTTTTCACCTTAGCAAGGTGCCTTATTTTAGCAAGGCCATATTTTTTCAATTTTTGACCCACAGGCTGATTATTTCTTCTCTTTTAGCCGTGGAACCTCTTTAACATGTCAATGTTAACCGGCTCCTTGAACTCATTCCCTTCACTGTCTGTAAGAATAACAGCTCCTTTATAAAGTAACTTTTTTAAAAAAAGGGGCCTTCCCAGTTCAGTCTAAATTTCCCTCTATAGTCAGGTAAGGCAGGTCTCATCTATTTAATTACTAAGTCCCTTTCTTTTAAATGATGACCTTTGACCTTTTTTTCGAATGATCGAGCTAACCTTTTCTAGTACAGCTGATTATGGTAGGAAGCCCTCATCCTATTCTCGTCTAACAAGTTCAATTGCGCCATCTTGTGTTATGCCCATTCCGTCTCTGGTAGCTTAACTTCTAAGACAACCCTTAGTGACTTCAGTTTGATTTCCACCGGTAGCACTGCCTCGAAGCCATATATGAGGGAGAAAGGAGTAGCTCTTGTGGATGTTCTAACGGTATTTCTATACCCCTAAAGTACAAATGGTAACTTTTTAGCCCAATCTTTATATGTTTGCACAATCTTGGATAGAATTTTCTTCAGGTTCGTAGTTATGGCTTCAATGGCCCTATTTTCCTGTAGATGGTAGGGAGATGATTTGTGGTGTAGGATTCTGTACTTCTGAAGTATATGCCTAGTCTTTACTTGGAACTGGACCCCATTATCTAACACTATGTGATGAGGCACCCTATATCTTCATACTAGATTTCTTTCAATAAACTAGCCATTTCCAATGCTTTCAGTATTTTGAAGGACTCGACTTCTACCCACTTTGTGAAAAGGTCGATTACGACCACTATATACCTATTACCGTTGGAAGCCATCAGATGAATTTTCCCAATAATATATGTTCCCCAAACTGAAAAGGGTTAGGGTGAGGAATGGTTGCATAACACCGAGATAGGCAGGTGACTTAAATTAGCATACTATTGGCATTGGTGACACATCCTCACATATTTGGAGCAATCAGCATCCATGGTTAGCTAGAAGAATCCCTCTCGCATGATCTTTTTGGCCAAGGTTAATCCGTTCATATAGGCCCCACATACCCCCTATATGCATGTCTTCTATGACTTTCTTTGACTCTCTCTCGTCTAGACATCTTAGTTGAATACCATCAACTTTTCTTTTATACAGGACCCCATCTACACTTATAAATTGACTAGATAACTTTCAAATTATTCTCTGGTCTTTATCCATCACTTCCTCAGGGAACTTAGAAGTTTCTAAGTAGTTCTGAACATCGTAATACCAAGGCTTGCCATCAGATCCATCTAAACTCATAAGGTTTTCACCTTCGAAGCAAGGCTTTATTGAGCTTATGACTATCACGGGTCTCATGATCACCCTTTCGAAATTGTCCCATCAGGTGTGATGAGAATAACTCCTACTCCAGTTCCTCTGTTATTGGTGGCCCTATTGAAATACATTTGCAAGCCTTGAGCTGTTATGGCACTAATACTTTCATTTGGGAATTCATACTCAACTTGGTCTCCTTCCAACGGGTGATTGGCAAAAAACTCTGCAACTGCCCTTTCTTTGATCGTCTTTCTGGTTACATATTCCACTTTGAACTCTTGTAAGAGCAATAGCCACCTTCCCATTTTTCCTAGTAGAGAGGATGCTGACTGGAGATATTTAAGCGAGTTGTGCTTAGCCACTATTTGGATCTTATAAGAGTGAAAATAATGCATTTACTTCTTGGAGGCCCATATCACTACCAAGAAAATCTTTTCCACATCTGTATACTTGGTCTCATATGGCAAGAACTTTTTGCTCAGGTAGTATACGACAAACTCAGCTTTGGCATCGTCTTCTTGAGATAGCATGGATTTTTGTTCCACTGCGATGTATAAGATTAAAGGCCTCAATGGTCTAGGCAGTTGAAGGACCGGAGGATGCAACAAGTACTGCTTAATGGCATTAAAGGCTTTCTAACAATCATCCTGGCTGATCCTTCTCAAAAGCTTGAAAATTGGCTCATATATAGAGGTGAGTCTAGCCCCAAGAACCCTCAGATCACTTTTTTTTCTTTGGTATCGGCATTTCCTAAATGGCTTTCACCTTGTCTGGATCTACCTCTATCTCTTTTCGATTGACTACATGCCCTAACAGCTTGCTAGAGGTCACCCCAAACATACACTTCTTCGAGTTGAGATGGAGGTTGTAGTTGTTGATCCATTGGAAAAACTTTTCCAAGGCCTCAAAATATCCTTCCCTTGTAGCCGACTTGATCATCATGTCATCGACGTACACTTCAACTTCTATATGGATCAAATTGCCAAGGATTTTGACAGCCATTCGCTGGTAGGTGGCCCCCACATTTTTCAGTCCAAATGGCATGACCTTGTATGCATAGGTTCCCCATTCAGTAATGAAGGCAGTCTTCACCTTATCCACTATCTTATTTAAGATCTAATTGTACCTTACGTATCCGTCAATAAAACTATACATCGTACATTTTACTGCATTGTCGACCAATAGATCTATATGGGAGAACGAAAAATTATCTTTCGAGCAAGCTTTATTCAAATCCTAATAATCCATGCAAATTAGACTTTTCTATCCTTCTTAGCAACAGGGACAACATTGGCTAGCTAGGTAGGGTATTGGACTTCAACTAGGAACTTTGCTTCAATCTATCTTTTCACTTCTTCTTTCACCTTTTTTTGCCCATTATAGCCCGAGTCTTTGAAGCTTCTGCTTTACTGGCTTACTCTTCAGATACATTGGAATGGCATGTTTCACAACATTTCTGTCAATCCTAGGCATATCTTTGTCAGTCCAGGCAAATACTTTTTCATATTTTTTAATATCTTCTCAAATTTTATTCTCTCTTCAGGAGTCACATCGGATGCAATCAAGATTTCTTTAGGGTTGGCTTGTGTTGCAAGATTAAATGAAGTAGTGTTTGTTGAATTAATGTCAAATATGAATGAGTCATGATTATGATCATGCATGATGCAATCAGATGAGGCATCACACAAATAAGCAAAGTTATTCATCTTATTAACTTGAGTAGAAAAAGGGTACATCATTATAAAATAATTCAGGAACATAAATTATATCAGTAAAAGTATCATCCTCCAAATCAGGGATGACCAATATAGCAACAAATGCCTCTCCTTTCTCTGGTGGTGCCTCCCTCTTAAAGGCTGTAGTTTAATCTTCAACCTTTTCTTTGCCTTTACCCTTAGTGGCTAATGACTCTGGTGTCAGTACCTCCTTAGGGCAACCCAAATCCAATTCGATGAGCTTGGCCATAACCTCTTCATCCTATAATCCCAGTACAGGCTTGATAGTTCCAGCTGCCCAATCAAAGATGTCATCAAAGATTTCAAACCTAGGAACAATCTTTCCCTGAACTATCACAGGTTTAGTTTCCCCATAATATTTGCACTCCTCGAATGCTGGCATAAAGCTTTCAAGTATATGAGGGATCCTTCTCGGCTGTACCTCATGTTATTTCTTAACTTCATTCTTACAATAACCCAAGCCTTTCCTATCTTTCTGACCAATGAAAGCAAAAGGTGTAAGAATCCCCTGAGAATTCTTTCCCAATCCAGCACCTGGCAAATAATTTATTTTCTTCATCCCGTTAATGGCTTGGGAACTAGTAGAACTTGTCCCTTCCCCTTCAATACCAATCCCAACCATATGGAACCTATTGAAAGGCTGATTAGCTATGCTTAAAGCAGAAATAGAATTTTCCTTCGCCGCCTTAATAGTAGCTATACCTCCTTCATGTGGGATTCAGACCATTTGGTGTAGCATGCAAGGGACCTCTCCCAATTTGTGGAACCAAGGTTGCCCTAACAATAAAGAGAAATTAATCAGTATCTGTAACACTGTAAATTCTACCTCAGTCTCAATAGGCCCCGTCTTCACTACTGCCCTAAAAGTGCTAGCAGCCTACCTCTTCAAGTTGTCATAAGCCATTATGGTAAGTCAGGATTGAGTGAGCATAGTCTCATCGATACCATATGCTCCATTACCGTGAAGGGACATATGTTGATAGAAGAACCATCATCTACCATTACATATGTAGTGTGTTTTCCATTTACCTCAGCCCTAATGTATAAAGGTCAGTTATGCTCACGTCCTTCTAATGGGAGATCTACATTAGTGAACATAATCTTCTCTTCAGAATCCCCTTTTACTATTTCTAATAGCTCAAAAGGAGATATGGTAGTAGCAATAGTGGATTCATATAAAGCCTCTACCAACTTCTGGTGGTGGGAAGGCGACTGCCTAAGCAAATCCCAAATCAAAATTTGAGTAGGAATTTTCTTAAGTTGTTTCAAAACCAAGTTATCTTCCATGGTTCTTTCTTTCATTGGAGCAAAGGGTTCCTGTGGCCTTTTAACTTATGGCATGACTCTCCCACTTTTGGTGGCTGCCTGAATCATCTTTCAATCTGTCACTTCCTTCTCATCTTCAAAAGTTTCCCATTGGTCTTTTGGTTCCTCTTTGGCCTTAACTGAACCCTTTTCACTGTCGGTATTCTAGATATCTACTAGCTAAACTGCTTCCCCCATTTCTGCTGACCCTTTTGCTCTTGTGTCTGGACCATTACTGCTTCCTTGGGCCTTACACATGATAGCCAAATACTCAATTTCATAAAAATCCTTTAGAACATACCATTCTGGCAACCTAGACCCAACTATGAATACTAGCAGTGGCATGGCATTATAAGCTTATTTCTTTTTAACCCTCTTCTCTAGATCATGGATCTGTCGAGAATAAATCAAGTCCTAGATACGATCCCTCAAGATGTGACAATATTCAGTCTCATGCCTCGTATGTTGGTGAAAGGCACAATACCAATCAGATCTATGTCCAAGTTGGCCCTAACTCCTTACATGTTTAGAGGGCATTGGTTGCAACTTCACCTCTTTCATCAAAAGACTAAAACACCAAGATAGTGACTTACCTAATTCAGAGTAACAACATTGATTGACTTCCATCGCCAATAACTTAGCATTTCTTCCACTGTTACTTCCGTTACCACTATTGCTTCCAGCTTCCTTGCTGAATCCTGAGTTCCCAAAACCTCTCTTGTTACCGTTATATCCTCCACTATTTGAACTCGTAACACTAGCCTTCTTCGCCAAATATTCCCATTCAGCTTTAATCATTATGTCTTTCAAAGACTTCTAATCCTTTAACCCTTTCATTTTAAGACCTTCCTTCAGATAAGGATTGGCAATCCGAATGAATTAGCGAATTTGATCTTGTGTGTCGGGTTTTCTTTTTATCTCTATCACTTTATTCCTCCATCATGTGAGGTACTCATTGAAGAACTCTCCAGGTTTCCATTGTAATAATTCCAGATCCATCAGGGTAACTTCCATACATGTGCTGCAATCATACTGCCTAAAGAATTCCTCCGTCAATCGCTCCTAATCCTCTTTTGTCTTTCTATCCAAACTATAATACTAGTTAACAATGGGGCCTACCAGGCTGAGGCTAAAGAGATCCACTTTTTGCCTCTTAGTAAGGGCAATCCTTTTTATAAGCAGGGCATACTGCTTTATATAGGCTAGAGGATCAGAGGTGCCATCAAACTTCATCAAGTTAGGCATTTTATATTGACTAGGCAAAGCATATTTGCCATCCAAATCGATATTCAGATGACCTAAACAAATCAGAATGGGCTTACCGAGGCATGGCTGCGTTTGATAAGTGAACATCTGAATTCATCTAGGCATGCTTAATACACAAGGATCCACATCACAACCAATGCAAAAATTATTACAGATGTCCTAATGGAGATTTCTATGTCATTATATGGGCTTTTGGTCTAGGTATTCAATTACAAGCCAACCCAAGCATAATCCTTGCCAATGAATCTAGCTCATCATAAGCATAATGACCGATCGGGTTACCATTTAATATACCATCAGGTACTAGACTTGGGCTGGTGATTATCTCTAACACTACCCTCGATTGAGTGAATGACAAGGGAGTACTTCAGGAATGCACCGAGCTCAGAAAGCTAGGATGCCTAACTTATTATAATGCTCTAATATGATTTTAATGTAATTTCAAAAAGAGATAAAATTTCTTAACCGAATGCCTTTTATGTCACATAAGTCAAAAGTGGTTTAATAGTGAAATCTCAAAATTCCCCAGTAGAGTTGCCACTATAACGTGTGCCCTTCCCTCGAAGCTTTTATCTGTCTTTTTTTGAGTCACTAACACTCAATCTCACCCCTAGAATGAAGGGATCTTTGAGCTCGAATGAGGAAATCTCTAACCTTTAGCAGTTTGATCCTACTTTTAGGGTCAAACCCAATATGAGGTTCCCCATCTAGGCCGATGGTTGCTTCATGATAGGAAAGAGACTCAACTCAACTTGTCACAATCATAAACCTTGAAAGTTGTGATGTGGCACATCAAGGTATCCCTATCTTTTCACTAATGATCGATGATTGGCATCTAGTTAAGCAACTACAAGGTTGAATGGTAAGGAGTTACCACCCAATAGAACATTAGGAAAGAAAGGTGTTCCGCCCTTGTGAGGTTAAAAACCTAGAGAGGGTTTGAAATTTCACTCTTATTTTTACCTTTGACAAATGTGACATAATGGCTTTCAGATTAATCATGTTATCCCTTTTCTTTTATGCATGAATAGAGTGAATATTGAAATTAAAGGCGCACCCGATCATATAATAAAGCGATAAATCATGACATAAAAAAAAAAGCAATAAAGACATCCATAAATCTGGCAGTTTATTATGGCCTTTGGAGGTAAGAAACTTTGGTCTTCACATGTGGATTATTGAAGAAGCATTTCATTGCGAGATCTCAAAGATAGGGACTTGCCAGCCCATGTTTTGTTTAAGAAATGTCTCATGTTATTTAATTATGTATGAAATCATTTACATTATTAATGGCTAATTTTTACATGTGAGTTTCTTAGGCAAAAATATGGACATTGATCTAATTTTATTAATAAAATATCTCAATTAATTACTATAAATATTTTTGGTGACATTGTCCGATTTTGGTCGAAAACGTATTTTTATAGTAGAGAAAAAGATAGTAGACTTACCTGGAGCGCTTTCTTGGTTATGTCCACTAGGAGCTTTATTTCTTAAGAGCAATAATGATAACAACAACAATGACAACAAAAATGACAATGACAACAAAAATGACAATGACAATAGAAAATGAAAAGGAAACATACATAAAACCAATTTGAGTTAAGAGGTATGAAAAAAGATAAAAGGATAAAGATCCGGTAACACATGTCAAAAAATACACAAAGACACATTTGACGACATGCACTCGACTTATTTACCTTAAAAGCAAGAAAACACATTTTGGGTCGTGCACCGTTTGACGCACTGGTGGGCATCAAACAATACACAGCTGTATTAGCCTGATAACGGAGAGTTTTCCTTTCCTTCCTTTTAAAATAGAGTCCTTGCCAACAGCAAATCCAAAAGGGAGCAAAAAGAAGTTAAATACAAAGATAAACTTTTTTAAAATCGAATTTTATTTTGTTAAAAAATTATTTTTAATGGAACAGACAAAATAGAAATTACAGGAGATGAACTAATAATTTCCATCATGCAGCAATATACCTTTTTTAAAGGGTTATTTATTATAACTATGAAAATACTGAGAAGGGCCTTTTATATTACCTTCAGTGCACTTACTCAATTAGACTGTTGAATGTTGGGTTCGTGGACTCTTTGTAGTGTTGAAATAGTCAAGAAACATTTGACTTAGAAAAGTCTTAAAACTATTTGGAAGTTTCTAAGGTTTTCTTTTGAAAGTAGTGTTGACTCTCCTTTTCAAATCTCTAAGCTCAACAAAATTAACCAACCAACCCCTAAGAAAGAATTGAAGGAAACTTATAAAGGATAAAATGTATGGCCATACCATGGGTATGCATGGCTGTACACTCCGGCGGTGTCCCTTACTTACCCACTTGCCTTATAGAGAAGTCCACCACTATTTGAGTGGATAGTCGTACCATGGGTACACGCGGCTGTACACTCCAAAAGGAGGTCAACTTGCTTGAAAAGGCAAGATTCTTTGGAGTGCACGGCTGTACACTCCTTCATGCAAGGTCGTGCATTCCAAAAAAGGCAAAAATCCTACTATAAAGGCCATACAATGAATATTCTTCAAATATATATGCGTGTAGGCCATAAATGCATGACGTGTAAGGTCCTTACATGCATATAACTCAATTTCAAGTTCCCAACTAAGGGTATATTTCATTGCTTGCCCATCTTAAGCCAATCAGTTGCATGGACCAAGCTTGAAAATGTTTTGAAAAGCTTTCTAGAAAATAATTTCAATGCCATGTTGAGTCCATCATCCTCGATTCATTGTTTCTGAAGGGGGCATTTTTTTGGGGCTCTACCTCTCTCTCTTTCTCTTGCTCTTTTTGTTTTTGTTTTTCTTCTTCTTCTTCTTCTTCTTCTTCTTCTCTGTTTTTAAGTCACAGAGGAAGAGAAAAAATAGGAAAAGAGCCAAAAGCACTCATTTCTTTAATTTTTGATGGAATCTACAACTAAAGGTATTATCTTCGAGCCTTGAAACCTATAAATATGGTGTTTAATTAGGATTTTATTGTGTAAGTTTCATTTTCTCTCTCTATATTGTGATTTGCGCAATCTACTATTTTATTGCTTTAAATTGCATTTTTAGTGTATAAATGTTGTTATTCGTGCTTAAAAATGAGTTTAAGGGTCTTTTGTGCATAAAAAAGCTTAAAATGAGTTTGGGAGCTTTTCTTGGCCATTAATGGCATTTTTTAGCTTCTATTTGTGTTCTAGGTTGAGTCATGCCCTTGACTCATTTGTTAGTCACATTTCTAAACTGTGACTCATTTCTGAGTCACACCCTTAAGGAGTGACTCATTCGTGAGTCACACCCCAAGGGAGTGACTCGTGAGTCACGTTCCTAGGCTTTGACTCATTTCTGAGTCACACCCCTAGGGAGTGACTTGTTCATAAGTCACACCTTGGGGGAGTGACTCATGAGTCATGTTCTTAGGTTGTGACTCATTTGTGAGTCACTTTCCTGGACTGCGACTCATTTCTTAGTCACACCCCAAGGAATGACTCATTCGTGAGTCACACCTTGGGGCAGTGACTCGTGAGTTACATTCCCAGGCTGTGAGTCGTTTCTCAGTCACACCCCCAAGGAGTGACTCATTCGTGAGTCACAACACATGGGAGTGACTCACCTTTTTTTCCTTTTTCTTCTTTTTTTTTTGCCTTGTGACTCGTTATTTTGGCCTCCCTTTCGCATCTGGCTCACTCTCTTGACCCACTTTTTATTCACTTCCTTTATTTTCATGATTTCTAATATTATTTATTATTTATTTTCTTAATATAATTGTTTTTTATGTTTATTTATGTATTTATTTAACATTGGATCTATTTATTTTCCACTTTAATTTTTGCTTATTTATTTATTTATTTATTATTGACCTTATTATTATTATTATTATTATTATTATTATTATTATTATTATTATTATTATTATTATTATTTATTGTATAATTTGTATGACATGCTTAATATTAATTATTTGCCTAATTATTTGTATTAACTAATTATTTATTATTTAATATTTGATTTAATTCATTATTAACTCATATTATTTATTTTCCTCTTTAATGCACATAACCCATCCGCACGCCAAATTGGGTTGGAGAACAAAGCGGGAATAGTCTAGAATTTAGTTATTTCCTTATTTATTCATTTTGAGACTGTATTAATTATCCTTTTATTTTCTTTTATTTCCTGCAAATATGTAATAGCTAGTAAAAAATAGCTTTTTACAAGCTTTAATTAAAAATAACACCAAAACTATTTCCACTTAATTAAATTAGGTTTTTCTCATAAAATGGACCAATGTCCACTTTTATTCCAAAAACCACATGAAAGAATTTTATAAATATGCATGAAAGAATCAATGGCTCTAATCTAATAAACAACCCAATTTATTTATACTTTTCTTGTAGCATTATAATTATTATTTTATTATTCTTTCATAGAACATAAATGTTTTTTTCAAACGTTAAATTAAAAACTTATCAAATATTTTCCACTTTAAATTAATCAATTAACACGATTCCTTTTTTTCAACCCGTATAGGCTTAATGCCCTCTTTTTATCCAAAATACACCTCGAAACTTCCCCTTTTTATAAATATACATGCAAGGACCAATGTCCTCATCTAAATAAACTTAATTAATTTCCTGATTCATGTATGATTTTATTTTTATATTTATTCTTTTATTCTTTAATACTTTCAATGCCATGATTTTTACGGCTTTTCATATACATGCTTTCCAGATTTTAAATGTGCTTAAGTACACTTTATTTTTATAGCATAATATTTCCTGTGAGAAAAGAGATAAAATAAATTCACCATTAAAACTCATTTATATAACATTAACTAAAGGTATAAATTAGAGTAAAGTCCGAACTATCTCTGGTTTTGGCTTTATAAGATTAGAAATTACTTTTCCAATATTTTATTGGGTGGCGACTCCATAATACTTTCCTTATGGTGCCCAACAAATGCCTTCATAGGTTGATCACCAACAATAGAATAGGGATACCCTGAGATGCTATCTCATGCTTTTTTGAGGCTCGAGGCATTGCGAATTAGGTTGAATCCTTATCCATTATGAAGTAATCAGCCTGCATAAGTTAAATGAACCTTATCCGATCTCAAGCCTAAAAGCCGCCTTTCGAGAGTAAACTGGATGCCTACAGGGTTCAGCACGGAACACACATACCTTAGCCACGTTACAAACTGTTAAGTGCTAAGGATTTGTCTTTGTTTAGAGTTATTTGTGGGGATGACCTTTGGGTTTTGGTGTTAAAGGAAAGGCCTATGGCAGCTCTTTAGTTTTAAGAACGAAACTATTCATGTACTCTTTTGCACATGAATTCTTGTCTCGATTGTCTTATTACACTAGAGTTTTTAAGTTTTAAAAGTTATTTTAAATGTTTTGGCCTAGCACACAAACAACGAGACTAGCTAATATGGTTTAGTTTGAATTTTTTTTTGGTTTAAAATTTTGTTTAGTGGCTTTTATTATAGTGTGTTCAACTTTATCTGAATTTATGATTTCTCTCTTTATGTGGTTTGTTCATTTGCTCGAGGGCGAGCAAAAGCTAAGTGTGGGGTATTTGATAACTCCAATTTAGTATTTATTTTCAGTGTATTTTTGTCTGTGTTTGTGTTTTGTTTTGCATGTTTTTCATGTTTCATGTGTTGAATTCCTGTTTTTGTGCCAAATTGGATTATTTTGAGAAATATTAAGTTTTGTTGTGCTAAATGGTGAAATTTTGACTTTTTATCAAATTTTAACCTTGCATGTGGTAGAGACTATTTGTGTGTCTTGTAGAATTGCCAAAGCACACCGTTTCACTAAAGCACATGACATAGACTAATCAATCTCCATAATGTGCAAAGTAGTTTTTGAAGAGTTTCAGTCCAGAAGGGTACACACGGCAAAGACTAAATAGTCTCTATCATGTGTCAAACTATCGTACTCTTTTAATCGATTACATAGGATAGAGACTAAATAGTCTTCACCATGTGTCACCTAAAACACTATAAAAGTAGATTTTTTGTTTGGCTAAGAAATGAGTTTTTAAGTTTTAGAACGTAGTTTCTAACTTTTTATGTATTTCTCTTTAGATTTTTAGGGTTTTTGAGCTTTGTTCATATTATAAAGACTTCATTTTTATTATGGTTTTATAGTTTCAGTATCAAAAACATTAGATTTAGCTTAGTTTACAATAGTTATAGCTTTAGTTTTAATCAAGACTTGCTTGGATTTGAGAGAAGATGCTACTCCAGATTTTAGATCTATCTTTAACAAATAAGTTTAAGAGTTTCCTTCTCTTTTATTTTTGCATTTAATACTATGTATAGTAAGTAGTCTTTTAGTTGTTTGGGGATCTTTGAATTCCCATACCTATGTAAGACTATGAAGTTTATTTGATTAAATATATATTTAGATGTTTCTTTTCCCTTGTGATGATCTTAATGTTGGTTTTATTCAAGTATTTATCTATTATCTTATTCAAGTATAATGGGTTTGTTCTTGTTTAGATTAAATATCATGTATGCTCTATTTTTACACGTTTTAACCGTATATTTGATGGGAATTATGAAATGAGGGCTGTAAAATCTAGAGTTGATGTATTGCAGATCCATAAATAGGTGTAAAAATGAATGGATATTGGATTGGTTGGCTCCGGAATGGTAAGTCAATCCTTATCTTGGATTTATTAGACCTGTGCTTAGGCTACCTATTAGATTGGCTCTAAAATGGAAAATCAGGTAGTTAGAATAGTTGGCTCTAGAATGGGAAACTTGGGTTTAGTTGGGTTATCCACATCTGAATCATATATGTATTATGTTAAAAATATGTCTCGCACTGGGTATGGAGAGGATTTAATCCTTGAGCAGCGTTTTTAGTGATTATTTTCATTTTAATCTTTATACTCTACTTTTATTACTATTGTTTACTCTACATTTTCAATTTAAATTACTTTAATTTTGTTCACTTAAGTTTAATAGTTGTAGTCCTAATCAACAAACAAATTGGAAAATTCTTTATACATATTTGTAATCAATCAAGTTTAATTACATAGTCCAATCTCTAAGGTTCAATAGTCTTCGGAGTCTTAAAAATACTCCACTATATTTTTTGCCAATTCATTACACTTGCCGACATCGTGACACTCTAAGGACTAATCGACAAACTTCAAACACTCTTGGCAGGCATAGTGCAGTTAATTAGGGAAGACATAGAGAAAGAAGTCTAAAGAGAGCTAGTACTTCAAAGGGTACTGGAAAAAAGAAAGAATTTGAGCAAGGAAGGTTTGATCACCATGCAATTAATCTAGCTAAAACCTATGTCATGCTCAATTCTTCTCCTTCCAATGTTTTTATATAGATCAAGAAAAAGCATAGCAAAGTCAATTAACTAATAAGAACACCTGATTGGGCTTATGCATGAAGAGATAAAGCTAAATTTTATGATTTTCATAAAGACATAGGTCATATGATGGATGACTGTAAAGCTTTCAAGGATGAGATAGAAAGGTTTTTTTAAAAAGGATCTTTGAAAATGTTTGTCATCTAGGCACCTAAAATCATATGTAGGTCTTTAATAAGTTTAATGAGAATTTAAGAATGAAGAAAGAAGGAAAGCAAAGGACACAAGCCGACGAAAACATTGAGCAGGGGTAGTTAACATGATTGCATAAGGATCCTTTTATGGAGAAAACTTTTCCAAAAGAAAAAATAGCAAATAAGGATTTATTTGTTAACTCAATATCATAACTTATCATTGATTTTTATATCACCAGAAAATGTTGAAGACATCAAGTTCCCCTTATAATGATGTTTTAGTAGTACAAGCTATAATCAATAATTTCCTCGTGAAAAGAATTTTAGTAGACAATGGTAGTGCTATTAATTTACTCACATTGATAGCATACAAGAAAATGGCCATTCAATCAATGAGTTAAAACCCAATAACATCTCTCTGATTAGACTATGTAAGGTAACTATTCTTATTATAGGATCCATTGATCTTTTTGTTGATATGGGGGAGATTAAGCAATCATATATACATGCAATGCACCTTCTTGTTCATAGATATTCACTTCTCATACAATGCCATTTTTGGAAGTCGCATGTTGTTTCATATCAAAGCAGTTATAAGTATCAAATTAATGACAATAAAGATACTAACTTAGCATGGAGTTTCCATCTTTAGAGGTAATAAAAAGGTCTAAAGGGAAGCTTACATAACCATGAATGAAGGAAAATAAGCCTACTGTAGATACCTTAGGTTGAGTTACTTGTATTAGAGATTACCTAATGATGAAAAAGGAATTTATGAAAATAAGGGAAAATAGCTTTGTTCGATTTATGAGGGGTTTTTTAAATAATATTAAAAATTAAAAACTAATAAAATAATAAAAAATAATAAAAAAAATTTTGGTTCTTTTGATTAAATTCATGAAAAGATTGAGCCATAATTGGAACCCTAAAAAGGTTTTGAGGGTTGAAAAGTTTGGAGGGTCAAAATGAAGTTTGGAGGATCAAAATGCTATTTCACATGTAAAATCACATTTTCCTTTTTATTTCACACCTTGCTGTTTGTTTTCATTATATTTTTGCCCATGTTTTAAAATTAAACTATTTTACATTCCTCTCTCTATAAATAGAAAGAAAGGCACACTTTTCGAGAATAATTTTTTTACTAAAAAGACACATTTTCTAGGCCCAAATTCTCTCTAAAAAAATTATTCAATCAATTTTTATATTCTTATTTCTACTTTTAAATCAAAGTTGACTTCAATCCTTGCAATCTTTGAAGCTAAAATCCTGAAGGTTATTATCACGAGATCCTTGACATCATCATTTTAATTTTCCATCTAACTTTCATTTTTATTCTAATTTTGTATTTTCCTTATTTATTTTAGTTTATTTTTATTCTTTTCTTTTCCCATAGGATTCCTATGATCATCTATTGATTATTTATATTACTTTTACGCTCTTTAATTTATATAATTTATTTATTCTTGAAATTTATTTACGTTCATGCTTGTTTATTTTATGCAATTTAATTTATGTTATTTACTTTTTTATTTTATTATTTTCATGGATAAAATAAAAGATGTCTAAAATCCTTTATTGTTTTAATGAATAGGTTGATTCGTTAGAAATGAAATTTTAGACTTGTGTTACACAATAGAAACATTGATAGTCTAATTAAATTTTATGTATTTTACTTATGGAAACATAACCTAAAATGGCCTCCATGTTCTCTCAGAAGGTGTTGAAATGCTTTTAAAGTTTATTTTGAACAAAAATGCCCTTTAACTTCTAAAAACGGCAACAAAATACCCTTCTGTTAATTTACCGTCTACTTCAGGGAAACGGTGTTGACGCGACACCATATAAGCACCAAGTAAGTGAGGGATCCACCATTAAATATTTTGAAAAAAGGTACAAAAATACTATCCATATTTTTTCAAATGGGCTAAAATGCCCTAAAAGTTTTTGTTTAAATGCCAATGAACTTGTGAAATTGATAAGCTATCATCCACTTGAGGCTAATGGAGCTAATGTGTCATATTAGTACGACTAGTTATTACTTATATAGGTCCCCTACTTACGCGATACCTATATGGAATAAGCCTACTTATATGTCTTCTATATAAGCAATAACCAATTTTACTAATGTGATACATCAGCTCTATTACCCAAAATGGATGGCAACATGCTTGTAAGAATGAGTGAGAAGAGAGACAAAAAAAAGGTAAAAAGAATTATTTTGGGGTCCGCGCTTACATGGTGCTTATGTGGTATAAACCTACTTATATGTCTACCACATAATCAATAACTGGTCCTACTAGTGTGACACATTAGCTTTATTACCCTAAAGTAGATGGTAGCTTAATAGAGGGGCATTTTAGTACCGATTTCATAAGTTCAGGGCATTTTTATTTAAAAAAAGAACTTTAGAGGCATTTTAGCGCATTTAAGAAAACATGAAGGGCATTTTTATATATTTTCTCAAAATATTTAATGGTGGATCACTCACTTACGCGGCACTTATGTGGTGCCATGTTAATACCATTGCCCTGAAGTAGATGGTAGATTAACGAAAGGATATTTTATTATCATTTTTAGAAGTTAAGGGGAATTTTTGTTCCAAAATAAATTTTAAGGGCATTTTAGCCCCTCTGAGAGAAAATAAGGGCATTTTAGTACCTTTTCCCTTTATTTATTTATTTATACCTTTTAATTCATTTTATTTATTATGCATTTATTTATTTATTTAACTTTTTTTTTATATATATACTTATGTGTTTTGGAGTGGCAACAGAGAGGCATGGCTATGTTTTTCCAAAACACACTTGATTGTGCTTTCCTAAAGCACAACTATGTTTCTCTCTTATTTAAATTTCTCTTCTCATTTTTTTCTTTAATTCTATATTTTATGTTATTTATTTTTATGTTATTATTTATTTTGTATATTTTTTTATTAAAATAATTATCAAATAATTAAGATAAAATTTTAGTTTTCCAAATAAAAGGATTTAATCAAATTAATTAAGATGATAAGATATTTTCTTAAAATCAAAATTCATGATTTTTGGAATTCAAAACTTTATCTTTTTAAATTTGATTTTTATCCTAATTAGCTGTACTTCCATTATCATTTTTTTATGTATTATTTGTTTTCTTGTTTTGCATGTGTTGATTTCTTTCATAGTTTTTTTGTATTTTTTATTTTTTTAGTATTTATTTTTCTTTAAAAGGCTATATAGGTTTTATCCATTCCTTATATAAATTGCCTTGATATTTTTTACAATCTCCCTATATTATTACATAAATGTTGTAACAGGTAGAAATTGATTTTACAAGCTTAAAAACTAATCAAAATATTTTTACTAATTAATTGGTGTTTTCTAAATAAAAAATTTTGATTTTTTTAATAAAATTCACATTTTTGAAATTCTTTCAAAAAAAGACCAATATCTTACTCCATATTACATGTCAAGGCCTTACATAGGCCCTAGAAAGTTCATAAGTGTTGCTAGTAAAAAGGGTTCATTTTGGTATGATAAAGAAGCAATTATAGTGTATAATGCTAGATTAATTGATGAAATTCAAGTTTGGGCTTATAAGGGGTAATTTGCCATTTTATGTTAAGAATTACAAGTGTTTAATTAGAATAAAAGTATGATTTAGTGGTCGATTGCATTAATGGAAAGGAAGATTGGGTAGAAATATGAAATAGGAATCTAAAAAGGGAGCTAAAAGGAAATTATCCTTTAATGAGGTCACCATCCACTCTTTTCTTTAAAAAGTCACGTGAAAAAAGGGAAGGGAAAATAAATTGAGTATAAAAGGGAGAGAAGGAATGTAAATGCTAGCCATTCTAAAGGAAAAAGAAAGAAAACCCTCATCTCTGTTCTCTCTTCTCTCTCTAAGAAATCTATAAATCTCAATCTCTTCCTTCTTTCTTCTAAAAGTCGGCCTTCACCCCAAATAGCAAACTTTCTTTTCTATTATAATGTAGATGAGGAGAATGTGATGAAGGTGGTGTTCAAGATAAGAGTTAAACAAGGGTAACGAAAAAGAAGAATTTAAGAGGAAAATGGGATTTGACGACAGCTATGGAGCTGCATGTCAGGTTTGGGAATTTCTAACACTTTGCATGTGTTTGTTTATGTAATAGTTTAGATGATTTTGGGTAATAGATGTGTTAATAGGTTAAAGGTATAAATTTTAAGTACGAGAGTTAAGAATAATGTCTTACATGTGCTTGATTCTTTAAGAGTTAAGATGATAGAGAGAATAGGAAATTAGTTCATAAAATCTTAGACTCTGTATGTGAAATTTCATAGGTACATTAGTCTATAATAGAATAGATTCTCAAATTAGAGCTTTAAATTATGAGATGAATTTTGTACAATTGAAAGAAAACAAGATTTACTTGTTCTAAATGTTTAAGTGTGTTTAATTTGAATGAAACAAAGGAAAAATTTGTGAAATCAGAAAATAGTTTTTCCCTTTTTACTTTATGAGCTTGTTGTTGTTTTAATTTATAGAATTTTTGAATTTAACTTCATTAATGAGTTAAAAATTGAGATTAATGATATTTAAAAAGTAAAGAAACACATAAAGTTTAGTGATTCTTTACTAAAGATTAAATATTTTTGAGTTAAAGATGACATGCAATATAGATTTTTGATTTTCTGCAAAATGAATTCTGGGTTTGAGCTATTGAATGTCGAGTTTGGAAATAAATGCTCTCTGTCGCGCTTATGATAAACCTCTCACCTTTACATTTGTTTGCCTTCCCAGGTTATGCTCGTGACTGATGTTGCACTCATAATAGTAACTAGTATACTTGTTTATTTGTGCTCTTTGTTACACAGATTATAGTAGATATGACTCTTTTATAATGAGATGTTTTAGAGCATAATCAAATGACCATAGAATAGATTGATAATGGAAGTTAGGCACGTAATGTTATACAAATAAAAAAAAGAGAGCAATAGTAACATAATTCAAAGCTAGCATTAAACCTAAAACAATATGCTCATATGACATGCACATTAGTAAACAAGATTTTAATGGCTTATGTGAAATTGTATACATGATTGTTATATTAATACATTTTCATATGACTGGGTATGAGTACAACATTTTCACAGCTACAAATAAATGTATGATTACATGAAATAGTATATATATTTATATCTCTAGATAAGCATGCATAGAAATGCATACAATATAAGGATAATTGAAAGGGGTGTAAACCTTTGGAAAGGGAGTGACATGTACATTTAGACAGCTTTATTGGTTATGTTATTTTAACTATACATGCTTCACATGTTAACCTAGCATGTACATATAATGATATGTTTAAATATAATAATGTAAATGATTTCTAGACAGTTAATTGCATAAATATGTGTTTATTTAATGATTATACACATATGTTTATTTCTATATAATCAAAGTTCTTATGAATATGTCATACAAATATAATAGTGAATTTTACAAGCATGAAAATTATATGTATAGTTAATCTGTATTTCTAAATTATAGTATATACCTCAAATAAGAGTGAAATGCAGACATGCATATATATATTATGTGAATAAAGATAATATAGTGATAAGAATCACTTTCATATATGCATGATGAGTTAAACATCTTTGATACGTGTACTGAATATAGTTACTCTAGCATGCATATGGTATTATGCTTATATGATGTTTCTATATGAACGAAAATATAGTGCCATGCTCATAACTATACATACATGTATGTAAATGAATGGAAAGAGAAAAGTAAAGAAAGATAAAGTAAATAGAATAATTATGCTTGCATTATGTCTAGGTTGTGGATAGGTAGGCATGCCTATAAGGGATTATTGCAGCTACTAGAGTTTAACCCCATTTGGGTCTTAATACAATATTCATCCCACTTGGATCATTATATCAGCCCCATTTGGGTTGTTAGTCGACCCCGTTTAGGTTTGCTTGACCGATCTAGAGTAAATTTTTGACCCTATTTGGGTCTAAAGTTTAATACCTTTGGGTATCCTATTTGTACCTTGTTGGAAATTATCGGTTACATACATCTCATACATAAGCGGAATTTAAAATTTTTAACCAATAAATTTGATTTTTCCATGAATTTACAATATACATATTAATGAGAATAAGAAAATCACCTTTGATTTTTATTGAGTAGTTGATTTTCCTTCTCACCAGGTTGTCGCAAACCACAGTGTCCAAAATCGAACACCTCCAATGAGTAATCTACACAAGAGAAGGATAGAATGAACCAACAATTGGGAGAAACAAGGGCTGGCCGAAAACCCTAGATGATAGCTAGGGAAGGTGGCGGCTAGGGCTTTTTGCGTGAGAGAAAAACTTTTCTCTTAATTTTTCACACTTAACCCTAATACACCATCACTTGGATTTTTATAGTTAGGTTAAAAATCCAACTTCATAATGGGATTAGGCTCTTTAAAATTACTTGAAAATTATTAATTGGGCTTCTGGAATTATTTATAATTATTTGGACTCAATTAAATCAAATTTAAGCCCTTTCACAAAAGACAATGCACAAAACCCACAAACTAGGCCCTTTGTACATATAATTGGATTTAATTTTCAAATGAATTCCAAATCCAACCAAATTAAATATATAGGCTTCATAACACTTATGAAATATATTTAATTTATTTTGGTCCAAGAATTAGGCCTTTAAGGCCTTCTGTTTGTAGTTGGCGTGTAACCCTTTCTCTTGAGGGTTTATATGCCAACTTCATTTCTTTGGGCCTCTTTAATTCCTCCAATGGATCTATTAATTATTATATCAGCCCTATAACACTTATAGTTCAATAATAATTAATTATAAAATACATTGTTTCAATTAGGTCCATTTTTACGTAACATTTCAAAAAAGTTTTGTGAACAATTTTACTTGATCATAATTAATTAAACTCTTTAATTAATTATTCTCTTATTCATTTCTTTATCCCCATAATAATATCAAATATTATTATCCTTGTCATTTTTTCATTTTATTCTTTTCTCTATATGAGTGTGACCTATTGGGTTCTTGTCCATGTTGGCAGTATAATATGTAATTGTTATTGATATTTATGATACATTATTATATAAATCATGATTGGCCTCTAGCTAGGCATCATGACTATCCAAATGTCAGGAAAGTCAAGTGGTTTGACTATACCCTTCCATAAAACAGTTACTGTGCAATTACTCCTTTCACCACTCTTATCTCAATTAGATTCTGAGTATGAATTTCTGTCAACTATATAAATCTAATTATGTATGTTCTATTAATTTAACCATTGTTCCCAAAATGCCCTTCATGGATCTCTATCCATCTTGGCATATTACTCTGGCCAGAGATTCTCTGAACAAGACAATTATAGAATCATGCGAGATAACTTCCCTTATTAAATCTGGGATGGTGAATCCTTTGTTAATCACTCAACTATCTTTAAGTAGGTCATGATATACCCAATCTCCTAACTATATTCACTCCCAGTTGGAAGTAATCAGTTATGGAGTCAAAATATACCACTTGCTACTTAAGACAACTTTGGTGATCTCAAGTCTAAGGATACTTGCACAATTGCTATGAAGAGATTCCTCACTGACATAGATTTAATATCCATGTGAGGATTATCTTTTCAAGTCTCCAATGAACTTGTTCTTCTAACAAGCATCCACATGTTAGATTTGATTATCTTCTATAATCACAGTTATGAAAACCACTGCTTGAACCATTCAAGAAGCATAACATGTGCTAGTTTGTCTGAATTAACAATGTCCTATCTTGTTAATTCTATGACTAGGGATATTTAGATATTAGCACATTTACATGCAATAGACACCTCATATCATGAACACTTTTATGTTGCCTTTGCACTATGTTTATAATATCAAGGACTTCATTTATTAATTTAAGATTTACAAACTCATGTATTTAAACATAGCATTAATAAATGAATAATGCCTTTTATTAAGAATATAAATTTATACATATAAAATTCATCCCTTTTACATGGGCTCTAGGGCATACTCTCTAACATATCTTTGGGTGCTACTGCTATAGTATAGCCCGTTATCCACTTCTTTAGAAAAGTGTATGCTTAATACATAATTTAGAAAAATAACATGTAAAACTAAAAAAAAAAGAGGACATGACCATCCTTGACTTAATTCATATATTATCTTTATATGAATCAGTGTATAGTATATAAGGAAATATGATATTGGGTGATATTGCATCTTAAATGTAAATATGGTATTTTAATATTACATGTATGTATTATAGTAGTAATATTATAATGTTTTCTATACTTATGACCATAAGCTATATGTATTCGAACACATGCCATTATTGCTATTTTAACATTAGTCTTATTTATAAATTTGCATTTTATATGATCATATATTTTAGACTGATGTTGATAAATGATATGTGAAATATGACACCTGACCAATCTATGTGCTCGATTTTGAACTCACAACTTGTGTATATTATTGATTTGATCTATAGATCGGAAATGATTTAGTGTTTCAAGATATTAGTAAACTCATATTGATTAATATGCATTTTCTATAGTTAACTATTTCACTTGACATAGATAAATGACATGAAAGACTCCTTGCTTACAAGAACAATCAAGTTGTGTACTTATAATTTGTGTGCATGGTTGGTAAATTTATGGGTCAGAATTAAAGTATTATTATTGGGTATTAGTAATATAGAACTACATACTAGTGATAAAAATGAATGACATAACAACGATAATATAATTGAAGACTAAGAATGGATGTTTAGTTACGTAGGATAGTAAGGTAAATATTTATACATTATGGTAATTCCAAATTAGAGTAGATGCAGATGAACATAGTTAATTAATTTAGTCTTTCATGATTAATCAATGGTTTTTTTTATAAATCTAGCTTAGGTATTACACGCATGCAAGAAAGTTAAGTTAATCACTAAGATTAACCAAGAATTAATGATAGGAAAAAAAGAGTTAAATTGATGTATAAGAACTTAAGAATACATGAATATTTCTAAGTTTAAATAATAAATGATAATTAAATGGATTAATAATAGGTTTTAAAGTGGGATATAAGAGTTAAACATGATTGAATAATATCTTGTAACATATGATTTTAATCCTATTGTTTTAAATGAATAGTTTCTATGCCAAATAGTATGCCTTTATATTTATGTGTTTTTGATGACTTTTGAAAGAGGTCATCCATTTGATGTCTGTTCCCCACTAAGCTTTATAACTTAGCAAGATGTTTATCTGTGTAAGTTGTCAAGCTAAGACTTCTTTTCAGTGATAATATTTACAGTGGGATGGCCAACACAAGTCATAAAAGAGATTAGATGTATAAAGTTTTTATTATGGGTTTTTGTTTATGAAGTTCTTATTTGTACTAAAATTTATGTGAAGTTAAGATGTCTATTAGTTGAAAGATTGTAAATGCATTAAGACTCACTTTTATAAGATTATTTTGGTATAGTATTTTGTGCTTATAATGTTATAGTTTTCATGAGATTGAATAGTAATCTAAAGTGATTGTTATATAAGTGTTTAATAAGCAATTAAAAGCCAATTAATTAAGTATAGATTTGATATATAAATTATGGTTGGTCATAGAGATAGGGTTTTAGAGTGGATGTTATATTGCATGTGTGAATCAATGTTAAAAAATTAAATAAATCAATTCGGTTTGTGTTTGTACACATAGGATGTTTAGTTTTAGGTAAGATATTTTACACATTGTAAATGTGGAAAAATGATCATAAAAGATTTATATCTTAAATGTGATATTTTCATTAAAACTCTCCAAAATATACCCTAATAGGATTATGGCATGTTTAGGATAAATTAAAAAGTGAACATTAAAAGTTAAGCAAGTTAAAGTAAATTTTATGAACACGGATGAGAATAGTTTAACAGTCAATAGGTAATTTGATAATTTACTCAAATTGAGATGTAAATGCATAAGTAAACACGAGACATAGATTAATATGTAAATAAAGATAAGACATATGCCAATGTGTTATTAGTGGAAGTTTTGGGGTGAAATCATATATTCATAAAGTTAAAAAGTTGTAACCAATAAGGATTCAACATGTAGGACTTCCAAAAAATTAAAGAAATTACCCAAAGGGAAATTCCAGTGTTGGTCGGCCATTTTTAGGGCCAAAAATAGAGAAATTTTATCCCATTTTCTCTCTAAAAAACACACACATGCACTTGCATTATGTGGTGATTGAGAATGGAAAAAGGACGAGTTAGTAGAATTCAAGCAAATTAAGGTAAGTTGATATGTTAATTTAGCTTCTATTCATTCTCTTTCATGTTCTAAATTTAAAGAGATGGAATCATAAAATGATTTAGAGATTGATATGAGTTCATATTGTATTCTAGTATAAAGGAGCTTAAATTGGCTATTTTAGCTCAGGTATAGGAACTCTTAATTTATATGGTTGTGTATGGAAGTTTGCCATGAAATGGATTAGTATATGAGTTGCTAAGGATGTGAAATTTTTGTTATTAAGTTGAACTAATTTATATGCTTGGTTTTATGTAGTAAAATTTATAGTAATAATTGTTGAGGAATTTGTCAAAGGGACTAGCAGAGGATTTTTTAGACATTTGTTAGTAATTTGGCCATAATTAGTCCTATTGACCTTGAAATTGAGTGATTAAAATAGCATATTAACTATAACACATATCATTAAACTTTTTATGAAAAAACTAGAATCCATTTCTATGATGCCCCAAAAATCTGAGTTTGTGAATAGTAACTTTCGAACTATGAATAGTACCTTTAGGACTGTAAATAGTATACATTGAGGTTAACAGTACCATGGTTGGCCAAGAGTTGACCAATGGTCAACCCCAAGTTAAAAATTGAGATGTGACTGAAATTAGCTAGGATGATTAAGTTGGATTGATACTAACTATGGCTAATAATTAAACCAAAAAATTTAAGCCATAGACATTTTAATTGCCAATGAGATTAGAAAATTAGAGTTAATCGGGGTCATCTATATAAATAAATAAAATATATATAAATAAGGAGATAGTATGTAGAACTCTTATTAGGAACAAGATTTTTTTCTAGATAAATGAATAGTGACCACAAAAAATAGTTTATAATAAAAAAAAAGAAGACAGAGAGACAATAAAAGAGAGAGAGAGATAGATTAGGGGAGAAAGGATGAGAGAAATGGGAAGTGGATCTTCCCTAACCAACATCGACTCGATTCCATCACCGGTAATAACCTGATGATGCCCTACCGTGATAGCAAGCCATCATCATCTCTTCCTTTATTTTGTTAACTCTATTTTTTCTTTTTTCTTTTTTCTTTTTTTTTCATTAGAAACCTAAAGCTCCTCCTCGAGAGTTCAACCACTTTCGATGTTAGGTGGCTACACAAATACCATTGGTAGACTCCTAGTGATCCCATGCTCCTTTCTGCACCCATTGATCATCCTCACTCACAGGCAATAAGAGATAAATGATGTAAAGGCTAATAACTTTAGGCATGGATTTCGATCAAACCATGGCTTCTCAAGGCACTTGACTAGCTCCATTGGGTCCCTGAAGCTTTGAGATTTGTTTTGGCAGTGGTAATGTCCCTCTAATAAAGCTTCAATGACCAGCGAGTCGACCTTACTTCTGACATAATTAAGCAAAATTTCTAAAATAATTTACCTGATTTAGTAAGTACTCAACTAAATTTTCTTTTTCCCTAATTTTTTCTTATATATATATATATATATATATATATATATACACACACACACACATTAGCGGTGATAAAAAAAACATGAATTAACTAGTGTTTTGATGAATATAAGCTAGAATCACCATATTAGATAGTATATGAGTTAACCTGTATAATTAATTAGCCTATTGAGTTTGTAAAAAAATTACTTTCCTAACTCGAATACATTATGTTTAATGAAGAATTTAGGAAAATGCTCAATTTCATGGTTAATTAATAAGATAAACATCATTCTAGAGTTATAAGAAGATTAATGAAATGTTGATTGAAAAAAAAATTGGGGATTGGTGATGAAATTGTATTTTTGGTCGAATTGTAGAAATGATTGTAAATATTTTCAATTTGATAATTTTTGTTAAATTAGCATAAATGACGCTATATGATGGAGGCTATAGTGAGATAAGATTTTTCCCAAGTGTGCTTGTTATTTGAATAAATGTTAGAATTTGCATGTATAAAACTAAGTACAAGTATATAGATTAAGTGCTTATAAAAGTACACCTTTATATTTAAGTATGAATAAATAAACTAAATTGTATTTTTATTTGAGGATATGCATGTATGAAATGGAAAAATGAACATATCATGAATGTTTTTTATATTCATGGAATGAATAAGTTATTATATTCTTCATATTGAGTGAGTAAATCACATTGATGCATAGATATTTTGAGTATATATAGGTAAGAAATAATAAGATAAATGATATGCAAAATATACATATATGTATATAGTTATGCGTATAATATAAATTGAGTTATAAATTGAACCTCAAATGATCATTTTGGTGCCTTGACCAAATTCACACATTTGAGGAGTATTATTTACATTCTTGAAAAGAAATATTATGATGATGTGAATCTAAAAAAGGGAATTAATTAACATTACATAAAATAATAAAAGGTAACAAATGGTGGCCAATGAGCATGAGACATAATGTGATACCATGATGGGAATACACATGTGGTAATTAAAAGAAATAATGAAATTGTTTTGCCTTTAGTGACTAGTGGTTAAACTAGAAGATAGGATATAATTGGTTAACTATAGGGATATACACCGAGGTAGTGAGTTATGATGACTCGCATTAGTGGACCAATAGTGGATCCGCATCAATATATGTTATATAGTTAATGAGATATAGTGAAAAATATGGTATTTTGCATATTTAGACCTTTAGGGTTCACGTCCTGCATATCCAATTTAAAGGTTTTCACTGGAAACTATTAGAGGCAAAACTGTAATTATTTAATAAATTTTATGTTTCAATGGCAAAACTGTAATTCATGATAAAATAGAATTCCAGTGGTAATAGTAATAAAAAATTTAAATTAAATACTAATAAAATAATTTAAATGAAATAAAGTGTGATAGATAAGATAAATGATATGTTAGTGCTTTTTTCTAACATCAGTACCTCAACTTTTAATTAAATATGTATTATACTTGGTCAAGATTTTATTGTATATGTATGATAATGTTCAATTGAGTTAGGATTCTTGTAATTAGGGTGGTTATGTTTTCTTTAAAATAATTGCATAGATCTTAAATGTTGATTAAGGTGGAAATTTTGAGTCAAATGCATATATAACTTGTGTGTGTTTTTGGTTTGCTATTTTTGATAAAATGACTTAAAGAACATGCCAAGAAATTATTGTATAAGATAATTCATAAAACTTATTCATGTAAATCAATGTGCTAAGTAATTATATGGTTTAAATGTTTATGAATTGTAAGTGTGCTTGAATACATAAATAGAGAAAATATACTTTAATAATGATGCTTAATGTACTTATAAATCAGTAAACTTATTTTGATGATAACATTACTTGGATTTAACCTAATGATAGAATAATGAAACATGCTTAGTTCACTCATAAAATCCAAAATTTCATTTAAGCTTATATTTTGCATGTAAAAAGTTAATATCAAAATTAGATATCCTAAATTGATTACCACCTTTAATTCTTTTTATGGTTGTGTATCTATTTTATATCTTATTATGAAAAAATAATCATATGTAAAGAAATTTACTAGATATAATATTATAATATAATGGCATGACTTGAATATTATATATATATATATATATATATATATATATATATATATATATATATATATATATATATATATATATATATATATATATATATATATATGCATGCATGCAATATTTAAAATAATAAAGTAATAAGTATAATTAAGTAAAATTAGTGGAGTACTCTTGCTAAGCTACAAGTTTAGTGCATTGTGCTTTTCCACACGTAGGTTAAATGAAAGTATTCTCGGGATTGAAGGAAAAGTCTAACAATCCTACTAATACTTGAAGGATAATTGAGTTGAGATGAGGAAGACCTAAGAAGATGCTATTGATTTGTATTTTAGGTTTTTAAACTTGATTTTGGCATGTATACTTGATAGATAGTTTTGAAGCATTATTGTAAAAATGAGTTTTATATTAAATAAGTTATTAGTTTATGATGTTTTCAAGCTACTTATACATAAAATCTCTATGTATTATATGTAATAATGTAGAAATAAGTGCATTATGCTATAGACAAGTATAAAGTTTGGAAATATTTGGTTGATACATAATAGAGGGTGGAAATATTTGTGTTGGAATTTGTATCAAATGTTGATGGAGTTAAATATGTGATTTTAGAAGTGTTTTTATATCTTTTCTACAAGAATTTTGACACAACATTTAGGAAAAAATCAGCCAAAATTTTGTAAAAATGAATAGTGTATATTTGGAGTAACTTTAAAAGAAAAGAAATTTTGTAATCCAAATTTTTATGGATCAGAGTATACTTGTAGCACTCAATATTCGGCTTGCTCAGTAGATTGAGTATAAGGAGTTACCAGTTCTCTCTCTGAGGTACCCAAAATAAGACTTGAAATCAATGAACCAATTTTATCCTTGTACAGGAGCAGTTTGTAATGACTTGGGTATAACTCTCCCTATATAACTTTAGTTGAGATGAATTTAATTTTTGTGGAAACTAGACTTATAATGGAGTAACTTTTATGAAACACTTTTGGTACAATTCTTTGCCTAACTTGCTAAAAAAGTTTCTCAAGATAGAGTGATAATTCTATCTTTAAATAGGTATCTAAGAATAGTCTATAGTGTTTTGGCCATAAATCCCATTTTATAAGTTCAAGTTCAAATTTTTAATTCTTTAGAAAGCTAATACATAAAGAAACATTTTTTAAGAAGACATTTTGGTCTAAATGTTGCTTTTGCTATGTTAAAACTATAGATCAATCTATACTATGAAAGCTGTCCTAATTCTACCTTACTGAATTGACCCTAAACTTAAAATAAACTTCCCTTTTGATATATAATTCATATTTATCATATGTTTAAAGGTATATGATGAATAAATATATATGCAGCATGCAATATTATACAAAGATATTGAGATGAATAAGATGTATGAAAAGTAAATACCTATATATGTTTGACATGTTTATATGTGTGTGTGTGTGCATGCGCAATTTGGAAGCATACTCATTAAATGTGTTTGGCCATGTATATGTATTTATAAATTTATATATGCATTCGAGTAATGATATTGCATATTCAATATTTAAAGGAAATCAAATAAAACATTATGTTTAAGTAAAACATTAATAATATATTACGTCTTGCCAACTTTAATAAGAGTGGTAGATAAATAGGTGTTCCTATAGGAATTTTGTAGCTACATTAGTTACAATAATTAGAATCTTCAGTTTGATAATTCGATATCTTCATCTTAGAGATACAATCTTGAGACTTATATCTCCTTAATGATGCCTTTTGAGATATCTTTAGTGGATACCATTATATGGTATCTTTTAGTTCTCATTATCCATACCTTGGCCTACTAGAGTTTTAGACATGGATAAATACACATGCTTAAAAGGGTTCCACAGCTGCTAGTGTGACAATATGGTGTCTTCCATTATTAAGACTTATGTTTTTTCCATCAATTCTTATACGTATTCTCTGATTGGTGCTTCGATACCTTCTGCACATTTTGTTTGTAAGGGCCCACATTATACCCTAGTAGGATAATCATATGTTTGTGTATGTGCAAGCATACATTATTATGGCATATTGATTTACTCATAAAGACATATTTAGTATAAGTGCTTAAGCTAAGGGTAGATTCATTAATTTTGCAAATTATAAAAATTTCATGTAAAATGAGAGTTATAGGGGTTAAATTGAAGAATGGATGATAATTCATGTTAAAACTAGTTATTAAAGTAAAGGAATTGCAAAGAAATTAGTTGAGAGCTTAAGGTTCGACCAATGACAACTCTACCCTAAGCCTTCTAGAAAGGGAGTGCTAATATGTAATTTTAAGAAAAATATGGAAATTGAAATCAATAATGGGCCCGACTATTCTTGCACCATATTTTCATGATTTTTTTCTTCATCTTTCATTCCAATTACACACCAAATTTTCTTCTATTTGCTAGAAGTAATTTAAGGAGAATGATTAGTTAAGTTTCAAAGAGCTAAGTAAGTAATTTAATATAATTAAATAAAGCATGAACTTCTCCTTCATCTAGCTCTAGATAATGTATGAATTAAAGATATCTCCAAATTTTACGAGTTAATTTGATAGTATTTTGTGTTGATAGATAGAGATAAAGGGGTTAAGAAGGGTAAGAAGAATGTTTGAGGAGCTTTTGCTAATAAGAAAGCAAGGAAAGGTAAGGGTTTAATTACTTTATTCATAAGTGTAATTCTTGTTCTTAATTGTTAAACAACCAATGTATGGCTATAGTATTAATAAAAAAATGGTATTGATGATTATTTAGACACATAAGAGGTGGTAAGAGGAATTGCTAATGTAAGATCTTTAAGATCCCATGAGTTATTTTTGTCAAAATAAGAGTTATAGCTCTCTAAATTACATGATACCAAAGGGAAATTGAACTAGGAACATGGATATTTATTTCATATAAAGAGACCATCTGGTGATTTTAACATTAAGACCATTAAAATTGAGTTAAAAGAGAGAGTTGGTTGTTGTCCTAAATATTCTACACAGTTCTTGGATTTCCAGGGATTTCTTTTGATACAATCATCCAAATGACTTAATTTTAGTGTTAATGTAAAATAGAAACATGTGGGAACATAAGTCTAGAAGACCATTTGAGCCAATTATGAGTGGAACTAGGTAAAAAAGGCCATACAAAGTTCATTAGGAAGTCTGCTGTGAGGAATATAAATTTACTGTGGGACTCACGATGGGCAGGATTTTGTGACCATCATGAGGCTGCATTCTAGATGGTTGTTTTACTAGAAATTGAGGAATCATGGTGGGCATAGAATCATGGCCACCGTGACCATTCTCTGATTCTAAAAGCTCATAGTGGGTAGGATATAATAACCATTATGAGGAGGTATTCTATATGAATAGTGCCATTTTAATTAAGGGCTCATGGTGGTCACATATTTATAATCGCTATGAGCCCCTGTCTAGTTTTAGTTACTCATGGTAGGCAGGAAGTCTTGACCACCACTATGAGAATGCTCTCTATATGAATAGTAATTTTGGAATTTAGGGTCACACAGCGAGCACAAAGTTGAGACCACATGACCCTTCTGTATTTTGAAATATTTGCTTATTTTCTTCCTCTCTTTAAATGAATTGAAATGTTTTTTAAAAACTTCCCACAATTATGAAAATTTATTTAGCATGCATTTAAGCTTATATTATGATTGATCTATTTTGTTTTATGAAAGTAAATAATTCAATTATGATGTACATATAAGAATTGCTTTTAAATTGTTATAACATTAATTTTGTTTGTATCTTATTTATGATGGTTTTTTAGAGTATTAAGTTTCAAATTTATCACTTATTGTGTATTATTAAGAAAGAGCCTGCTAAAGTCTGATCAGTGGGTAAATAGGCATGCCTAAAAGGGTCACAGTTGCTTCTGTTTTGTTTGAGACCTTGGTGTCTTTTGTTGAGACTATGCCTCTTTTGTTTAATGAAATTAGATGATTACTAATTTGAGGCAATGCCTTTTCTATTTTGATACCTATGGCATCTTTTGTTCTATCCTGTTACCCGCATTCAAAGATCGTAGAGGACAATTTTAAACGAAATTCTTATTGTTTACTTTAAAGTACATTATACCTTATTTAGTAGACACTTATATTATTATGCTTGAAGATAAGCACTGCAAGCTTTTAATTATTTATTATGTATTATTTTAAAATTTAATTACTATTTATTCAGTATTTTCCTCATTTGTGTTTGTGGTTTGGTGGCTACTATGGGCAATCACCTTTACTCATATTTTCTCTTCCCTACTAAGTTTATGCTTAGCACAATGGTTTATTTCCTCTGTGTAGGTTTGGAAGGACTTTTTAGGTGCTGGACAACCATAAGGCCAAAGAAGACTTTTATTTTTTTTTATCTCTTGCATATGATATTCTTTTGTGTTGTACTTAAAGATGTAACATGATATAATATGTATTAACTTTGTAAGTTTAATGTAATTATATGGAAGCTATGATATATTGTGATGCCCCTATAATACATGAATTAGTATGCAATGGTTGTGGAATATAATTTAATTTATTTTGTATGTGCTAAGGTTTCTAGTTACATGCCTTATACTCCTTCCATGGGGTGTAAGGGTGTCACAATTTATGTGGTACCGAGCTATGGTTTAGGCGATTATGGTCTAATTGGAGCATAATGATTGTTTGTATATGTATTTATGAGTCGTATGTTTGGCCTAATGTGGTTTTGTCTTATGTTTGGTTATAGATTAAAGTATGGAAGAATCTCAGGAAGCGACTGATGATGTTATTGAAAGCAACATTCTGCTAGATCTTATTCCTTTGTGCCTAGGCCCATTGGGTTGAATAGAGATGATGTGCCTCCTTTAACACCACCTCTAATTTAGAGGGAGGTGTTGTTGGAATTATCTCAGGGTGTGACAACCTTAATACATAGAATAACGACACCTAAGGCTCCCATTGATTTATTGCGGAAGCATGAAGCTAAAGAGTTTACTAGTATAACTTTGGATGCGTTTGAAAAGGTAGAGTTTTGGTTGGAGAGGGTGAGTAAAGCTCTAGAAGAGATTAGATGTCCTCCAAAAGAAATGGTGCATTGTGTTGTTTCTCTCTTTCAAGGAGCAGCATATGAATGGTGGAAGTTTTTTTTTAAGACAACCTCAGTTGTTTGAACCTCTCACTTGGGACTTCTTTACTCAAGAATTTAAACAAAAATACATTATGAAAGCTATTAAGAATGAGAGGTTAAAGCAATTTTTATACTTGAGACAAAGAAATTTTACCATTACAGAGTATGAAAAGGAATTTAATCATTTTAGAAAGTATGCACCTAAAAATGCACATATAAAGGGTTTCCTATGTTGTCAATTTGAGGATGGTTTGAATGATTTATTTAAATATTTCTTGGGGCTAGCCATCTTACTACAACATGTGACATTCTACCAATTGGTTCAAGTAGCACTAAAAGTTGAGAAGCAAGAGATAGCTAAGAAGGAGAGAGCTCAATATAGAGGCTTTGCAAAGGATGGTCAATTGTCAGGTAAACGAAATCAGAATGGTACATCCAATATACAAAAAAAACCACTTAGAGGTCTGCTATATGAGGAGGCATCGAGACTTTCCACTACCAACTGGTTATGGTAGAATTTGCTCTATAACTCAAGGTTTTGAAGTGCCAGAGTGTCCATATTGTTTTAAGAATCATTAGGGCACTTGTAGAAGACCAATAAGAGCCTATTTTCAGTGTGCAAATACTGATCTTTTATTGTTAATTGTCTATTGAGTTAGCCTCAAACATCATAAGTAAGCTGGAGAGCTTCGAATGCTCTAACATGGTCTTATGGATAAGGTAAAAGTCATGGTGGATTGGGTCAGTTCAAGCCTAATCCAAGTGCTATGTCCAAAATTGTTGATTGTCCTACTACACCTATTGCTACAACTTGGGCATATGTTATAAAGGCTCGAGAGGATCAAGACACCCCTAAGGTTATAATGGGTGTGGTTTCTCTTTTTGATTCCCAACTGTATGCTTTTATTGACCTAAGGTCAATACATTTATATATTTGTGTTGGGGATTCTCTAATAATCTGATGTATGTAGATAGCTCAGATTATGATATCCATGTAACTAGTCCTTTGAGTAATAGTGTGCTGGTTAATAGAGTGTATAGAAATTATCTTGTTAAGATTAAACATAGCAAATTTGTAGTAGATTTGATTAAACTACCCTTTCATTATTTTGATTTGATATTGGGAATGGATTGGTTAACTCGACATTAGGCAGTAGTTAATTATAAATCCAAAGTTGTTACTCTTCAAAATTCTATTGGTATGAAGGTAAAATTGCATGGTGCAAGAATGAGCTCTCTGACAAGTGTGATATCTACTATGCAAGGGAGGAGATTTCCTAAGAGGTTGTAAAGCATATTTGGCGATTTTTCTTGATTCAAAAGAGGAGGATAAGAACCATCAAGAGATTCTGATAGTGAGTGAATTTTTGAATGTTTTTCCTCAAGAATTACTCAAGCTTCCATCTGTAAAGGAAGTGCAGTTATCCATCGAAATTATGCCTAGGACTACCCCAATATCTTGAGCACCTTATGGAATGGCTCCTACTAAATTGAAAGAGTTAAAAACTCAATTGTAAGAATTGTTTGATATACGATTTATAAGACCTATTGTATCACTGTAGGGGGCACCAGTTTTGTTTGTTATGAAAAAGGATGATACTCTTAGAATGTGTATTGATTATAGGAAGTTAAATAAGGTCACCATAAAGAATAAGTACCCATTACCTATAATTAAATATTTGTTCAATCAATTGAAGGGTGCAGGGGTCTTTTCAAAGATAGATTTATGGTCTGGGTACTATCAGCTTTGAATAAGGGATATGGATATTTCTAAGACTGCATTTAGGACCCGATATAGACATTATAAATTTCTGGTGATGCCATTTGGGCTAACTAGTGCCCTAGCTAAGTTTATAGATTTGATGAATAGGGTGTTTAGATGCTATTCAAACCAATTTGTGGTGGTATTTATCGTTGATATTTGGGTCTAGTCCAAACATGCTTAGCATCTACAATTTGTGTTATAGAATCTTAGGGAGGAGCAATTATAAGCTAAGTTAACCAGGTGTGACTTCTAATTAAAATAAGTGTCTTTTCTAGGGCACATGGTCTCTTCTAAAGTTATTAGAGTGGATCCTGGCAAGATTAAGGTAACTTTTAATTGGGAACACCACAAAATATGAATGAAATAAGGAGTTTTCTAGCATTGGCCAGTTACTGACATTGTTTTGTAAAAGCATTTTTAGTGGTTGCATCTCCTTTGATAAGATTGTTATGGTAAGGAGGGAAATATGAGTGGTCTATCAGATGTCAAGCAAGCTTTGACCAGATGAAGAGAATGCTTACAGGAGCTTTTGTGTTGGTTTAGCCAATATTTAATAAAGAATACGTTATGTTCATCAATACATCTAAAAGTGTTTGGGATATATGTTGATGCAAGATGGTAAGGTAGTTGCATATGCCTCCAGGCAACTGAAGCCCCATGAACATAAATATCCTACCCACGATCTCGAGTTAGTTTTGGTAGTCTTTGCTTTGAAAATTTGGCAACACTACTTGTATGGTGAAAAGTGCAGGATATTCATTAATCATAATAGTTTGAAATATATGCATGCTTAAAAGGAGCTTAATTTGAGGCATCATTGATGTCTAGAATTATTTAAAGATGATGATGGTATCATGGACTACCATTCAAGCAAGGCTAATATGGTTACTGATGCCTTGAGTAGGAAGACTATTTTAGTCCTAACTTTGCAATAGAGTTCTTAGAGAATAGCAGCTGATGGAGCTTTAATAACCCAATTAAAGGCTAAGCCCAGTTTAAGACAAAAAGTTATGGATGCCTAGAAATGTGATGATAAGTTGTAACAACTTATGTTACAAGTTCTTGAGGGAAAACAATCAGACTTCTCGATGAAAATGATGGAAGCCTATATTATAAGAATCGATTATGTGTTCCAGTTGATGATAAGTTAAAGAAAGATTTGTTAGGTGTAAACAATAGGTCTTAAGGTGGCTCCTGATTAGGGTTACCTAATGATGAAAACATTTCTCATAAATAGACAAGGAATGGAAGTGCCAGGTTTTCTCCCAAATTTTATATTTTCAAATCGCTTTTTGAGCTCTCCTGCGAGTTTTAAATGTTTAAAATTCCTTTTTAGGTGTTTTTTTTCTCTTTTCTCTTTGTTAGCAAGGTCAAAATGGGTTTCGGGGGATAAAAAAGTCAATGGTCAAAGTCAAAAGCCGTGAGTCACTCCCTTGACTCATGATTCAAGATTGTGACTCGTTCATGAGTCACTTCCTTAACTCACGAGTCAAGGCTATAACTCACTCTTTGAATGCATTTTGTATATAAAAAGAGAGGATAAAAATGGGGAAGATTTTTATCCTTCAATCATTATCTAAAATTTAATTATTAGGGATATTTAAGCCTAAAAAATCATATTTTTAAAGGGGGCTATTTGCTTGCTAGCTCTCTCTCTTTCTCTTTTTCTCACACGTTCTCTCTCCACACACACACACTCTCTCTCTATTTTTGAAGAAAAACCAAAATACAGAGAGGAAAAGAATGGGAAGGGAGGCCAAAAGCACTGGTTCCTTTATCTCTTGAGAAATCAGATATGAAGGTAATATTCTTGAGCCCCAAATCCTATAAATCGAGTATTTATTTGTATATTACAGTAAATAGCTTTTAATTTCTTAATTTTGTTTGATCTATGAATTCATGGATTTAATTATGTAAAACACATTATTTTTTGTTTTGTATGATTATTTCATTCATTAGATTGTAAAAATCCTTCTAAAAATGTGTAAAATTAGATAATTACGTTTTTTAGAGGTTACTATTTATCATCTTTTTAATTTTGTTCAATTTATGAATTCTATGTTTTCTTGCTTTAATTTGTATTTTTAATGTACAAATCTTGTTTTTTTTATGCTAAAAATGAGTTTATAGGTATTTTCTTGCATGAAAATAGCTTAAAAATGAGTTTGGGAGCTTCTCTTCGCCATCAATGGCATTTTCTAACTTATATTTGTGATCAGGGTTGAGTCAGACCCTTGACTCGTTTGTGAGTCACATTCCTAGGTCGTGACTCATTCGCGAGTCATATTCCTATACCATAACTTGCAAGTCACACCCATGCGCTCTTGACTCATTCGTGAGTCACACCTTCAGGGTGTGACTCGCCCTTTTTCCCCTTTTTTCTTCCTTTTTGCTTCATAACTCTCTTTTGGCCTCCCTTTTGCATGTGACTCACTCCCTTGACCCATTTTTCACTCATTTTCATTATTTTCATGACTTCTAATTTTATTTATTTTATTAATATAATTTTTTCTTGCATTTATTCATATATTAATTTGACATTGAATTTATTTGTTATTCCTATTAATTTATTTTTGCTTATTCATTATTAATCCTATTATTATTAATATTGTTATTTATCATATAATTTACACAATATGCCCCATAATATTATTTTTTGTTATAATTTATTTATGTTTTTTATGCATTTTATTTTTATTCACATTTAATATGTAAATTATGCACTTACATGGTTACACATGAATTTTAATTCAATTATTTTATTATTAATATCATCATAGTCATATTATTATTATTATTATTATTATTATTTGCAATTTATTTTAATGATTTAGCATACTTGTGCTCATAAATGTTCTGTGAATTCTAAATGCATCATGCATTTTATATCTTTTGTCTAATTTATTTCTCTTACATTAAGTTAATTATTTGTCGTTCATTATTTGATTTAATTCATTATTGACCAATATTATTTTCTACTTTTTAATGCCCATAACCCCTTCATATGTCGAATTGGGTTAGAAAAGTGGGGAGTAAGGCGGAGCAGATTAGCTTATCGTTTATCTTCTTATTTATTCATCATTTTGGGTCTGTATTATTTTTTCCTTACATTCTTTTCATATATTTGATTGTAATAACTGGTAACAAAGGGGTTTTTGTACGATAATAGGAAAATTCACATTAAATATTTTTTACTCAATTAATTGGGCTTTTTCACATAAAACGGACTAATGTCAACTTTTAATCCCAAAAATCACACAAAGAATTTCATAAATATGTTTGAGAGAACCAATATTTCCAAATCAATCAATGTCTCAATTTATGTATGTCCATTTTGTATTATTATTCTTTTATGCCTTTCTTATTTATTACGAACTATGTAATAAATTATTTTTCGAATGATAAACTAAAAACTTGCAAATAATTTTATACAAGTTTGAGCAAGAGTTTTCTATAATAAAAGGGACCAATGTTCTAATTTTCATCCACAAAATAATATGTAAAAATTAAGGGTTTTTCTCTATAAATACAAATGATTCTTTTACCTTAAAAATTAACTAACACAATTCTTTTTCAAAAGCCGTATGGGTACAATGCCCTCATTTTTTGTAAATATGCATGCAAGGGCTAATGTCCCTCATCTAAATGAACTCAATTAATTTCCCAATTTGTGTATAATTTTATTTTTTACATTTATTCTTTTATTCTTTATTGCTTTATATGCCATGCTTTTACATCTTTTCATATATATGCTTTACAACTCTTCAATATGTTTGAGTGTTTACTTTCATAATGTAATAATTTTTGTGAGAAAAGAGGTAAAATAAATTAATCACTAAAACTCATTTATATAAGATTAACCAAAGGTATAAATAGGAGTGAAGTCTGAACTATCTATGGTTTCGGCTTCACGAGGTTAGAAACTCACTTTCCTAATGTTTTATTGGGTGGCAAATCCATAATACCTACCTTCTGGTACCAACAAATGCTCTCGTGGCTTGATCACCAACAATAATTGAAATAAAATCCTTTCTATTGTGAAATGACCAATCTTCAAGAGTTAATGAGCTTTTATTTGATCTTGAGCCCTAAAAGTAGGTTTTCGGGAGTAAACCGAATGCCTATGAGGTTTAGCTCACGTCACGGTATGGACTCTATTAGGGACCATGAGATTTTGCTCTGAAAGTAACTTTGCTTAATTTAATATAAATGAGTTTAGGGATTAAGATGTTGTATCTCTTTTTGAAAAAATTGCATGGCATTCATGCCAGAGTGTTAAATTAAGTTAGGTGTCCCTTTTTTAGCCCTGGTGTATTCTCAAAATACGACCCTATGTTCACTCAATGTAGGTAACTGTTAGAGAGGACCACTAGCCCAAGCACATACCTTTTGGTATATCAAATAGTGATCTGATCGGTCGTTATACTCGTGATGAGCTAGATCTATTGGCAAGGAGCTTGCTTGGGTAGCCCTAAAGCTGTATTACCAAACTGAAAGCCTATGTAATGGTATAGACACTTTCACTAAGGGGCATGCACCATAATACATTGCTTGTGATGTAGGCCTTTATATATTAAATAAATCTCAATAAATTTAAATGTTTGCTCATCAAAGGCTTTCATGCCTCGATGGGCGTACTTCAGTTTATTCAGATTGTTTAAATTTACAATGGCCAAAATTCTTTTGCATGCACTTTCAATAAAGAGAGGTTATTTTATTGGTTTTCTACCCTGTACTATACTAGTTCATTGAATTTCCTATTAACCCATGAGATAATTTTGCCTAGGAAAACAGACCGCATAACCTCTTATGTGAGAGTAATAAGGTTGGGATGATTTTCCTTTTCTTCTGCATGTGTTTGTTTATGTTGTATATACATGCATGCCTTTCTTTGAAACTAACAAAAATAATGGTAATAATAAAATATGTATGTTTTGTATACATCTAATTTTGTGTGTACAATTATCTACCATAACATGTAAATCTCATTTTTTATTTCTCTAAATAAAATTTTTCTCATGTATCATTCTAACCCTTTGATTTTTTAGCCATCTTAGATTTAGCTAGGTGGTTTAGGAGTCCAATCGACCATCCTGCCAAAGAGCCTCTACCAGAATCATTAGAATCGGGATCAAACACAGATTTGAGTTTTGACTAACATTTTTAGAGTAACTTCAAAACACACAAAAATGGAAAATCTCTAGTAGATTAGAGCTTATGATTCTCGAGAAATAGATAGGAGGTTTGATGAGTTAGAAAAGAGAGTCATGCTTGTGATTGATGGAATGATGCTCACTTTGGTCCCACCTACTAGGCCGCAGCCCATAATTTGTACTATTGGACATAGAGAATCGGCTGCTTCTAGGGTACCTCCATTAGTTGCTAAATTTAGGGGTGTGGAATTGAGAGTTTTGCCTACTACTGACACCAGGGGTAAGGTACCTATTATTTCACCAGATGAGCCAAGAAGAGACCAGGGGCACATGCTAGGATGTGACTTAATGCCCGAACAGGTTGAATATCCGATAATAACATGAGTCTTAAAAAGTAGAGCACCCAAGAAAGAGTATGCTTTAGAATCAATCTCAGATTTATGTCTCAGGGATGTATCACTTAGAATTTTAGTACAGTTGCTAGAGCTAGTAGAAGGAAAATATGCTCGTTCACTTATAGCTAACCGATATTTTTGACTTTTTAAGCTTAGGAAAAAAAACTTGATGATCTTGAAAAGGATATTACATTAATAAAGGCTAGGCTAACAACCGTGTTAACTTCTCTCAAAGTGAAAAGTGTGAGCAAGTGGATTGATAACTCTAATAGGGAGGTCATTATTGTTTCACAGTAAATGTGGCCCCTATTTCTAATTTACAGTCTGAGCTACGAATTGTTGAGAAGATCAAACCAGTGATGGTTAGAGGAACTTCTTTAATAGGGTCCTTACTAGCTGCAAATAGTGAGAAGATGGTACATCAAGACTTAACAATTAGCTAGAATGATAAGGGATACTTAACTATGAAAGATGGATCTACAAGTTTAAGGGGTGGTTATTATAATGACCAGCAAGGGTATAGAAGCTCAAAGTATGGTGATAGAGGTAATAGTGGAGGCGACAGTAATGGTGTCATAGAGATGTTAGTGACAAGAGCCATTCCACAATAGTGCCTAGATATATGAGAACTCTATTATGGTATTATGAACATTTTATGAAGGAAGGAAAGTTGCAGTCTTTCCCAACCAAGCCAGCCAAGAACTTGGGGAAACTAGGATATAGAATAGAATAATATTGTGTTTATCATTAATAAACTGGGCATAGAACATATCACTGTCATGCTCTAAAAAGGTGTATCCATGATGTTGTTAATCTTGAACAAGTGAGACCAGAGAAAAAGAGAAAGGGATGAGTCATGTTGTGTTGCCATCAATTTTTGTGTTCAATTTAAGCTCATTGGAATGGTATGCACCTTGAGATGCATATGGCATGTAAATATCTAACCATCACCCATATGGTTATAATGACAACCAGATCAGAGAACTATGAAATGTGAATATCATCACCAATCTTGGGGGTGCCACCCAAATAAAGGGAGCTTGAGATGTTGGAGAACTTTTTGTGGAGAAAGATGTAATATAAGCCACTTTCTTGCTAATGTAAAATATGCATATGTTTCTTTAACCATGTTAATGATATGAGCCTTTTTAATGTATATATTGTATTATTTTATTACATTATGAGTGGCAATAATTATGGCATTTATATAAGACGTTAATTCAGTAAAAATTGCTCCATTTGATCTCAAGGAAAAATAACATCTTGTGTAAAGACTACTCTAATGTTTCCTATTTCTTGTTACCATCCGTACTATCTTTCATATGAATAAGTTGTACTATACGTCATATACACAAACATCATGTCATTCTAAGTAACTTGTAATCATATCATTACATTAAAATAGACTATATAAGAGAAAACTCTCTAATACATCATAATTATAATAATATGATTCTTGACATTACACTTTACTTAGCACGATAAAGGATTTACAAAAACAAAAACAAAAACAAAAAAGACAACTTCTTCCATACTTCGACTCTTTCTAATGCTGGTGTTGGCTTTGTAGCTATTGGCCTTATCCCTGCTGAAGAGTTTTAGCTTGAGTACCTATACGGATGAACACCCGTGCTAAGCTATACAACTTACTAGGGAACAATAAATATGTGAACAATCACTCATAGTGGTCATTCTCAAACACACAATATGTAACAATAATAAGATACATTTATATTAATTAGAAACCATATTGCAATTAATTAGGTAAACATTATCATATATAAGATTTATAGTGTAAAGTTAATCACATATAGCATATTATTATTTAGTATTAAGTATCTAACATTCATTTAACCATTTATTATTTCCTGTGAATGCCAGCTTAATTTCTATGGGTGTGGATAATGGGTGTTGTGGATACTCATAGGTATCAATCATATGAATACCCAAAGGTATTATTCATGTGGATACCCAAAGGTATCAAACTTGTGGACCCAAACGAGGTCAAGATTGTTGTCACAAACAAGGACAACTGTAGACCCAAAGGGGTTAGAACTATGACAGCTACATCTCTACATCTATACCCTATAAGCATGCCTATCTATCCACAACCAAGCTCTAAATATAGGCATTTGATCATTTCTCGTGTCATTTCATTTATCATGTCTAATTCATCGCATTGCATAGTTATTCTTACACATGTTCACAAACAATTATAATAGTATAACTTAACTATCATTGTACAATTTTATAACATAGACATACAAATACATGTGTATCATCTTAATGAAGCATTATAAATTATGCATATCCATATATGCATTTATATATGTTCATATATACATCTTCATGCATTCATGTATATATATTCATGTTTCCTTTGCATTCTTATACTCCATATACATTTTATGCCATCTACCTCCTTTAATTTCATGTTTAAGACATTCTAATTAGGTTTAAAAAGGTTTAAATGGGTTTTAATGGTGTTTCAAAGATTTAAAACTCAATTAAATCACATGTAGGAAGTGCCTCTGTAGGAGCAAGATTCAACCCTACCAAAGTAATGAGTTCTGAGCCATTCAAAGAGTCTACCTCGGTTGGGTTGAAGGCTACACCGGCTAGGGTGTCTAGAGACCTCGGTTAGGGTGATTGGGAACCCTACCGAGGTGATGGATTTTGCCTAAGGCGAAGCTTGATGCGTCGGTTGGGTAGGAAAGTACCCCTACCAAGGTGAATGGGGCTGCTATTTAGCCCAATCTTGTAACAAATTTTAGACATATGAAATGAATTTTCTAAGCAAAATGGTCTTCTACAAAGTTGTTCATATAGGTTTCTAGTTTCTGAAAAATCAAAAATCATCCCATTTGAACTTATAAATCTTTAGATATCCTTTAAATAATGCACTATACCGAGTTAGTGCTCTCGGGTCCACGATCACAAAAAAACTAGAAAATGTTTCTTTTGTCTTCCATGAACAATAAACCTCAAACTTAATTTTTAACTTGATTTTCACTTGATTTACATTACTCCCTTGATTAATTCCTCTTCAACAAAACAATAATTCCACCAAAGAAATTAAACACATAGCAAAAAGTTCTCTTCTATGCATAATTAAGTTAAACTGCCCCTAACACTAAATATGCCTTGACAGCATAAAATCACTATGATATAACATAATTTAGCCTTTCTCCCAACTCTAAGTCTGAATCTTCCAAATTTTACTTCATGAAACACTTAAGCACTAAACAAAAATAAACTAACTCACACTACAACAAACAAAACAACACAGAACAAAACTAACAAAACAAAGCCAAATAACATAAACTAAGGTAAGGAAGGAATTTAGTTCTGAGTTTAGCAAGTTCTCAGCTAGACTTTTAGAACCCTGTTAATAGTCCCAAAAAAATCATGGTTGCTTTAGCAACCTCCACTTACCCAATGTGATAATGCTTTAATATGTAACCATTGACTTTATATTCATGCCCATCCTTCGGACTCTTTATGGTCACCACTCCAAATTCATTGCTTGACAATACTTCATATGGCCTAAGCCATCTGGATTTCAGCTTGCCTTGGAACAACCTTAATCAACTATTGTACAATAAAACCAACATACTGAGAGCAAATTCCTTCATATTTAACCTCTTATCATGCCAATGTTTTGTCTTCTTCTTATAAAGGCTGCATCATCATAAGACCACTATCAAAACTCAACAAGTTCATTGAGATGTAAACTTCTTTTTTCTCTTGAACATCTCAAATCAACGTTAAGTAGTTTTGTTACCCAATATGCCTTATGCTCTAATTCAACCGACAAATGATGTATTTTTCCAAAAACCAACCTAAATGAAGACATGCCTATAGGGGTCTTATATGCAGTTCTATAGGCCTAGAGAGCCTCGTGCAACTTTTGAGACCAATATTTTCTAGCACTATTTTTTATTTTTTCTAAGATTGATTTTAGCTCCCTATCGACACTTCCACTTGGCCATTTGCTTGAGGATGATATAGGGTTGTTATTTTATGCCTAACACCAAATTTTTTAAGCAATGTTCTAAATTGATGGTTGATAAAATGCTTGCCTCCATCACTTATAATAGCCCTTGGTGCCCCAAACCTAGTGAAAATATTCCTTCTAAGGAATTCAAGCACAACTCTAGCATTACATGTCCTAGTGGCTACTGCTTCTACCCATTTACTCATATAATCCACAACAACTAGGATATGCTCAAAGCCACATAAGTTCGAAAATAGCCCCATAAGGTTAATATCCCCAACATAAAAAATTTTAACTTTTAGCATATTGTTTATGGGCATCTCATCCCTCTTAGATATATTTCCTACCCGTTGGCACCTATCACATAACTCTATAAAAGATTTAATATCAACAAAAAGAGAAGGCCAAAAGAAATCTGTCTGTAAAATTTTTTGCGTTATGCGATTTGGTTTATGTTGAGCTCCAACCTTTCTTCCATGACATTGTCCTATGATATTATCTTGCTCCTCCTCAAAAATATATCTCCTAAGCACTTGATTTGGACATATATTGATCAAATAAGGGTCATCCCAAAGATAATGCCTTATATCCACTTTTAGCTTCTTTTTTTGTTGCCAAGTGAAATCTCTTGGAAGGTAACCTCCTACAAGATAATTAGCAATATTAGCATACCAAGAAACTGAACCTTCACAAGAATAAATAGCACAAATATGTTCATCAAAAAATAAATAAAAAATTTCTCCCTTCTCTATATGAGTATGGTGCAATCTAGATAGATAGTCAGCCGCAAAATTTTTAGCTCCTTTTTACATCAAATTCTTGTAACATCAAAACCCATCTAATAAGCCTCAGTTTAGAATCCTTCTTAGCAAAGAGATGTCGAAGAGTCGTATGATCCGACCACACTATGACTTTCGATCCTAAGAGATATGGTCTAATTTTTTCAAAAGAAAATACTATTGCCAATAACTCTTTCTCAGTGGTGGTATAATTCACTTGAGCTCCAGTGAGTGTGTGACTAGCATAGTAAATCGTGTGAAAAATCTTCTCCTTCCTCTGGCCTAAAATTGCTCCCATTGCATAATCACTAGCATCACACATTATCTCAAACGATAAAGTCCAATCCGGTGATGCTATAACCGGTGCTGTAATTAGCTTTTGTTTTAATAAATTAAAAGCCACATAAACACTCATCATCAAAATTAAATGCAACATCTTTAAGCAGTAAATTGGGAAGTGGTTTTGCAATTTTAGAGAAATCCTTAATAAATCGATGATAAAATTCGGCATGACCAAGGAAACTCCTAATGCCGCTAACACTCATAGGGAGAGTTAATTTAGCAATCACATCTATTTTAACCTTATCTACTTCAATTCATTTTTTTAAGATCTTATGCCCTAGAACTATACCTTCCCTTACCATAAAGTGATATTTTTCCTAATTAAGGACAAGGTTAGTTTCTTTACACCTTTCTAAAACCAATGCAAGGTTATTCAAACAAGACTCAAAATTACGACCATACAAAGTAAAGTCATTCATGAAAACTTCTACGAATTTTTCAATAAAATCATGAAATATGGCCATCATACACCTTTAAAAGGTGGTTGGGACATTACAAAGACCAAATGGCATTCTCTTATATGCAAATGTGCCATAAGGGCATGTGAATGTTGTCTTTTCTTGGTTTTTCGAAGCTATAGGTATTTGTATATACCTCGAATAACAATCTAAAAAGCAATAAAATCTATTCCCAGCCAGCCTCTCTAACATTTGGTCAATAAAAGGCAAAGGAAAATGATCTTTCCTAGTGGCATTATTTAACCTCCTATAATCTATACACATACTCTATCCCGTCACTGAGCGTGTTGGGATGAGTTCATTTTTCTCATTAGTTATCACAGTTATACCCCCCCTTTTAGGCACATATTGTACTGGATTCACCCAATTACTACAAAAATGGGATAAATAATACCTACATCAAGTAGTTTAAGTGCCTCATTTTTCACTACTTCTTATATAACTGGATTGAGTCTCCTTAGGGGTTGTACCACTAGCTTGAAATCACTCTCCATACTAACCAATTGCTCCTTTATGCTTCTTTAATACTTTCACAAGCATCACTTCTTCCAAACCTGTCAAAAGTGAAGAAATAATCAATGGTTTGGCATTATCTTCTAAAAATACATATTTTAAATATGAAAGAAGGGTTTTAAGTTCAAAATTGTTTTCTTCCTTAGAAGGGGATGGTTCATCCTCCTTTTTTTCTTCCTCATTATGCTCTTTTTCCAGCTCTTTTATCAATTATTCTTCTTTCTTTCCAATTTTCTCCTTGTTCTTTAAATGCATCAAATGATCTTGCAGCGTATCATCTAATAGAATTTCCTTTTGTTCCTCCTCTACACATTCTTAAACACTATCCATGAAGCAGACTCTTTAAAATCATAAGAAGGGTACTTTATCACCTTATTAACATTAAAGAATACCTCTTCCTCATTAAATCTCAAAGTAACTGTTTGTCCATATACATCAATCAATGCCTTTTCTGTGTTTAAAAATGGCCTTTCCACTTTCAATGCCACCTTACGGTCCTCGTCTATATCCATTACTACAAAATAAACCAAAAATATGAAATTTCCAACCTTTACCAATAAGTCCTCTATTATACCCATTGGCCTTTTCACAGATCTATCCACGAACTATAATGTCATTCGAGTTTCTTTAATGTCTTATAAATTTAATTTCCTACAAATTGAATAAGGCATCAAGTTTATGCTATCACCCAAATCACATAATGCATGACCAATAAAATTTTCTCCAAATTCACATGGCAAAGTAAAACTACCAGGATCCTCTAATTTTTTAGGAATTTTGTTCATTAAAATTGTACTATAATTTTCACATAATTAAACTGTTCCTAAACCCTCTAGCTTTTTCGTATTATAATAGAGCTCTTTTATAAACTTGGCATATTTATGCATGTGTAATAAAGCTTCAACAAATGATAAATTTACAAGCAACTTTTTAAACATGTCTAAAATATAGTTAATTATTCATTATGCTTCTCTTTCTTAGCTAGTGATGGATAAGGTAATCTAGACTCATCAAGTACAGTAAAAACAAGTTTTTCCTTACCTTTACTTTTCTCAATAATAATAGGCATTTCATTATTAATATCGGGTTTAGTAATACTTACCTCTATTGTTGATTCCACCAATTCTAAATAATTCTTACCATTTTCAGTTTCTTTTACCTCTTTCCCACTTCTCAAGGTGATTGCCTTTGCTTCTTCTTTTGGATTTCGGTCCACATTGGATGGAAAAGTGCCATGGATCCTATTTGAGAGAGAATTTGCAAGCTGCCCTACTTGAGTTTATAAGTTCCTAATTGAGGCATCTTAATTTCTCATCCAAATATCCTAAGATTTCCATCTAGCATATTGATAATAGTCATTTATATGATGTTTTTAGTATGTTTTTAGGTATTTAATTAAGTTAATTTTGTTTTATTTAGGTTAAATTAGAGTTATTTTGTTAATATTTATGTTTTTAAGGTTAATTCTGTGTTTTGTATGATTTTCAGGGTAAAATTGATAAAAAAGGGTTTAAAGTGTAAAAAGTGCAAAGTTTTAGGCCAAAAGCGTAAATTTGAAGAAATTGATCAAGAAAACGAGCTTCCAGTCCAGAGCATTGAGCCGTGGCCATGTGAAATTAGTGAAGTACATATACGTGACCACGTGGAAGAGTAATTAAGAGAGAACGTGGCCATGTGAAAAGAGAATGAAGGAATTTGAGTGAAAGGGCGTGACCATGTGAAGGAACAAGGAAGAGAAGGAAGCAAGGGATGTGACCACGTGTGATCCAAGGCAAATTCCACACGTGGCCACGTGTGGAGGAGAAGAAAATGAAGCCGTGCCCACGTGTAGGAGAACCAGATTGGAGCCGTGGTCACGTGATTCAAGAATTCCTATTTGCGCAGTTTTTCTCAGTTTCTTGTTTAGACAAAATCTTCCTGTTTTGAGCAGCTAAAATACGTCCAATTTAATTCTAAGAGTTTAGGAAGTAATTTGCATCTTCTTTGGCCTATAAATAGCAGACAATTATATGGAATCAAGGGGGGATCGAATTAGAGAATTAGGGATTAATCTTAGAATTTAGCTTTACTTTTTCTTTAGTTTGTTTTTACGTTATTTTGCTTTCATTATTTTTTTTTCTTCAACTTTGTCTTTAGTTTTTAATTATGTTTAAGAAGTAATTTTTCTTCTTTTGCTAATGGATTCTTGAGATCTTAAATTTTTCATTGTTATGACTTTGTTTTGAGCTTAATTTCAACATTGGTTGATTATTTCTTGGTTTTAAGCATATTCTTATCCTTGATTGTGTTGAGATTGGTTGTTGGTTTATTGAATAAATAACTAAGAATTGGTTTTGACATAGTTAATGATTTGCATGTTCTTGGGTTGGCTCTTTAAAGTTTGTGCATGATTATTATCCGAAATATGAAATGATTATGTATGAATTTTATTGGTTAATACTAAGAGAGGAAGAACTAAAAATGGGTGAAAGTTAAATCTCTTGAGAAAGGCTTTAATAGACATCTAGGAGGATTAATTCAGACTTTTATGCCAATTGTTGAATTGTTCTGAATAAGGGAGTTTAATGCTTGGAATGATAATCTTGAATAAAGTTATCTGGTTTTATTTATCTGAATTCTTCATAATCACTGGTATTATTCTTTGAATTTAAGTCATTACAATGAAAGTTAAGGTGGATAGTTTCCTTATCAAGAGAATTCCAGTCATTGTTTTGTTTTTAATTCATGTTTTAGCTTTTATTTTGTTTAATTGTTTATTTTGTTTAATTTTTGCGTTTAACACAAAAACATTTGGGAAAAATCTCGGATTAATTTAATTCATATATAGGTATTATCCTTAGCAATCCATGTTCCCTTGGGTATGATATTTGGGGTCTTAATCTATATTTCCCTATATTACTAGCCGATCTAGTACACTTGCTAGCATCCGATCACATATTAACTAGCCATAAATATGGATTGGGTCGTTATAAAGCTAGCAAACATCTCCTCTAAGTTAGGTTTCTTATCCTGCGTGTGTTGAGGTCTAGCTTGAAAACTTGGGGGTTGATATGACAGAGCTTGATATGTGGATGGGTAGTGTTGTTAGGCTTGAGCTTGTTGTGGTTAATGGTTATTGCTATAGGAGCTAAATTTTTGTTAAAAGGACCCCTAGGTTGATTATTGGATGGAGATGCATGGTTCCCTTCTCTCCGTGAAAAATTAAGGTGATTTCTCGACCCAGGATTATAATTATTGCTATAAAGGTTCAATGTATTCACATCTTCTACTAATATACCTAAACCTTCCACACTCTTATTTTTAGGTGTTACATGTGTCCCTGCATAAGTATTACATGGTTGAGATAAAGATGATACATTTTATACCTTTAAACCATTTACCTCATTCTTCAATAACTCCATTTGTGTTGTTAACATGGCTACCTCACCTACACTATATACTGCTTACTTCTTCTGTGTAGTTCTTGTACTTACCCACTGAGCATCATTGGTAGCCATCTCATCAAGTAATTGGAAAGCTTCTTTAGGTACCATATTCATAAAACTTTCACCTAAAGTTGCATCTAGGAGAGACCTAGTTGTTTGATTCATATCTATATAAAAAGTAGACATTAATTTATGTACAACAATTTAATGGTGTGGAAAACTTTTGAAAAGTATCCTAAATCTTTCCCAAGCCTCATAAAATGGTTCCTTATAAAACTATTGAAAATTGTAAACACTATTCTTAATTATGGCTGTTTTGGTGGGTAGAAAGAAACAGACTAAAAATTTTTCCTACATCTGGTTTCATGATCTAATAGATTGATTTGTTAGCATTTGCAACAAGTCTCTTGCTTTACCAATGAGAGTAAAAGGAAATAACTTAAGCGTAATAGCATTTGGTATTTACACTACATCACTAATCTCTAGAAAAATATCCAAATGTTGGGCTGGATCCTCAATTTTCAATCCTAAAAATTGATTCTTTTGTACCATAGTGATGGTAGCAGGTTTCAACTCAAAATGTTGATTTCTAGGTAGCATAATTGTCCTATGTTCCTCATTCTACCTAGGAGTAGCATAGTTTCTATGGTTATAGGCTTAAACCCATTCCCTTGAGCTTGGTTATTCATGCCTTGCTCTTTTACAAAGGTGGATCATCCATAGGTGTGTCATGGAGAGGTGGGTTATTAAGGTTGTTACGGTCTTGATCTTTTAGATTCATATTGATTTGCCTTAATCTCCTAATCCTACAAAATGTCCTCTTAATTTTAGGGTCAATAGGCAAAATTGGATCGCCTCTTACTATAAACTATTGACACCTACAAAGAATAAAAGAATAAAGAATAAGAAGGGAGAAGAAAAACACACAAAATTCACTTTAAAATCTAAAAGCAAACAACCAAATGCCAATGCACCAAAAACTTGACCGGTGTCTAACAAGTGTACTAGATCGGATAGTAATATAGGAAAATAAGATTAAGACCATAAATATAGAACCCAAAGGGAATTGTGCAGGTGCAAACTTGTTTTAGATTTTAGAATAAAATCTATGGGCAAAGATTAAGAGAAATCTCAAGTTTTATAATGATAAAGATTAAACGAAACTAAAAATAGGAACTTAAATAACTAAAGCAATAAAACCAACACAATTAAATAGAAACTTAAGCAAATAAACCTAGAATTAAACAAAGCAAGTAATGTCAGTCAGTAAAAATCAATAATAGAGACAAATTTTACTAAAGGACTATCCACCATAACTAATATTGTAATGACTCAGTTAAAAAGAATACAAGTGATTATGGAAAAACTAGTTAAATAAAGCTAGATAGCTTATTCAGACAATCATTCTAAGTATTAAACCTTCTTATTAGGAATAATTCAACACCTAGCATAAAAAATTCAATTTTAAACTCCTAAACATCCATTAAACTCTTTTTCGAGTAAACTTAACTTCAATCTACTCTTAGTTTAACTTTTCTTAGTTTTAATCCACTCATACCAACACACAATTACCTCAAATTTAGAAAATAATTATGTATCAATACTAATGAACTAAACCAAGAGCATACATATCATAGATCATACTTAAATCAATCACCAACAATTAATCAAATACGTTAATAATCAATCTTAATACAACCAAAAATAAGAATTTGCTCAAAACTAAGAAATAATCAAACTTGCATTGAATTAAAACACAACTAAGTCATTACAATAAAAATTTAAGGATTCAAGTATCCTTTAGCAAAATCAAAGTAAACTACTTATAATTCATCTTAAAATTAAAGAAAGATAAATAAAAACGATACAAATACATAGACTCTTCAACTGCTCTTAAAGTCTTCTTAGAGTCTTCAATTATAGCCTCCAAACCCTAAGTGCAAAACTAAATTAAACTAAAACTTCTAATTTGAAAAAATTAAAGAGTATTCTAAAACTGGTGTTCTTTTCTTCTTAAATAAACCAATACTAGAAGAAATTTAGCTGCCAAAGCTTCCTAAACTAGAAGAAAGTAGAGTTATAATCTAATTCAACAAGCTTACCCCGGTAGAGGAAAAACTCTCTCTACCAAGGTAGGCTTCTCTGTCTTTATCCCTTAAGATGACTCAGTAGAAGAAGAATTCCCTCCACCAAGGTAGCTTTCTCCTCATGCATGCCTTGGTAGAGGGAGAATTGCCTCCATTGAGTGATTGGCTTCTAGACTAAACACACTAAATCTCTTCTTCAAAAATCCCTTAAAGGCTAAATTTCCTCTTTTGCCCTTAAATCTTTATTTTTCTTTAATTTCACACCTAAAAACACCAATTTATGCAATTAGGTACATGTTATGATAAACTTAACAATTAAACACTAAATTAAATAAATAAACACCAAAATGACACAATAAACACATCCTAAAAATATAGTATAATTTATAATTATGACTCACAAGGTTAGAACTCATTTTTCCAATGTTTTATTGGCTGGCGACTCCATAATACCTACCTTATGGTACCCAGCAGATGCTCTCGTAGCTTGATCGCCAATAATAGATTGAAATTAAATATTGTTTATTATGAAAAGACCTATCTTTATGAGTTAATGAACCTAAATTCAATCTCGAGCCCTAAAAGCAAGTTTTCCAGAGTAAACAGGATGCTAATGAGGTTCGATGCACGTCACATTAGGTAAAGCCCATAATACTGTTTTTACAATGCATCCATGTGGAAATAAGATGTACTAAGATATAAAATAGTACTACTAGTGGTTGGGTATAAAAAATGGTGTGGTGAATGATGGAATATGACATGGTATGTACATGATAATCATGCAGCGGAAAAATAATAAAATCGATCATACATACCACGCAATCCATAAACAAGAATTGAAAACATGCAATTTTGGGGTTTTAAAACTTACAACTTTAGATGCACTTCAAGATTTGATTTTGATGATGACCAGCAACTAAGAAGGACTTATTCACCTTAGATCTTCACCACCAATGCCAAAGGAACAACCTCTACGCCACTCCTCTCTATGTTCACACACACAATTGCAAGGAAGGCTTAAAATTGAGAGTGCTAGCTCTATGTGTAAAGTAATTAGCAATGGTAATGGATTGAAGCTAAAAGATTTGATCTTGCACTTCCTTTTGGTTGCTATTTCTGCCCAAGAACACAAGAGAGCAAGGAAGAATCCTTTCCCTTGTGAAATTCGGCCAAGAGTGAGAGAGAGATCAAATTCATGCCTAGGGTTTTCTTATTTTATTCATTCAAAATATCACTTATCTTGTTAAGTGATAATGCCGAGATTTACTATACTTTAAGGTAGTAAATTCATTCTCTATCACTTCCTTAAAATAAGTAACATATATTGATTCAAACTCTTTTGAATTAATTTGAAATAAATATAAGACATTTAATAAAAAAAATCACTTAATTTAAGAAATATACATGTGTCGAAATTTCCTTGATTTTCATTTTACAATTTCGGTCACATTATCTCCTTTTTAAGTGTTTTAATTTGATTCAAATTCTTTTAGGCTTTAATACTCAATTAACTTAATTAATACAAGATAATTAATTAATTGAAATTAAACCTTTGTGGGCCAACTCTCTCTCTCTAATGGACCAAGGTCCATTTAGCAATTTTAATACCCATTACATACATTAATTTGACTTTAATTAAAAGCCCAAATTAATGCCCAATACTTTATTTAAATATTTTAAGCCCAATGCTTTGTGTCCGATCCTATAGGTCCATTTAATATTGGCAATGAATTAATGAATTAATTTAAAGGCTATATATATTCTCTACCAAGATGTTATAGCATTCCAAATTAAATGAAAATGCAAATGGCATTTAGTGATCTAATGCAATTTTGCATAGTCCCTTACCCATAAATATCATAATTAATATAAGGCATGGAACCAGTCATCCTTATATATACTAATTCCTTTCTTGATATTCTAGTGACAGTAAACTCTCAAATAAATAATGATTACTCATTATTTCATCTCGATATGGTCATACACTTCTTAGTTCACTGATCAAGTGGCCGATGATATTTTTCTCTCTTATCGAGAGAGGTAATCCCTTCACTTCTCTCTACTCTCTAACATGGATTAGTGCATACCCATACTTGTCACCCTATTACGAGCACATTAGGTGTATGTCAAAGTACACAGTAATTCATAAAGAGTTTCATAGAGATTTTAGGTCTAAGAACTCCGATGCAAAACTTGCACATGAGAAATACTTATGACTTATACCATGTAGTGTTCTCATGAACGGATCGAATCCAGATTCCATGTTCTAAACATGTATCTATGATCTCTGATTGACACTCTTGTCCTTATGATCTGTAAGACAGAACTCATCTTATCAGAGAGAGCATACTAGTCTTAATTTATTTGGTATTCCTATAAGAATGACTGACTAGGGATATTTAGAATGAAGTCTCATTTGTTTCAAGGTCTTACAATCATATGCCTCACACCTGATAACTTAAACTAAAACAACATTTTTGGATAGTTCTATCAATTGATATGCACAAGAATACAATAGATAAAACAAATGCCTCATTTATTAACTAAAGTGTTTTATAATAATGCATTAGATCTAGGGCTTACACTAACAATCTCCCACAGCACTAGTCCCATTTGGGCATAGCCCTAAGACTGAATGCTCTCAAATGAGCTTCGTGCAGATTTGGACGCAACTGTTTCGTCAAAGGATCTGCTACATTATCTTCACTTGCTATCTTACTAACCTGGACGTCCCCACGATCAATGATCTCTCTGATCAGGCGGTACCTCCTAAGTATGTGTTTGGATTTCTGGTGTGACCGGAGCTCCTTGGCCTGTATGATGGCCCCGTTGTTGTCATAGAAAATTTCTAATGGATCTAGGATGCTTGAAACCACTCCTAATCCAGAAATGAAATTTCTAATCCAAACAGCCTCTTTTGCAGCCTTGCTTACTGTAATATACTCAGATTTTGTAGTTGAGTCGACAATGGTCTCTTGGTTCGAGCTTCTCCAGTTGACAGCACCACCATTGAAAATAAAAACAAACCCAAATTGCGATCTTGAATCCTGAGTGCTGGTCTGAAAAGTAGCATCAGCATAACCTTGTATGACGAGCTCTTCTTGACCACCATACACCAAGAGGTGAATCCTGAGTGCTGGTCTGAAGTCCTTTGCAGGTACTTTAGAATCCCCTTTACAGCAGACCAGTGCTTCTCACTAGGGTCTTGCTGAAACCTACTGGTTATACTCAGTGCATGAGCAACATCCAACCTAGTACACAACATAACGTACATGATAGATCCAATAACAGATGCATATGGGATTCTACTCATGTTGTCCCTTTCTTCTTTGGTTTACACTGCTCTTTAGTTAAAGGAACTCCCAAAGCCAAAGGTGTGTACCCTTTCTTTGAGTCTCCCACACTAAAATGCTTTAGTACTTTGTCTATGTACTTTTCTTGACTTAGTCCCAAAAGCCGATTCGATCTATCTCTATAGATCCGAATACCAAGTATTGTTTTGGCTTCACCTAAGTCTTTCAATGAGAAAAATTTCCCCAACCATTGCTTAACCTTTTCTAATGTTGGAATGTCATTCCCAATGAGAAGGATGTCGTCTACATATAGGACCAGAAATACTATTATGCTCCCACTAACCTTCTTGTACACACAAGGCTCATCTTCTTTTTTGATGAAGTCAAATTCTTTAACTGCCTCATCAAAATGAAGATTCCAACTTCAGGATGCTTGCTTTAATCCATAAATGGAGTTTTGAAGCTTACAAACCTTCTTAGGCTGTTTGGGATTGACAAAACCCTCAGGTTGTGTCATATACACATCCTCAAGTAAATTTTCATTAAGGAAAGCAGTTTTGACATCCATTTGCCATATCTCATAATCATGATATGCAGCTATGGCAAGCAAGATCCTAATGGACTTGAGCATGACTACAGGTGAAAAGGTCTCATCATAGTCTGCACCATGAGTTTGTCGAAAACCTTTTGCTACTAGTCTACCTTTGTAGGTCTTATCAGCTTTGAGTTTAAATAGCCACTTGTATTCAATTACCTTAGCACCTTCTGGTGGATCAACTACGGTCCAAATCTGGTTATCGTATATTGATTGCATCTCGAATTTAATGGCTTCAAGCCAATTTTCCTAGTTCGGGCTCTCAATAGCTTCTCTGTAGGTAGTAGGATCGTCACGATCTACTAACTCAATAGTGTCACTGTCAGTGATTAAAAATCCGTATCTCTCAATCTCATAACATACCCCATCAGACCTTCTAGGTTCTTGTGTAATGGGTTCTTGTTCCAAAACTAGTTGTGAACTAGATCCCATTTCCAACTCATCCTCTATAAGAGTTTGTGGTGCTTGAATTTCTCCAAGTTCTACTTTACTCACACTGTCTTTCTTGAGAAGGAACTCTTTTTCCAAGAAAATAGCCTTACGAGCAATAAATACTTTTTTCTCGACTTGTGAGTAAAAGTAGTATCCCTTTGTTTCTTTGGGATAACCCACAAATAAGCAGACAGTGGATTTGGACCCTAGTTTATCATATGTTAATTTCTTAACATGTGCTTCATAGCCCCAAATCTTGAGAAATGACATATTGGGTTCTTTCCTAGTCCATACTTTGTATGGTGTCTTCTCAACTGCTTTAGTTGGAGTACGGTTTAATAGAAACATAGCAGTTTCTAATGCATAACCCCAAAAGGAGACAAGAAGATTTTCTTGACTCATCATTGATCAAACCATATCCAACAGAGTTTGATTTCTCCTTTTGGACACACCATTTCATTATGGTGTTCCAGGAGGAGTGACCTGTGAAATAACACCACACTCCTTCAGATGACTATCAAACTCTTGGCTTAAGTATTATCCACATCGATCTGATCGAATGGCTTTTATACTTTTGCCAAGTTGGTTTTCTACTTCGTTCTTAAACTCTTTGAATTTCTCAAAAGTTTCATACTTGTACTTCATTAGATAGATGTAGCCATATCTACTGAAGTCATCTGTGAACGTCACGAAGTAGCTAAAACCACCTCTAGCTTGTGTACTTAATGGTCCACATACATCGGTATGTATTAGTTCCAATAAGTCATTAGTCCTCTCACCTTTCTTGTTAAAAGGACTCTTTGTCATTTTTCCATGCAAACATGGCTCGCATGTGTATAAGTCTCTAAGTTGAATGACCCAAGCACTCCAGATTTATGGAGTCTTGAAATGCATTTTTCATTTGCATGCCCTAAACGACAATGCTAGAAGAAAGTAGGGTTCAATTCATTTGATTTAACCCTCTTTGTATTAATATTGTACATAGACTCTTTGTTTTGTAGATCAAGGATATAAAGGCCATTTTGTAACATGGCATTGCCATATGAAATGCCTTGGTGACGAATATGAGCATTGTCATTTCTAATAACAAAATCAAATTCATCCAAATCCAAACAAGAAACTGAAATAATGTTTCTGCTCATAGCAGGCACATAATAACAATTTTTCAAAACTAAACAAAGTTTGAAAGGTAAAGTGAGTTGATAGTTGCCTATCTCCATGGCAGCAACTCGTGCTCCATTCCCCACACGGAGGTCCACTTCATTCTTTCCAAGTAACCGCCTATTTCTTAGCCCCTGTACATTTGAACAAATGTAAGAACCACAATCGATATCCAATACCCAAGTGGTAGAAATAAAAAGGTTAATTTCAACAACAAAAATACCAGAACTGGACGCCTTGGCTCCATTTTGCTTTTGTTCTTCCTTGAAGAGAGCGCAATTCTTCCTCCAATGCCCAATCTTGTTGCAGTGGAAGCATGTGCTCTTGCTCTCCTTGAGCTTTTGCGCCTTGGGCTTGGGTTGGGCCTGAGGTGCACTCCCATTTGACTTGAATCGAGCCAGGTCATTCTTGGGTTTTGCCTTTTCCTTTCCCTTTCCCTTAGCGGGTCCCTTTTTAATGCCCCCTTGAACCATCAGTACGGGATTGGTCTTTCGAATATTCTCTTTAGCATTCTTAAGTATCCCATGAAGCTCGATGACTGTCTTATTCATTGCATGCATGTTATAATTTATAATAAATGGATCATAATCATCAGTCAATGAACCAACATCAAGTCAGTGGCCAATTCCTTCGGGACTTGTACCTCAAGCTTCTTAAGAGTTGTTAGAGAGTATGCCCTAGAGCCCATGTAATAGGGATGTTTTTCATATGTATGAAATTTATATTCTTAATAAAAGGCATCATTCATTTATTAATGCTATGTTTGAATACATGAGTTTGTAAATCTTAAATTAATAAATGAAGTCCTAGATATTATAAACACAGTGCAAAGGCAATCATGAAGGTGTTCATGATGTGAGATGTCTATCGCATGCAAATGTGTTAATATCTAAATATCCCTAGTCATAGAATTAACAAGATAGGACATTGTTAATTTGGACAGACTAGCACATGTTATGCTTCTTGAATGGTTCAAGCAGTGGTTCCCATAACTGTGATTATGGATGATAATCAAAGCTAACATGTGGATGCTTGTTAGAAGAACAAGTTCATTGGAGACCTGCAAAGAGAATCCTCATATGGATATTAAATCTATGTCAGTAAGGAATCTCTTCATAGCAGTTGTGCAAGTATCCTTAGACTTGAGATCACCAAAGTTATCTGAAGTAGCAAGTGGTATACTTTGACTCCATAACTGATTACTTCCAACTGGGAGTGAACATAGTTAGGAGATTGGGTATATCAGGACCTACTTGAAGATAGTTGAGTGATTGACAAAGGATTCACCATCCCAAATTTAACAAGGGAAGTTATCTCGCATGATTCTATAATTGCCTTGTTCAGAGAATCTCTGGCCAGAGTAATATATCAATATGGATAGAGATCCATGGAGGGCATTTTGGGAACAATGGTTAAATTAATAGAACATACATAATTATATTTATATGAGTTGACAGAAATCCATACTCAGAATCTAATTGAGATAAGAGTGGTGAAAGGAGTAATTGCACGGTAACTATTTCTATGGAAGGGTACAGTCAAACCATATGACTTTCCTGACATTTGGATAGTCATGATGCCTAGCTAGAGGCCAATCATGACTTGTATAATGATGTATCAAAATATCAATAGAGATTGATAAAATGATTTAAAGGAGTTTGAATCATGTGAGTTTTGAGAAAAACTTACAATTACATATTATACTGCCAACATGGACAGGAACCCAATAGGTCACACACATATAGAGAAAGGATAAAATGGTAAAATGACAAGGATAATAATATTTAACATTATTATGAAGGAAGAGAAGTGAATATGATAATAATTAATTAAAGAGTTTAATTAATTATGATCAAGTAAAATTATCTGCGGAACTTTTGAGAAATGTTCTGTAAATTGGACCTAAATGAAATAATGTATTTCATGATTAATTATTATTATCTTATAAGTGTTATAAGACTACTATAAGTATTATAGGACTGATATAATAATTAATAGGTCCATTGGAGGAATTATTAAGGGCCAGAGGAATAAAGAAAGTTGGCGGAAACCATTCTGTAAGGGCCACATGCCAACTCCATACAGAAGAGCTTAGAGGACTTTTTCTTGGACCAAATTAATTTATATATGTTATATAAGTGTTATGGAACTCACATATTTAATTTGGTTGGATTTGGAATCCATTTGGGTATTTAAATCCAATTAGATGCACAAAGGGCCTAGTTTGTGGATTTTATGCATGGTCTTTTATGAAAAGATTTAATTTTGATTTAATTAAGCCCAAATGATTATAATTAATTCCAGAGGCCCAATTAATAATTTTCCATCAATTTTAAAGAGTCCAATCTCATTAAGGATTTGGAATTTTAACATAACTATAAAAGGCCAACTAATGAGAATTAGGGTTAAGTGATTAAAAACAAAAAGAAAGTCTTTTCTCTTAATCTCTCTCTCCCTTTTGCGCCAACTCCTAAGCTAGCTCTTGGAAATTTCGGCCAGCCCTAGTTAAACACCAATTTTTTGGTTCAATTTATCCCTCTCTAGTGTGGATTACTCATTGGAGGTGTTCGATTTTGGACACTGTGTTTTGCGACAACCCGGTGCGAAGTAAAATCAACTATTCAACAAAAATCAAAGGTGATTTTTCTTATTCTCATATAGTCATATTGTGTATTCATGGTAAGATCAGATCTAATGGTTAAAAAAATTTTAAAATTTCGCTCATGTATGTGATGCATGTAACCGTTAAAATCCAACATGGTATCAGAGCCAGGTTTTGCCATGGATATACAATTTTATATTTTTCTGCGGAATAAGTTTTGTTTTTTTTTTGAGCTATTTATTTTATGAACTTTAAAATATTATATTTGATTGTTCATGAATGAGAAATATTGATTTCTGGTTGTATGTGTGATCAAATAAATTTGGTGGAAACAAAAATGAAACTTTTAAAGGATTGTGATTAGGGTTTGGCGTGAAACCCTAGGTGATGTAGGGGCTGTTCTAATTTAATTTCTTATGGATCCATTTAAAAATCATTTAGATGATATTTTATGTGTTTAATATGTGATATTAAGCCGTAGGATCGAACGGAATTAAAATCGAATAAGTTTTGCATGAAAACTAGTTTTGTCGAAAAGTTCGATAAATTGGTGTTCTTCGTGTGTTCTTGATGTGTTCTTGGCTTAAACGACTTTTGATCTTCTAAATCTGATATATATGATATATTAAAGTGTTTTTAATTAATTGGATTAATTAAAATGGGCCTTAAATTAATTTGATTAATTTTAATTTATTAAAACCACTTAATGGGCTTAATTATGTTTACGGACTTGGTTTAAATTAGTGAATGACTTGGTGGGCCCAAGGAGCTGATTTAAATTAAACATTATAGACATTAATTAAGTTTATTAATGGGTTTTAAGGGCTGGAGTGGACTTGGCTCATTCCAAAAGGCCCAAATGGTCCAAAAGACACAAAACTAGTTTGTGTGTGAACACAGTTAGGGTTTTTCTTCTGTGGGTTTCAGCCTACATTTTTTTTAAGCCCAAAATTGATTCTTTTAATTATTTAATATGATTAATTAATTAATTAAATAATAAATTTATAATTAATTAATAATCAATTGGATTGATTATTAAGAAAAGAACACATGCATGCAAAAGGTTTCCTAAAATGGAAGTTTCCAAAATGGAAAAAGTTTCCTAATTTGATCACATCATTAAAATAACTCAAAATATTGTTTCAAAGGTTGAAACAAAGTTAGTAATCCATTTCTTTATGCATTAGAAATGCATATAAGGGTGTATGATTGGCATGATGGATAGTTATGGACAAAGCCCAATGTGATTGAGCATTATGCATGTTTTGGCCCAATGAGGACTTTCATGTCCCGGCCACTTGTTTTTGGTTTGTATTTCATTTCAAATTGTAATATGTAATTAGATTACTTAGATTAGAATTAGAAATAGAGATGGAGACCATTTTCAAGGAGCAAGATGGGCCGGATGGAGATCCAACAAGCTTGAAGATAATGTAATTATTTTTCTTGTTTGAATCATGCATACTACCTAGGTGTGACCTTTTGATTTCCCTCTTGGCTCGGGGAAATCAATGTAGTGAAGTCAATAGCTATACCATATATGTATGCTTATATTTATGTGATAGATATAGGATGCATACCAATGTATGCCAACCATGTATGATGAGACTTAATTAACTAAAACCCTCAAACAAATACTAAGGTATATAAGCCTTCCATTAATTTGAGGAGAACCAGAGTTCTTTATAGTGTGGGTTGTTGACCACAGTCAAGCTCACATTATATCGAATATGTTCAAATCTAATTAAATGGGTCATCTTAGCTAGCCCATTAGTTTGTTGACCACAGTCAAGGCTAATGGTTCTAGAGGCAAGATTAGGGAATGCATATATGATATGCATTGATAACCTAATGATCCAATAGTTGTGTAGAGACACAATTGGTATAGAGATACCTACCTTTCAAGGGTATGAAATTTAGCTTGTTGACCACAGTCAAGGTCAAATTACATATCAAGGATTGGATATTGGCCCACTAAGAAAACCATCGAGTTTTCTCGGATTATATAGTGAGGGCTATTAATTCGTAATAAAATAGTGGGAGTAAATGGATTAATTAAAGATCTTATTAATGCATACATATATATATGAACATACTCTCATATCTTTTCTTTTTCACATCTATGTCATCATCATGAGCACATCAAATATACGATCAATCTTGGATAACAAACTGGTTGACAGCAACTATTCTGACTGGATCAAACAAGTGAGAATTGTTCTCAGAGCTGAAAAGATCCATTATGTCTTGGATAAAGATCCACCACCACTTCCATCAGATGATGCCATTGATGATATCAAAGGTATTTATCGAAAATACAAGGAGGATAGTGAAGCAGCAAGCATGTCTGATGCTGGGTGCTATGTCCTTAGAGCTTCATAAGAAATATGAGATAATGGATGGTGGGGTTTTCAAGAAGAAGGTTGCCAAGAAAGAGAATCCCAAAGGAACTTGCTTCCATTGTGAAAAGATGGTCATTAAAAGCATAACTGCAAGGCCTATCTATATTCTCTCAAGAAGAATAAGCATGCTGATGCTTCTAGCTCAGGTATTCATATGATTGAAATTAATACTTATTCTATTGCTTTAAAACAATCTTGGGTATTAGATACCGGATGTGGATCACATTTGTGTAATGATCTACATGGGCTTAGAAGCTTTAGAAGAGTTGGAAAGGCAGAGATATGTTTACAGTCAGCTACTAGACAGAACATCTCTACAACAATTGTGGGGACTTACTATTTGCCTCTTCCTAGAGGATTAGTACTGGAATTAAATAATTGTTATTATATTCCAGCTTTATCCAAAAGTATTATTTCTTTTAGTCGTTTGATGAACGATTATGATATTTCTTTAAAGGACAAATGTTGTTACATTTTTAAGAACAATATGTTTTATGCAAAAGCTATCATTGAGAATGGTATATTTGTTCTTGATTTAATTAAAGAAGTACATAATGTGGATACCAAGAGAATGAAACATGATAATCTAAATACCTCATACTTATGGCATTGTCGTTTAGGCCATATAAATGAAAAACGCATGACCAAATTACACAAGTCAGGTGATTTGGGATCATTTGATTATGAATCATTTGATACATATGAATCTTGTTTATTGGGAAAAATGACAAAAGCTCCCTTTATTGGTAAAGGAGAACGAGCTAAAATGGTTTTGGACTTAATACATTCAGATGTATGTGGTCCAATGACTACACATGCCAGAGGAGGTTACTCCTACTTCATTACTTTCATAGATGATTATTCCAGGTTTGGATACATCTATCTAATGAAATATAAGTCTGAAGCATTTGAAAAGTTCAAAGAGTTCAGAAATGAAGTAGAGAAACAACTTGGCAAAAGTATTAAAACACTTAGATCAGATCGAGGTGGAGAATACTTAAGTCAAGAGTTTCAGGATTATCTTAGAGATAATGGGATTTTATCTCAATGGACTCCTCCATATACACCACAACACAATGGTGTATCTGAAAGGAGAAATCGAACACTATTAGATATGGTTCGATCAATGATGAGCTGAGCGGATTTGGCTAAGTCCTTTTGGGGATATACACTAGAAACTGTTGTTTATGTGTTAAACAGAGTTCCTAGTAAATCGGTTGATGTTACTCCATATGAGATGTGGAATAACAAGAAACCCACGCTTTCTCACATGAAAGTATGGGATTGTCCTGCTTATGTGAAGAGGACAATGTTAGACAAACTGGATGTTAAGTATGACAAATGTTTATTTGTGGGATATCCAAAAGAAACATTTGGATATTATTTCTATCATCCCTTAGAACAAAAGGTGTTTGTTTCAAGGCATGCTGTCTTCTTGAAAAGAGAATTTCTCCTACGAGAGGACAGTGGGAGTAAAATTGAACTTGGTGAAGTTCAAGATCCACAAATGGAAGATGATCAACCGATTGAACCCGAAACTGAATTTCATAATGATGATATTACAGTTGAACCTGATTATACACAAAATCCTAGAAGGTCTACTAGGATGCGTTCTATCCCTGTGAGATATGGATTTCATATTGATTCGAATAGAGGCATAACTATAGTAGAGGACAATGAGCCTACAAGCTATCAAGAAGTTTTGAACAGTTCAGAACGTGATTTATGGCTTAAGGATATGCAGTCTGAAATGGACTCCATGTATGAGAACAAAGTATGGACTTTAACTCAACCACCTGAAGGGATAAAACCCATAGGGTGTAAATGGGTCTTCAAAAAAGAAGACTGACATGGAAGGTAATATGGTTACCTATAAAGCTCGCTTAGTAGCAAAAGGTTATCGTCAAAAAGAAGGTATTGACTATGACGAAACTTTTTCTCCTGTAGCGATGCTTAGGTCTATAAGAATACTTTTAGCCATTGCAGCTCATTATGATTATGAGATTTGGCAAATGGATGTGAAGACAACTTTCCTTAATGGAAATCTTACTGAAGATGTGTATATGACACAACCAGAAGGATTCACATCAGGAAATGGCGAAAAAGTATGCAAGCTTCAAAGATCCATTTATGGATTGAAGCAAGCCTCTAGGAGCTGGAACATACGATTCAATGAGACAATCAAAGAGTTTGATTTCTCACAGAATGAAGATGAACCTTGTGTGTATAAAAGAGTCAGTGAGAGTGCAATTGTCTTCCTAGTTCTATATGTAGATGACATATTGATCATGGGAAATGACATTTCTCTTCTCCAATCTGTTAAAATATGGTTATCCAAGCAATTCTCCATGAAAGACCTTGGAGAAGCATCCTATATTCTGGGAATAAGGATCTATAGAGATAGATCCAATAGGTTGCTAGGTCTTTCTCAGAGTACATATATAGATAAAGTATTGAAGAGGTTCAATATGAATCTCTCTAAGAAAGGGTTTATACCCATGATGCATGGGAAACACCTTTCTAAGTCTATGTGTCCGCAGACACTAAAGGATAGAGAGAGCATGAATAGAATACCATATGCATCTACAATTGGTTCTATCATATATGCTATGTTATGTACACGTCCAGATGTAGCATTTGCTTTGAGTGTCACAAGCAGATTCCAATCCAATTTTAGAGAGGAACACTGGGCAGCTGTCAAGAATATTCTTAAGTACTTGAGAAGGACTAAGGATATATTCTTGGTATATGGAGAGGGCAGTTTGGAAGTAAATGGGTATACAGATGCTAGCTTCCAATCTGACAAAGATTATTGTAATTCACAGTCTAGTTATGTGTTCATAATGGGAGGAGGAGCAGTTAGTTGGAAAAGTTCCAAACAAGAAACAACTGCTGATTCCATGACGGAAGCTGAGTACATTGGTGCTTCAGAAGCAACCAAAGAAGCAGTCTGGATCAAAAAGTTCATAACTGAACTAGGAGTGGTGCCTAGCATTGTTAATCCAATTCCTTTATATTGTGACAACAATGGAGCCATTGTGCAAGCAAAGGAACCAAGGTCTCATCAGTGATCCAACCATGTTCTCAGACTCTACCATCTCATAAGGGAAATAGTAGCTAGAAATGATGTGAAAATAGAAAGGGTTCCCACAGATGACAATGTGGCGAATCCCCTCACTAAAGCACATTCCCAGATTAAGCATGATAACCATATAAATAGCATGGGTTTGAGACATATGAGTGATTGGCTCTAGTGCAAGTGGGAGATTGTTAGAGAGTATGCCCTAGAGCCCATGTAATAGGGATGTTTTTCATATGTATGAAATTTATATTCTTAATAAAAGGCATCATTCATTTATTAATGCTATGTTTGAATACATGAGTTTGTAAATCTTAAATTAATAAATGAAGTCCTAGATATTATAAACACAGTGCAAAGGCAATCATGAAGGTGTTCATGATGTGAGATGTCTATCGCATGCAAATGTGTTAATATCTAAATATCCCTAGTCATAGAATTAACAAGATAGGACATTGTTAATTTGGACAGACTAGCACATGTTATGCTTCTTGAATGGTTTAAGCAGTGGTTCCCATAACTGTGATTATAGATGATAATCAAAGCTAACACGTGGATGCTTGTTAGAAGAACAAGTTCATTAGAGACCTGCAAAGAGAATCCTCATATGGATATTAAATCTATGTCAGTGAGGAATCTCTTCATAGTGGTTGTGCAAGTATCCTTAGACTTGAGATCACCAAAGTTATCTTAAGTAGCAAGTGGTATACTTTGACTCCATAACTGATTACTTCCAACTAGGAGTGAACATAGTTAGGAGATTGGGTATATCATGACCTACTTGAAGATAGTTGAGTGATTGACAAAGGATTCGCCATCCCAGATTTAACAAGGGAAGTTATCTCGCATGATTCTATAATTGCCTTGTTCAGAGAATCTCTGGCCAGAGTAATATGCCAAGATGGATAAAGATCCATGGAGGGCATTTTAGGAACACTGGTTAAATTAATAGAACATACATAATTAGATTTATATGAGTTGACAGAAATCCATACTCAGAATCTAATTGAGATAAGAGTGGTGAAAGGAGTAATTGCACGGTAACTATTTCTATGGAAGGGTACAGTCAAACCACATGACTTTCATGACATTTGGGCAGTCATGATGCCTAGCTAGAGGCCAATCATGACTTGTATAATGATGTATCAAAATATCAATAGAGATTGATAAAATGATTTAAAGGAGTTTGAATCATGTGAGTTTTGAGAAAAACTTACAATTACATATTATACTGCCAACATGGACAGGAACCCAATAGGTCACACACATATAGAGAAAGGATAAAATGGTAAAATGACAAGGATAATAATATTTGATATTATTATGAAGGAAGAGAAGTGAATATGATAATAATTAATTAAAGAGTTTAATTAATTATGATCAAGTAAAATTATCCGCAAAACTTTTGAGAAATGTTCTGTAAATTGGACCTAAATGAAATAATGTATTTCATGATTAATTATTATTGTCTTATAAGTGTTATAAGACTACTATAAGTGTTATAGGACTGATATAATAATTAATAGGTCCATTGGAGGAATTATTAAGTGCCAGAGGAATAAAGAAAGTTGGCGGAAACCATTCTGTAAGGGCCACACGCTAACTCCATACAAAAGGGCTTAGAGGGCTTTTTCTTGGACCAAATTAATTTATATATGTTACATAAGTGTTATGGAACTTACATATTTAATTTGGTTGGATTTGGAATCCATTTGGGTATTTAAATCTAATTAGATGCACAAAGGCCTAGTTTGTGGATTTTGTGCATGGTCTTTTATGAAAAGATTTAATTTGGATTTAATTAAGCCCAAATGATTATAATTAATTGTAGAGGCCCAATTAATAATTCTCCAAAAATTTTAAAGAGCCCAATCTCATTAAGGAGTTGGAATTTTAACCTAACTATAAAAGGCCAACTAATGAGAATTAGGGTTAAGTGATTAAAAACAAAAAGAAAGTCTTTTCTCTTAATCTCTCTCTCCCTTTTGCGCCAACTCCTAAGCTAGCTCTTGGGAATTTCGGCTAGCCCTAGTTAAACACCAATTTGTTGGTTCAATTTATCCCTCTCTAGTGTGGATTACTCATTGGAGGTGTTCGATTTTGGACACTGTGGTTTGCAACAACCCGGTGCGAAGTAAAATCAACTGTTCAACAAAAATCAAAGGTGATTTTTCTTATTCTCATATAGTCATATTGTGTATTCATGGCAAGATCAGATCTAATGGTTAAAAAAATTTTAAAATTTCGCTCATGTATGTGATGCATGTAACCATTAAAATCCAACAAGAGTATCAAGATACCCTTTCATCTTGAGTACATGGGTACTAACAGGAGTACCCGCAGCCATCTTATAAGAAATTAAGGCCTTTGTTGTCACGAAACTCTCATGACGAGCTTGCTCTTGGAACATCTCCTTGAGGTACACCATGATTGCATAAGCCTCTTGGTCCATGAATTGCTTTTGCAAGTCAGGCACCATAGTGGCCAGTATCAAATAGGTCACATCATTGGAGTCGCTTTTCTTGGTCTCAAAAGTTTTCTTTTGAACCGCAGAGGCATTCCTTTGAGGTTCTTTAGGCAAGGGTGCATCCAAAACATGCGACTTTTTCTCTTGCTTAACAACTATTCTTAAGTTTTGAGACCAGTCTATGAAATTGGTGCCATTCAGTTTGTCCTTTTTCAGGACCGATCGTAATGAAAATTTGTTGTTTGAAGAAGCCATTTTCAATCTACAATAAAACTTAGCAAGATTAAATGAGGTCTTATTTATAATCCCACAAACTGAATTAATTTCCCTTTAAATAATTCGCGTTATTGATTTAATGTGGGCCAAGATCTACTTTTCACAACAACTTATTAGTCAAGCTGAGCTTGTACACCTAACAAGTTAAGTTACTTAGGTAGGAAAACTCCAATCATGTCTCGTGCATGACTCTTGGATCAAATGGGCTAACATCTTAAGATGTTATAACACAACCCATTTATTAGTTGCATAGGTTCGAGCATCCCTTTCCATGTTAAGTCCAACCTGCATTCACAATCCATGCCTCATAAAGATAATCGGGCACATCTAGGACTCCTAGTCTACGTGACCGATGATCGATGCCTTGACATGTTTCGAATTAGGAAGGCAACTTTGTGACTTACTATTTTAGGGATTCATTTTATTACGGCTTACATGGCATACGCTTTGTCATCCATTCATATATATATATATATATATATATATATATAATTGCATAAAGTAAAACGTGACAAATATGGGCCAAAAAACCTACAACTAAGATTCTATACTATTACATAAGAATCTTCAAGTTGGGCTTCTCCACTCCAATGGGCTTCGTCTTGATTTACAAAGTCTTCAAATAAATTATATTCTAAGAAATAAATGAAACTTTTACAATAATACATAATGGCTCACAGACCATATTTAATTACAAAAACCCAGGGCCCATGAACGCACCATGCATATCCATTCATCACACAAAACAAGCAAATAAATATACATAACATTCATGGATAAAATAAAGTCCAATTTTAATTAATTTAGCCAAGCTCATTAATGAAAATTGTGTACTTGAACTTTTAATAGAGGACCCCATGATGGGCCTGGGCTGAAGCCCAATGGACTAAATCCTCTTATTGAATAAGTTCTCTTAAAAGACCAAAACACAAACTAGTTAGATTTGTGCCATAAATCAACTCTAGTATAATTTCCAATTTTGCCATTTTTAATTTTATGTCATACAGCCCATAAATATTAAAAATACATATAATATGTACCAACATGAATTAAAACATAAAATCATGAAGAGCACATATATCATACATGGCATTCATATTAAAACAAACAAACAACAATGAAACTAGTTGTTTAATGCTCATATAATGCCACAAAAATGTACAAACACTTAAAACAATTTTATGAGTCATTTAATAATTTAAATAAGGTCATAAATATTGAGTTAATATTCTATACCAATCTGATCTAAATGTGTTTTTACCATTTTAATCAAAACAAAAACAAACAATGTTGATTAAACATGTAACAAACACAAACTAGTCATAGTTTTAAGTGATTTTAAAATTAATCAATTAAATTGTCATGGACCAAAATTAAAATAAATTTTAAAATATGTCCAGACCTGATATTTAATCTTTAAAAATTACTCACAAACATGCCAAAATTGTTTTTACATTTAATTTTGAAAACTAGTTGTTATACAATCACTTATCATGCCAACTAGCACCTAGTTTCAAGATTAACATGTACCATCAGGTATTTACAATTAAATCTGACCATGAACAGCTCTAATAACATCTTAGGACAGTATATTAACATGTCATATTAATTAAAATACCTATCTAATCATTTAAAATCGTTTTTACACCAAAACAATGCAAAAAACTCAAAACAGAAAATTTCAGAATTGCATGTTTTTAAACGAACAATTTTTTATTAAATATTAATGCATCTAAAGCACCAAAATAAGCATGTTTAGGCTCTGATACCACTGATGGAATATGACATGGTATGTACATGATAATCATGCAGCGAAAAAATAATAAAATCAATCATACATACCACGCAATCCATAAATAAGAATCGAAAATATGTAATTTTGGGGTTTTAAAACTTACAACGTTAGATTCACTTCAAGATTTGATTTTGATGATGACAAGCAACTAAGAAGGACTTATTCACCTTAGATCTTTACCACCAATGCCAAAGGAACAGCCTCTATGCCACTCCTCTCTATGTTCACACACACAATTGCATGGAAGGCTTAAAATTGAGAGTGCTAGCTCTATGTGTAAAGTAATTGGCAATGGTAATGGATTGAAGCTACAAGATCTGATCTTATACTTCCTTTTGGTTGCTATTTCTTCCCAAGTACATAAGAGATCAAGGAAGAATCCTTTCCTTTGTGAAATTCGGCCAAGAGTGAGAGAGAGATCAAATTCACGCCTAGGGTTTTCTTATTTTATTCATTCACAATATATCACTTATCTTGTTAAGTGATAATGTCGAGATTTATTATCCTTTTAGGTAGTAAATTCATTCTCTATCACTTCCTTAAAATAAGTAACATATATTGATTCAAACTCTTTTGAATTAGTTTGAAATAAATATAAGACATTTAATCAAAATAAATTACTTAATTTAAGAAATATACATGTGCTGAAATTCCCTTGATTTTCATCTTACAATTTCAGTCACATTATCTCTTTTTTAAGTGTTTTAATTTGATTCAAATTCTTTTAGGCTTTAATACTCAATTAACTTAATTAATACAAGATAATTAATTAATTAAAATTAAAACTTTATGGGCCGAATCTCTCTCTCTAATGGACCAAGGTCCATTTAGCAATTTTAATACCTATTACATACATTAATTTGACTTTAATTAAAATTCCAAATTAATGCCCAATACTTTATTTAAACATTTTAAGCCCAATGCTTTGTGTCCGATCCTATAGGTCCATTTAATATTGGCAATGAATTAATTCAAAGGCTATATATATTCTCTAACAAGATATTATAGCATTTCAAATTAAATGAAAATGCAAATGGCATTTAGTGACCTAATGAAATTTTTCATAGTCCCTTACCCATAAATATCAGAATTGATATAATGCATGGAACCAGTCATCCTTATATATACTAATTCCTTTCTTGATATTCCAGTGACACTAAACACTTTGATAAATAATCATTACTCATTATTTCATCTCAGTATGGCCATGCACTTTTTAGTTTACTGATCAAGTGGCCGGTGATATTTTTCTCTCTTATCGAGAGGGGTAATCCCTTCACTTCTCTCATGCTCTCTAACATGGATTAGTGTATACCCAAGCATACCCATACTTGTCACCCTGTTACGAGCACGTTAAGTGTATGTCAAAGTACACAGTAATTCATAAAGAGTTTCATAGAGATTTTAGGTCTAAGAACTCCGATGCAAAACTTGCACATGAGAAACACTTATGACTTATACCATGTAGTGTTCTCATGAACGGATCAAATCCAGATACCATGTTTTAAACATGTATCTATGATCTCTGATTGACACTCTTGTCCTTATGATTCGTAAGACAGAACTCATCATATCAGAGAGAGCATACTAGTCTTAATTCATTTGTTATTCCCATAAGAATGACTGACTAGGGATATTTAGAATGAAGTAATCGGATGGGCTATTGGTGATCATCCAAATGGAAGCACGATTCTCGATGTAAAAAACCTTATACAATCCTCCAAAGATGAAAGAATTTACATACTCACAAAACACCAAAAGGCAAATAAATTAGCATTATACCAATAAAAATACAATAAAAATAGTCATTTAATTATACAGCACAAAATAAGATTAAGTACGAAACTAAAAGAATAATGTACAAATATCATAAAAATCAAATAAATCATGTAAATATTATAAAATACATAAAATATATAACAAAAATACCTAAAAAATAGCCACGGATGCCTATGAAGAGGCAAAGAAAGCCCACAGCTATATGAGGGATGGAACAAGAGGAAGCTCCCGCAATTTCCCTTTTTTTGCATTAACAGACAGGCATCCATGAGGGCATCTTCCCATCCGTCACCTGCTGTGCAGAACAAAATGCAGGTTTTTATGTAAAAATCATATAAAAACACATTTTTAACCTTAAACATACAATTAATAGGGCTTAAAATATGCCTAAACAAGATTATAATAAAGAATCATACACAAAACACACTAAAAACACATTAAATTACAAAATAAGAGAAAAAGCTTAAAATTACAACAATGGAGGACCCCTCGCTCAAATCAAATCATTAACATGCAAATCAATATATATGCCCTCTAGAATATGGTCGTAAATCTGCTCTCATATGCCCCCAGTGATATCAGCAGGTAAGTAATTATGCCTTATATGAAGATCTATATGGTCCACTAATTGGATACCCTGACTAGTGAGGTGATAATCTCATAGGTGACATTAATGCTCCTATACTCCTGCATCCCCTAAAGGCTAATGATGTCGGTGGAGTTCGCTGACCTCGAAATCCCTATATATCCTAAGTAGGAGGTAGATAACACTCTCTCAATGTATTTGTAAACTTGGGTGGCAAGTATAGTACTCTTCGCTATATCTAACTGATATCTGGTGCCTGAGAGTGTCACTACTCTCTATTTACCCTGATCCATCATCCTCTCTGGCGTGACCACATTAGGTCCAATTCGGAGGCCATAGCCTTAGTGACTCTACAGCGTGTAAGGCTATAATGGATGCCCAGCACCTAAAACTAAAAAATCCCCTCCTCTGTGTCTGATCTCTGAAAGTCATCATACCCCAGTGTAGCTAAGACCTCTCTAGGGACATCAAGATAGGTTCGAAAAGATGAATCGAGGAACTCTATCCACCCTGCTCTAGCTAAGAGTCGATCTACTCCTTCAGCTGCCATATAACCTTCTTTTTCTCTTTTTAGTCTTAGCCATATAACCTTTTCAGTCTATCTATGTTCACCGATTCTCTGAACTCATTGCCATCACTAATTGATAAAATGGTAACTCCCTTAGATAACAACTTCTTAGGCTTGAAAGGTCTTTCCCATATAGGTCTAAACTTGTCTTGAATATTTGGAATTCCCGACCTCATTTGTTTGAACACTAGATCTCCCTCTTTCAAAGGATGCTTTTTAACCTTTTTCCTGAATGAACGAGCAAGCCTCTTTTGATGGAACTAATTGTGATAATATGCCTTTATTTTATCCCCATCTAGTAGGTTAAGTTGTGATAGTCCCTATCTAGCCCATTCTGCTTCTGGTATCTCAACTTCCAAAACTACCCTCAAGGATTGATGCTCAACTTCTATTGATAATACTACTTCTGTTCCATAGATAAAGGAAAAAGGAGTAGCCCCAGCTCAAGTTCTAGTTATGGTCATGTAACCCCAAAATGTGAAGAGTAGCTTATTAGCTCGATCTTTATAAGTCCAAACCATCTTGGCAAGAATTCTTTTGACGTTTTTATTAACCGCATCGATCGCTCTATTTGCTTGAGGTCTATAAGGAGATAACTTATGATGTTGAACTTCATACCTAATAAACATCTGTTTGGTTTTCCCAAAGAATTATAACCCATTATCAAACACTCTGTGGTGTGGCAAGCCATATCTATATATCCAATTCTTTTCAATAAACTTAGCCATATCCCTTACGTCTATCTTTTTGAAAGATTTTGCTTTTACCCACTTGATAAAGTAATCAATGGCCATTATAATAAACCTATATCCATTTAAAGTGGGTGGATGGATCATACCCATGATGTATATGCCCCATGCGGTGAATGGCCATGGTGACGTGAGGTTGCATAACTCAAAAATAAGCAAGTGCCTCAAGTCCGTGTATCATTGATATAGTTGGCATTCTCTAATATACTTAGAACAATCAGTGTCCATTGTAAGCCAAAAGAATTCTTGATGCATAATCTTCCCAGCTAAAGCCAAACATTTCATATAGGCCCCTAAACTCCTGCATGCATTTATTTCATGACCTTTCTTGCCTCCTTTTCATCCAAACACCTTAATTGGATTCCATCAGGCTATCTCTTGTAGAGTACTCTTCCTACACTAATGAATTGGGTAGACAGTTTATGGATCATTCTTTGGTACTTTTCAGTAGCTTCTTCAGGAAATATTGATCTTTCCAAATAGTTTTGAATGTCATAATACCAAGGTTTTCCATCATCTGCTTTGATATCTATAATTTTTTCATCCTTAAAGCATGACTTGTTAGAACTCAAAATCAGCACAGGCTTCATACTCACTACTTTTGGATTATCCCACATTAATACCAAGGTGGCCAAGGCATCTGCTAGCTGGTTCTCTTCTTTAGGCATATACCCAAAAGTACAAAGCTTGAATTATCTACTCAAAGCTTTTAGACACTTAAGATCATTCTCCATTTACTTGGTAGACTACCAAAGACAAGTCCCCAAACACTTTTGCGGATTTTACCCCCACAACTAACAAGGCTTTCAATCGGAAGATGCAGGCTTCGTATTCAATTTTATTATTTGTGCCCTTATAACTCAGTTTCTTAGCTAGTGGCATTTTATCTCCTTTCAGGGTAACTAAAATTACTCCTACTCCCGCTCCTTTGTTGTTCACAACCCCATCGAAGTACATTTGCCAACCCTACACTATTATAGCTACAATGTGCTCATTGGGAAATTCATAAGTTATCTCCTTTCCTTTAAAAGGGTGATCAGCTAGGAATTCTGCTACTGCTCTCCCTTTAATGGTTTTCCTAGTGATGTATTTTATGTCAAACTCTGGTAGGAGAATTAACCATATTCCCATTTTTCCCAGAAGTGAGGGCACTTCTTGCAAAAACCTAAGAGGATTCTCTTTAGCAACTGCTTGTATCCTATAGGAATGGAAGTAGTATCTTAGTTTTTTCGATGTCTATATAACTACCAGACAATTCTTTTCAACTTCTATATACTTTACTTTATAAGGGAGAAACTTCTTACTGAGGTAGTACCCTGCATACTCAATCTCGAAATCATCCTCTTAAGCCACCATTGCCCCTACTAAACTATCCTTTATAGCCTGATAAAATCAGAGGCTTAGCGACCTAAGGCAGTCTCAACATTGATGAAAATAGAAAATATTCCCTGATGGTATTGAATGCCTCTAGACAATTTTTATTCCAAACCAGTGGCTGATCCTTCTTAAGTAGCTTGAATATCAGCTCGAAAATCGAAGTCAACTTAGCAATGAACTTGCTTATGTACTGAATTCTCCCCAAGAAACCTCTAACTTCCTTTTCTTTCTAGGGTACAGGCATCTCCCTGATATCTCTCACTTTTTTAGGATCTACTTCTATACCTTTTTAGTTCACTACACACCCTAAAAGCTTGCCTAAAGTGACCCCAAATATACACTTCTTCGGATTAAGTCAGAAGTTGTACTTATCAATTCTTTGGAAGACTTCTCTAGTGCCTCAAAATGACCTTCTTGGGTAACCTACTTGATCATCATGTCATCCACTTATACCTCCACTTCCTTGTGAATTAAATCATTTAGTGTCCCAGTTGCCATTCTTTGATAAGTAGCACCTGTATTTTTAAGCTTAAAAGGCATAACCCGGTAGGCATATATACCACATTCAGTTATGAAAGCTATTTTAATGTAATCCATTATCTTGTTCAGAATCTAATTATATCTTGCATACCTATCTATAAAATTGTATATAGCATAGGCGGCTGTACTATTAACCAGAACATCTAGATAAGGCAGAGCAAAATCATCCTTGGGGAAATCTTTGTTTAAGTCCCTATAATCCACACAAACTCTAACTCTTTCATCTTTCTTTACCATGGGAACTACATTTGCCAGCCAAGGGGAGTATTAAACTTTTACTAGGAACTTAGCCTCTATATGTTTCCTAACATCTTCCTTAACCTTTTCAGCCCACTTTGGTTTAAGTCTCCTAAGCTTCTGGCTGACTGGTTTATATCCTAGATATGTTAGGATGGCATGCTCAGCAATTTCCCAATCTACTATCGGCATGTCTTTATAGGTCCAGGCAAAGACTTTTTCATATTTTTTCAATATTCTCTCAAATTGTTCTCTCTCTTCAGGAGTTATGTCTCATGCCAATAAAATTTCTTTTTGATTATCTTTGGTTTCAAGATTAAATAAACATGTGTTTGTTGAATTAATGTCAAATATGAATGGTTCATCATCATGATTATGCATATTGAAATTAGAAGCAACATCACACAAGTAAGAAAAATTATTCATCTTATTAATATAATTAAAAGAGCCATCAATGTTCTCATCAAAAAGTTTAAGGACATAAACAATATCAATAAAAGCATCTTCTTCAGTCTTGGTAGCATCAGATGTCTCTCTATCCTTGGCCCCTGGTGGATCCTTTATCTTCCTTTTGCCTTTTAGCTAAACAGCAAGCAACTTTTCTATCAAAACCTCTTCAAGCACTTCTTTGTCCCAAGCTTAATGGTGCAAGAGAATCTCTTCATTCCAGAAATCCTCAACTGGCTTGATAATCCCTTGCTTCCAGTCAAAGACATCATTGAACGGCTTAAATCCTGGCACTAGCTCACACCGTATCAGATGAGGTTCATTCTCTCCATAGTAAAGGCAAATACTTGAAGCTAGAATAAAGCTCTAGGAGATATGGTGAATCCCTTTCTTCACTTCCTTCCTTTTACCCTTTTGACTAGGACCAGTAAAGCCTAACCCCTTTTTGTCTTTTTAACCCTTAGTAGCTATAGCAGTCTAAGACTCTTGGGAGTTCTTACCTAAACCAGCACCTGGTAGGAAATTCATCTTCTTCATCATGTTAACCACTTGAGGGCAATCAACATAACTACTCTCACCTTCTTCATCATTGATGGCAGACATGTGGAACCCACTGAAAGGCTATTTAGCTATCACCAGCACAGACATCTAATTCTCTCTTGTAGCTTTAGTAGTGACCACCTGACAATTGTAAGGGATCTTGATCATCTGATCTAGTATGGAAGGTACCCCACCACACTTGTGAAACCATGGCTTTCCTAACAGCATAGAAAAGTTGGCTGGCAAAGGCAGTACCACAAACTTGGCCTCAGTCTCAATGGGTCCTTTCTTCACTAAAGCTTTAAAGGTCCCAACGGCTTGTCTCTTGGAATTGTCATAGGCAAAAATGATCAAGTTAGACTTACTGAACATGTTCTCATTCAATCCAAAAGTTGGAATCACCACTAAGGGGTACACATTAATGGAAGAACCGTCATCTACCATTACACAAGCTATGTGTTTTCCATTTACCTAGGCTTTGATATAAAGAGGGCGATTATAATTCCTTCCTTTAGAATGCAGGTCAGCATCAAAGTACACAATATTTTCTCATGTCCCTCTACTAATTAAATTTAATAATTCAGAGGGTGAGATAGTAGTGGCAACAATAGATTCACTTAGGGCTTCAACTAATTTAATTTGTGTATTTATTTTCTTCAACTGCTTGATTATCTGATTTTCCTCGACTTCCTTCTCCATTGACACCACAGGAGAGGCTAGTTGCTTTTAAATCTCTGAGGCTACTCTCCCACTCCTTGTGACCACCTTAACCTTCTTCCCTTCTCTTACCTCTTTTTCACTCTCACTAGCTAAACTTTAGATATCAATGGATACCAAAGTCCCTTCATCCTTACTCTCATCACTCTCTGTGGGGGATACCCAACAATCAATCATTAAAACTGGCTGATTTCCTTCACTTGGCACTATTACTTTAGGGGCGAAACGAGTAATGGCCATGTACACAATTCCATACAAGTCTCTCATGATGTACCATTCAGGTAGACTAGACCCAATCATAAACACTGGAGGTGGCACAACATTGTAACCTCCTTTCTTTCTTCTTGTCTCTCTTCTCAGGATCTAAAATCTACTTGCTATTTATCAAATCTTGAATCTTATTCCTTAAGGTGCGATAGTAGTCAGTCAAGTAGTCAGTATGCAGATGGTATCCACATTACTAATCCTCCCTATGATGGGACAGCCCTTAACTCTTTGCAAGCCTTAAGGGTAGTGGCTAGAGCTTCCTTTTTTTGCTCAAGCGATCCAACACCCAAGATAGTGACTTACCTAAATTGGAATAATGTCTCTGATTAGCTTCTATGGTAGATACTTTCGCAATCTTTCCAGTTCTATTCAACCCACTACTATTCCTAACTGCCTTATGATGATTAAAACTCCTCTTGGCACCCTCATTGCTTACCCTTTTAGTTAGGTACTCTCCCTCAACTTCTATAGCTATTTCCTTCAATGACTCTCAGTCCTTCAAACCCTTCATTTTCAAGCCATCCCTTAGATTTGAGCTTGCATTCTTGATGAATAATCTGATATGATCAACTGTGTTAGGCTTTCTCTTCATCTCCATCACCCTATTCCTCCACCTAGTGAGGTACTTATGGAAGGATTCATCATATTTCTGCTAAAGTAGCTTAAGCTCTTTCAGAGTGACCTCCATTTTGGTGCTACAGTCATACTGCTTAAGGAACTCTTTATTTAATAGATCCCAATCTTCTTTGGTGCACCTACCTAACCCATGATACCAATCAATCGCAAGCCTTGTCAAGCTCAGACAAAAATACTCTACCTTCTACTTCTTGGTTAGTGTGGACCCCTTCATGATCAATGTATATTACTTTACATGGGTCGAAGGATCTAAAGTACCATCAAAATGTGGTAAATCAGGTATCTTGAACCTTTGGGGTAATGGCTTATCTCCATCCAAGCCTCTATCCTTAGGGTTCATTCTCCTACCAGCTGACAGCAATCTCAACATAACTTCCACTTTCTCCTTCATCTTTTTAAAGGCTGAATCCTCAGTACTAAGAGCCTTATTCCTTATATTCATTACTGGAGGGATATATTCTTTATCTTCCTCTTCTATGAAATCATCTCCAACATAATGCCTCCGTTCTCTCCTTGGTGGGTCTCAAAATATAGCAGCATCAACTGCGGCAGCATTCCTAATATACGTTGGCTCAACCATCTCGCGAGTGGGGGCTACAGGCCAAGTTCCAACATTTGGTGCTACAAAACCCACCATTTCACCAATCATAGCCATAAGCCTTTCTTCGAAATCCTAAAACCTCCTATCTAACCTTCGGTCCAAATTATCCCACACTGTTAAAGGCCCAGTAGAGGTAACATTTAACCTTTCACTTAGGAACAAAAACCTTGCTGTTGTGTCATCAATCACTCTCCTACTCTCGTTCAGTTCACCCTTCTGACCTTATTCAACTGATCATCTGCCATTTCTAATCTTGTTTTTTGACTGCTTCCTAACAACTGACCTAAACCTAACTTAGAACTGACCTCTAAACCTAACTCCAAACTTGAACTCAATCTCAGAAGCCTAGATGTAGATCTTCAGACTAGGAGATCGTCTGACCCTTTTGGACCACCTAGATGAGTCTATGATGGCTATAAGAATTAAATGTTAGGAGTGATGCAAAGTAAATGATGCATGACCATGGTATATAGATGATATATGTATGCAATGAATGCTTTTGTTAGGTGTCAATCACAACTACACACAAGCATAATAATTGCCTTCCAACCTTATTACTCCTACATAAGAGGTCGTGCAATCTCTTTTCTAGGTGGGCTTAGCCCATGGGTCAATAGGGTACCCAATAGACACGTATGGTGCATGATCAAAAATTAGAAGCATAACCTCTCTAATTGAAAGCACAAGCATATGGTTTTTGACCATTATGTATTTTTACTAACTCATACAGATCAGGTTGGGCCTGTCAAGGTATGGTAGCCTTTGACCGGTACCCTACTGATTTGTTTGAGTTTGGTTATTATAAAGGTCCACATAGCAAGTAAATATTATTATGGTTATATAACCTAGGGGAAGTTATTGTCATTACATAGGCTTGAGTTAAGGGTCATGACACTTTAGGGCTACCCAAGCATGGTCCCTGCCAATAGGTCTAGCTCATCACAAGTATAACAACCGATGGGTTACCATTTTATATACCATTTGGTACTAAACTTAGGTCTGTGGGTCTTCTTAACATCTCTCTACCTTGAGTGAATGTAGAGCATGCTTTAGGATTACACTAAGGCTAAAAAAGGATGCCTAACATAATTCTAAGGCTCTAAGATGTATGCAAGAAATACAATTTAGAAAAGAGATAGAATTAATAAGGAAAAACCCAATTATAAAGAACTTAATCAAGATGTTTTTAAGAGCAAGGTCTCATTAGCGCCTAATGGAGTCACCACTATGGTGCACATCGGAGCCATCTCTCATTTTCGAGTTCACTCTCAAAGGCTTGCTTTTAGGGTCCGAGACTGAAAGAGGCTCACTATAATTCATAAATTGGCTACCTCACAATAAAAAGGGTCAAGCCCAAATTATTATTTGTAGCCAACCTATAAAGGCGTCTACTAGTGGGCCCAAAAGAGGTAGGTGTTATGGGGTTACCACCCAACAAAATGCCAAAAAATGATTCTTGACCTTTTAATGCCTAAATAGAGATTGGTATTCAGGACATCACTCTTATTAGGCATTTTGGTTAGGTGTTATTTTATAATTGAGTTTTAAGTTTAATCCCCTATCTTCTTTCACATGATACAAAGCATAAGAATTAAGTAAACATCCCAAACAAATATGAAAAGTGATAAATAAATAGATAAATCAACTACTTAAATTATTATAGAAGTAAATCGTCAAACAAACAAGAATAAAGTAACATAGATATAAATAAAGGTATTTATTTGAATTAGGAACATTGGTTCCCTCATGTATGTTAACAAAAAAAAGGCTTTTATTACATTGTGTGAATTTAGGCTAAAAAACTGGACATTAGTCTATATTTAAGGATAAAACCCAAATTATTAGGTAGAAATTATTTTGAGTGTTTTTTCTTTTATTTTTAACGTGCACAAAAACCCTTTTTTACTAGCTATTACATCCCCTAGAGAAAATACATCCAAAAATATCAAATAAATGAATAAGCATAAAATAAATAAATAAAACTAGGATAATAAATAAATAAAATGATGAAAGGAAAGATTAAACGAAGTAACCAAATGGGCTGATGGTGATCATCCAAACGGGAGCACGATTCCCAGTGTAAAAAGCCTCAAACAATCCTCTAAAGATGAAAGAATTTATATACTCACAAAAACACCAAAAGGCAAATAAATTTGCATTATATCGATAAAAAATATAGCAAAGGCAGTCATTTAATTATACAGTATAGAATAAGATTAAGTACGAAATTGAATCATACAGAATAATACACAAATATTATAAAAATCAAATAAATCATGTAAATCTCATAAAATACATAAAATATATGACAAAAATGCCCAAAACATAGCCACAGACACCCTTAAATAGGTGAAGGATGCCCACAGCTATATGAGGAATAGGACAAGAGTAAGCTTCCGTAATATCCCCATTTGTCGCATTGATAGACGGGTGTCTGTTGGGGCTTTTTTCCATCCATCACTCGCTGGGCAGAATAGAATACAGGTTTTTATGAAAAAATCAAGTAAAAACACATTTTTAACCTTAAACATACTATCAATAGTTTTTAAAACATGACAAAATAGACAAAACACACTAAAAACACATTAAATTACAAAATTACATAATAAGAAAAAAAGCTTAAAATTACAACAATTAAGGAATCCTTGCTCAAATCAAATCATTGACATGCATATTAATCCCAATTTTCAACTCATCACATGCTAACATACTAATCAACCAAGCACATCATCTAAACTTAATTATTTCAACAAATAATAATATAGTTATACATGACAATTTTAGAGAGAAAAAATTGATATAGAGAGAGCCTTAAATATTACCCTCAGAAGATATTTTGATTCTAAAATCATTGTAGTTCAGATCTCCACTTTGATTTGTGTTCTTTATTTCTCAGAAAATCAATAAATTTCGTGTTTGTTTGTGTGATTAGATCAAAGAGATTGTTAAAGAATAATAGAACCTTAGAGAGAGAAAGAAATTGATTTTCTTCTTCCCTTAAATTTTTTCTTTATATCAAAGTGATTCCTTCCCCTTGAAATCCTAGAATTCTGTCTTTTATACTTAGGCTAGAGTTGGAGTGGGATTCCAACTCTAACTTCCCAAATCTGGAGAAATCTTCTAAAAAAAATCTGGACTTAAATCCCTTGAAAATACTTATCCCTTTTTTTGAAATCCAGAAATGTGGAAAATTTGGAAAAAGACCCACAGACGGGTGTCCCTTATTAAGAGGCAGTCGTCCCTTAGGCAAAAGTCCTAAAATTACTAAAATACCCCTGATCTGACCTGGATAAGAGAGAAAAGGCTAGAGACAACCATCCTTTACGTGACAGATGATCGTCTATCACCTCTGAAGGCCAAAATTGAGGTTTTTCATGCACTTTTGTTAAAACACTTGACAACACTTGGAAAAAATCATAAAAATATTTGAGAAAAATAAGAGAAATTCATAATTGAAGCTTCGAGATCCGAACGTGCTATCAATAATATACTATTTTCTCATCATCGAATAATCCTAATCTAGCTACCTTGGGTCATAGTGTCTACATCGTGCATGAAAAATCTTTTATTACTACCTATTACAACCCCAAATAAATCCAAATAAAGTAATATAAAGATGATGAAGAAATGAATAAAAGATTATAGAATTAACCCATCAAGGACACATATTTCGAAATCCTCTAAACTCAAGTTCTCCAAAAGAGTCTCATACATATAAGATTAATTGCTCAAAAGAAACACGAGAAATTAAATAGTTAGTAATGCAAATAAAGGAATAAATACCAAAATAAATAAATATACATGTTGGAATTAAAACTAAATATGCAGAATGTAAACATACATATGGTTGAAACAATAATGATACATGAAAATTAAATATGACATGTAAATAAAATTGAGGCAAGAAGGCATGTAAAAATAACATTAAAATGCCTAACAGGTAGTCATGGACAGCCAAAAGAGAATGAGGGACGGTTATCCTCAGAGTGATGAATAGAAAGGAGCTAGCATCGTGATCTCCCATCACTCGATGTGAGAGATAGGCATCTATTGCCTTCTTCTCATAGGTCATGCTTAGGAGGCAGAATGACTAGCATAATGCAGCAAACACGTTGTTAAATACCTAATAAGGCCTAAATAGGCATGAAATACCTCATAATCATGTAAGAACTAATTCTAAGACTGAAAACACATCTAAATCATGTTAAAACAATTGAATCCACATAAATACAGAATTTAATTGAGGTAATCGAACATGCACTAATGGTAGAAATATCCTATGACATGCCATTCTATGTATTTAATTTAATATGCAAGCATTCACAGCATCATAGAAATATAAATCATGGCATTAAAAGCGAATTAAGTGATAGCAAATCATAAGATCATGGCATCTAACATATTAAATAAAGTAAAATCAAATCAAAATCATGTATTATTCATCACATGATAAAAAGAGAGTTAGACCCAAAATATTATCCTCAAGAGAATTGACAACTGTAATGTTAGGAGGTTGCACTCCAAGTTCTGATTAGTGTGGATTTCCACTTTTGACAATAGTAAAATATGTTTGTGTGTAAAGAGAAGGATGTGGGAAAGGCTTTTGTTCTCAAGAGCAAAAATTAGATTTTTTATCTTCATAAATGTGGCTCCTTTTCTCCAAAATTCTAATTTTTTTTTTATGAATGGCCTTCCCTCTTTTGAAAATCTAGCATTTTTAGTATTTAAAAGAAGGAAAGAGTTTTAATATTTTGGAATTATTTTCCCCTTAAAATCTACCCTGAAATCCCTCTAAAATCCTATCAAAATCTGATCTATTAAAAACAAAATTCTGTCCAAGTTCATCCCTTCTGGAAAATACAGATCTACTGTAAAATCCCTACCCATGACCATTTGTGATTGACCGATAGCTGGCACTCAAAATAGCCACAGACGGTTATCTGTCATAAAAAAGGCTTAAAATGTAGGGTTTTTTAAACTCATTTTAATTCCCTAGAAACCAAAGCAAAAACTCATAAAAACATTTTGGAAATTTGTGAAAATCATGGATAGAACTTAAAGTTTGCATTTTCCATTTGAAATACTAACAGTTCTTTCTCATTAGATAATCCTAATCTGGACTGTCTTAGGATTTGGCATCTATAGAATTACTTTCAATTAAGGAGCAATCATCTTAGCTATCGCCTTATAGAGGATATTAAACAACACAATTGGCCAAAGATCATAAATAATTTCAATAGCATTCTTCTTAGGGATGAGAATAATCGCCATGTTATTGAACTCATCATGCAAATAATGAGACAGTCCCTGGTCATTTTTTCCCTATTATATTCCAAAAATTTTGATAAAAGGCAGTATTCACTCTATCCAATAAACATTACATTCTTAACATCGTCTATGTAAAATCTAGAAGAAAAAAAATCACTCTAACCCTAAAAAAAGGAAAAAAAAAAAGAAAGAAAGGGTAGAAACTTTGAATCCATAATTGAATAATTTAATAACATAGGATCTAACAAAATTAATGATAGCCAATGGTTTTCTATAACCCCATATAGAGTAACACTTAAAAAGTATAACCTCATCTACGCGGTTTGATCATATAAAAAATAAAATAAAAAATTATTTTAAATTGGTCGCACCATACACCATTGAAAACATGCACCTTAGGAAAATTTACCAATGCCTTTTTTTTGAAATAAAATTCACCACTGATGAAAATAATTCTATCTATAAAAGTGGCTTCTCTCTTTGAAATGGAAACCTTAGATGACCTTATAGCCCCTTTTTCAGATTTAGCAATAAGAAAGGTGAAAAATTGAGATGAAACTGACCCACCTAACATTGAAATGAATCTAGTGATGAGGTATGACCTAATATTTCTTCAAAGATACTATTATGGATATAAAATGAGGCCTTGCTAAATAAAATTTTTTTGATATGCATGATTTTACCCTACTAGAGAAGGATGTCATGATTAATAAGAAAGGTCCTTATCCTTCAATTTCCTTCTCAAAAAGAGTCCATGATCTAATCTCCAAAAGTATGGAAAGGATAGTGGTGATTCATTTACTTAGAAGATCTATTTGATTCAAAGCCCTTGTAGGAAAAGTTCATTCTTTGTAGAGATCAATTGTTGATATTCAATTGGTAGATATAGATAATGATTATTATTTGGTGAAATTCAAATAAGAGAAAGATTTTTTTCGAGGGCTTTAGTGGGTGGACCTTGGATGATATATGGTACGTATTTGACTGTGCAGCAATGGAAATCGGATTTTTCTACTAAAATGGATTAACCATCATTTGTTGCTGTTTGAATTTTCCTTCGTAGGCTTCCATACCAGTATTATGGAAAGAGCCTCCCTTAATCCATTGCCCAATGGTTAAGATTAATTATTCTACTGATGCTGCAAATAGAGGTCACTTTGCTCAGATGGCAATTTCTGTTGATCTCAATAAACCCTTAGTTTCAAAGCTAAAGGTGGATAGGTTAGATTAGATTATCGAATATGAAGGCCTACCTCAAGTTTGTTATGACTATGGATATTATAGTCTTACCAAGGATATCTGCCTCAAAAAACCTAAGGCAAAAAAGGAATGAGCAAATAGTAATGAGCATGAAGTCCAGGTTGTGAACCACTGCGGTAAATTTGATGATTTTTGGTATGGACCTTAGATATAGGTGCAACCTATAAGGGAGAAACATGGGGAGACCTAATTAAGGTACCCAATCAAGGTCATTCTTCCTTCTCATTTTTTATGATGTCATACATTTTTTGGAATTTATGAGGGGCTGCAAGTCTTAAAGCTTGTAGAGTTCTTAAAATTTTATATTCACAAACAAAAAATTTTGGCATTACTTGAAACTAGAGTTAATGGTACTGCAGAAGGATTATTTTGAAACTTGGCTTTGATTTTTCCTTTAGATTTGAAGTAAAAGGATTATCTGGAGGGATTTGGTTAATATGGAATAAAGGTATTGATGTTCAGATTGTGAGATTTAGTAATCAATTTATTCGCACTAGAGTCAACGAGATTGGTAGGAATAGCTTAGTGTATATAACTTTTGTTTATGGCAATCCTTGTGACTCTAAACGCACTAAACTTTGGAATCATCTTCATTCAATTCACGCTTCAATTTATGACTTTTGGATTTTAGGTGGTGCCTTTAATGCTTTGCTTAGCGAAGGTGAAAAAAAGGTTCTTTGAGGAAACAAGGTATTAGTAAAGGGTTTAAAGAGTTTATGTTTGATAGACGTTTGATAGATTAGGGATTTTTGAGTCCAAACTTCACTTAAAATAGAGGGAATTTATTTCAGAGATCAGACCATTGCATTTATAAGGGTCTTTAGTAATCTAATTTTCTAATGTCGTTGTCCAACACTGATGCAAGCACAGCCAAGGAACAACAAATAAGGAATAAGTTTAAAGATGAGCTGGTATTACCAGATGGTCCGATAACAAGATCATAGGCTAAGAAGTTCAAAGAAGCACCACAAACATACTTGGGCAAAATTGTGGAAGCTACAGAGAGCTAGCATTCTGTCACGAGTGTGGCATCTTTAATAGGCGCAACATGTAAGGACCCAAACAAGGTTGCATCAATGGGATGGATTTGTGAAGATCAAATGTGCATTATCAATTTGGCATGTACAAGTCATGTGATGCTTGACATGTGCTGGTCATGTGATGCTTGACATGTGACCATGACATGTGCCAGATATGTGAACATGACATATGCCAAACATGTGCCTTGACATGTGCGAGACATGTGCCAAGTCATATGCCATATGCATGTGCACATCTTGTGAGCTAAGGCACGTGCATTGCAAGTGCTACTTAATATATTAAGAGGTTTCTTTGGTTGGGCTTTAGTTAGGACTTTTGTTTATTATTTTAACTGGATTATTGTAATAAGTTAGGCTTTATTTGAATGGGCTTCACACGACCCTTAGGGGGGCACATTCATATGGCCTTATTTTATTATCTTAAGTAGGAAGTTAGGTTTAATTTCTAATCCTAATAGGGAAGAGAATTTCGACTTACTCTTATTCCAATTAGGTTAAGGATTTTTTAAGAGGGTATAAACATGACATTAAACTCTTTGTATTTAGATTTGATAAATTTTGATTAGTCGAAGAATATTTTCTTTGGCTTGACTAAATTTACTTTGGAGAGGATTGCTTGTCTTTATCCATTGCATCAAGAACTTTAATTCTTATCAAGGTATTTACTTTGTGGTGAATTATATTCTTGTGTTTAAATCAACCTAATTATTTGCATTTCCTTTCATATATTGATTGGGAGTTCAATAGGGTTGGGGATTTAATTCTTGTTCATGTTCATGCCATATTATGTGTTTTAGGGGTTTTGGGTTTTTTAGCCTTAGGGTTCCGCATCAAACACTTTATTCGACTTGCCTCTAATCATAGGGTAATTTTTTTGAAGGCATTTGGAAATCTGATGAAATGTAATAATCATCCTTTCAAATTCCAAGCAGCTTGGTTAAGAGATCTCATTAACTTATTCAGGAAACTTGGAGAACCAATATTGATATCCACTCTGCAATTAGCATCTTTGTGCAAAGGTAAAGAAATGGAATTGAGAGGTCTTTAGGCATATTGGTAAGAAGAAAATGGAATTGATTAAAATAATTGATGGTATTTAAAAGCAGCTTGAGAGCTTATGTTCTCCTCATCTCGGTCTAGGAGAAGTGGAGCTGAAAAAGTAGTTTAAAGAGGTATTTACAAAAGTCTGGATCAAAATGGATAAGCAATGGAGATTGTAATACCTTTTTTTCACGTGAGTACAATCAGGAAATGTAGATTCAATCATATTAATTGTCATGAAGTCAATGATGACTGGTGTGATGATGATGAGATACTTCAAAATAAGGCTATCTCATTTTTCAAGAAACTCTACACGAATGATATGTTAACTATGGCTCCCTACTCTATACATGGTAAATTTCCAGTTTGTGAGACTTGTTTTCTATCTTCTCTTTCCATTATTGTTACCAGTGATGAAATTTGGAAAGCAACATTTGAGATGCATCTCTAGAAGGCCCCTAGAATTTATGGTTTACATACTAGATTTTATCAAAAACATTGGCTTTTTGTGGCTAACAAAATTTGCAATTTGTTAAGGGAATCTTTAATAGAGAACCTTAGGGTGATGTTTTTAATAAAACAAATTCTTGTTCTTATTCCAAAGGTTGATCATCCTGAATCCTTTTTCCAATTTAGGCCTATTAGTCATTGCATAGTCCTATACAAGTTGTTACGATAGTTTTGGCCAATTGAATTGAACCCATCCTCTTTTTCTTGAACCATATGAATTAAGCTACTTTTGTAGCAGGCTAGAACGTCATTGATAATATTATTATGGCCTAGGAAATCATCCATTCAATGAGAAAGAATCTAATTGCAAGGGTTGGATGGTGGTTAAGATTGATTTAGAAAAGGTATGATAGATTGAATTGGAACTCATTAATTGAGGCTACTTTTCTTGATATTGGATTTCTTGTCTCCTTTATTTCAGGGTTTATGAATTTTCTCAAAGGATCTTCTATATGCATATCTCATGTAATGGTAATTTGACAAATTCTTTCACTCTCGCAAGCAGAGTTCAACAGGGTGATCCACTATATCAATACATCTTTGTTCTTTGTATGGAGAGGCTTAGGCAGGGTATCTTAGCAGAGGTTAGTTCAGGAAATTGGAAACCTTTTTCTTTTGGGAGAGGGTTTGCATATCAGCCATATTTTTTTCTAATGAATTAGTTCTAATTGCTGAAGCTTCAATTGAGCAAAAGAGAGCTATTCAGCAAATCCTTAACTCCTTTTGCACTAGTTCTGGCCACCGAGTTAATGCTAATATGACTTGAATTTTTTTTTTATAATTATATGGATGATCAAGTTGCCAATTCCATTATAATACGGATCCAAGAAGGCTATCTTATGCCATTGAAGAGGGGCAATATTATGACTTTCAAATGGGTTTAAATGGAGTTCAAACACATAAATATAAGATCCAAATGTCATTGGGGTATGCTCCAATTTATAGGAGGCAGATTTGGTGCTTTACCATTAATTTTGCACTTATACAACTTTGGGCTTTAATTGTACAAGTCATGTGCCTCATTTAAAAGTCACATGACTCATTTAAGTTGTAAATGTGGGCTTAGGCATATAGGCTTTCTTTTAAAGGGATTATTTAGTTATTTGGGTTATTAGTTAGTCTTTTATTTTGGTTAGTCTTTTATTTTGGGCTTTAAATTCGTCACTTTACCTTAGTAGGGTTTTAAGTAGTTGTTTTAGCCTATTTTAGGTAGGATTTTGTGTTTTAAACCTATTGGACTTATGTATACCCATTTCCTTAGGGTTTAAAGGCTATAAATAGGTTATTATAGGTTTTAAACTCAATATTATAGAATCAAATTATAAACTTTTGAGAGTTTTCTCTTGGCTTAGCCGAAATTCTTTAGATAGATTGTGAGATTGCTTGCTTTCTTTTCTATTGCATCAAGAATTAGGATTACTTATCAATCATTTAATTGTGGCATTTTCTTATTCTTCTTATCCCGATTGTTTGCATTTCCATTCACGTGTTGTTTGGGGGTTCAATAGGGATGGTGTTTGTCTTCTTTACGTTTTGAGATCAAAGTGTATGTTCAAGGGGTTTCGGGTTCTTTAACGTTGGGGTTCCGCATCACATTAGTGGTGGCTGGGTTTTAGCAAAGTGTTGAACTTCGATAATTAGTTAGGGTTTCCACTTTTGCACAGCATAGTGAAGAAGGCTGCTTTTCGGTATACAATTAATCATCTTAGTTAGAAATTGTCAAGGTGGACGGCTAAGACTTTATCTTTAGCCTGACAAGTAACCTTGGCCAAATCACTCTTATCCTCTATGCCAATGTATGCAAAGTATATTGTGGTTCTACCTAATCTGTACTTTTAGAGATAGAAAAGATCATTAGTAGCTATCTCAAAGAATGGTAGCAATAAATTAGCCTGGTATGTTGGATGATGTTTGTCAGCCAACCAATAATGGTGGTTTGGGTCTTCATATGATGAATTGGCAAAATGGAGCTTTTGTTATGAAATTGGCTTTCAATTAAATGTTGAAACCTCATGTGTTGGTCGTTCAATTTTTACGCTACAAGTATAAATGAAAGACATAGGGTGGATTTGATTATTTGGTGAAGAATAAGTCTCATATTTGGAGAAATATCAGAAGTGTTTGGGTGGAAACCTTCTCTAGCATCTCATGGTAGATTGGTGATGGAACGATTGTGAATTTCTAGCATGATAATTGGGTGCAAGTGTTGGGTTTTTTATATTTTCATAGGATCACTAATTCAATTAGTATGCTAAGTGGGCTTGTGTGGCTAATGTGTATCATTGAGGTCATGGAATTGGGAGAGATTGGCTAATAATCTTAGCAATGTTGCCTCCCTTTGCATCGTTTCAATGAAGACCCCAAGAAGAGATGTTGGAATTGATTTCTTAATTTGGCCTCATAGTAAAAATGGTGATTTTTTAGTGAAGTCAGCCTACAATCTCCTTGCTGAAAGAAGTTGGAATCTTCTAGAAAAGGTATGGATGCAGGTCTGGAGTTTTGAGGGCCCTCAACACCTTTGTATGTTGGCTATTAAAGGTTGAATTCTCACTAATTGTGAGAGGAAGATAAGGCATCTTACATCTAATACAATCTATAACTAGTGCAATAATGAAGATGAGTTGATTGATCATATTCTCCATCACTGTTTTAGTGCCATGTCTATTTGGTCAAAGTTAATTGATCCTACTACTTTCTAAGATTTCATATCCATGCCTTTCTTGGATTGGTTTCATAATAACTTAAAGAGTTAACTCAATTTTTTGCAGAGGTAGAGATCATTGACCGACTCTTTTTGGTGTGGTTTGCTAGAAACTTTGGAATAAAATATGTAGCTGGTTGTTCAATAAGAATTATATGGAGCACAATGATTTGTTAGAAGAATGATTGAGTTGGTGGAAGGATATTATTTCTGCTATGAATATGAAGGAAGATCTTAGCAGATTTCCTTGTCCAAAAGATTGTCAACTTTTTAGTTTTGAGGCACCTAATGAAGGCTAGTTCAAACTCAATTGTCATGGTGCCTTTAAATGATCAACCGATTATGCTTTTGCTAGTGGATTTACCTAAAATAAAGATAGGTGTGGGGTCTCAGGTTACTCAAAAGAATTTTAGGTATTGTTCACTCATAGTTTTTGAGCTATTGGGTATTATTGATAGTTTAAAGCTAGTGTAAGAGTTGGGTATTAAAAGATTGATTGTTGAAGTGGACAGCATGGCTTCCCATCAACTTATTCATAAGGTTTAGAGTGTTGGCACCACTAAAGCTATTGTCAAGAATGGTAGGGAAAAATCATAATGATTGGGATTTGCACCTTTGATATGTTTATCGTGAAGGAAATGGGGCAATTGATTGTCTTACTAATTTAGTTATGCATCTTTAGTTGGGTTTTACAAAGTTTAATTCTCATCCTGATGAAGCAATTCACAATCTTAAGGATGATTTTTGTAAGGGCTTGCTCCCCAAGTTTACTTGTAACTTGTCAGTGTGTTTTCGCATTCTCTTTATCAATAATAATAAGGGATAAAAGCGATTTTTTCCCTCCAACTTTTCTAAATAGGGTGAAAATACCCTCAAACTTTTTTTTGATTGGATTTTACCCCTAAAGTCACTTTATTGATTGAATTTTGCCCTTATTTTGGACGAAAAGTCCATATGGCAAATGGAAGTAACAGTAACCAATGGAAACGCGACATGTCAGCATCCACATGGCAATCTCTTTCCTAGTCAGCATCCATGTGGCCACCATGTAGCAAAAAAACCTCTCCTCCTCTTCCTCTTCTTCAGTGGTGAGACTAAAACATGGCATAAACAATCTTCTAATCCCATCTTGACATAGCATCCCAATCATCCGATTTAGCCAAAATGAATTAGGAAAAACACCATATTCACTAAATCTTAACACCAATTTAACAATCTCCTCTTGAGTTAAAAAAACTCCTTAACCATTCTCTGTTCTTAAACTGAGGGAAAACAAGAACTCCAGTAATATCATCAGGAAAAAAATCAAATTCTGGTTGAAGCATTTTGTCGAGCACCTTCAAAGCATCTCATTAAACATATGGAGCGAATCCTCTACCAAACCACTCCTTTGAAAGCAACAAAGTAGAAGAGTAACAGAGTTAACAATGAGTGGAACATTCCACTATTTCAAAATTTTTATTTAAACAAAAATTAAATGCCTCCCATAAATTTGAAATTGCCATTTATTACCAATTTTTTAAATGAATTTTTAAATCAACAAAACGATGAGATGGGAAGCTCTGGACCTTTTGCTCCAGCAATACTTTTGACCTCCTTTTCGATCACGATTTGCTCTGGTTACCTCCATGGTGATCGATGATTATTTGACCCTCAACGACAATGCGTTTAGCAAGATGGAAGACGATTAAATCAGGGAACACCATAAACACAACGTTAAAGAGAATTAGTGCAGCTCTTCTCTTGTTAAACACATCAAAGCTTTAGTTCATCTTGTGAGCCTTTTCTTATTTTTTTACTTTTTAATTTGAACCATATATAGGTTAATTGATTTATTTTTTGCTAGATTCGATTTCATTTGAAGCTATAATTGATTGTAATTCGTAATTAGGGCTTTTTAGATAATTGTATTATATAATGACGAGTTTTTGTTCTATGTTTGTGAAATTTTTATTCATGGCATGGAATTTGAAGAAGTTGTAGGGCTTGGTTAATAATTGAGCAATGGTAGTTCTCTGGTTGTTGTTGTTGTTGTGGCAATAGTGCTGGTTCAGTGAAGAGACGCTGGAGGAAGATAAAGGACCTATAATTGTGGGATTGGAAGATTCGTAGTAACCTTAGCTACTTATATCGTTTTGGTCTCACCATTGAAGAAGAGGAGGAGGAGGAGCATGAGAGATGAGAGAGAGTTTTTTTTGCCACGTGAATGCTGACTAAGAGAGAGATTACCACGCAGATGTTGACATGTCATGCATCCATTGGTTGTTGTTACCTCCGTCTGCCACATGGACTTTTCATCCAAAATAAGGGCAAAATTCAACCAATAAAGTGACTTTAGGGGTAAAATCCAATCAAAAAAAAGTTTGACGGTATTTTCACCCTATTTAGAAAAGTTTAAGGGCAAAAATCACTCTTATCCCTAATAATAATAATAATAATCACCACCATTGCCTAAGTTTGAGCGTTCATCCGATGGTCGTTGATGCTTCATTCAGTGTGGAGCACACCATTTGATAGTTTTTAGATTAATCACATCCTTTGGTTAAGAAATATTATTTTATTGGCTACCAATTCTATCTATAAATATTTAAACATTATAAAATTATTAAAATGATAAATAATATAATTTTTTATATAGAAGAAAGATGGCGCCTGAGATGCATAAAGCCACGTGTGTGCTAGACATAAATTAGAAAAAAAAACACAAATTAGTACACAAAAACAATGAGTTTATTATTTTCAGGGAAAGAAGGATTTCATTATTAGAAAATATACCAGGTAGACAAACCAGAAGAGAGAACAATAGAAAATCAAAAGCTAAACTATTCTAAACTCTAGACAACTAGCAAAAAAAACCATAAGCTTATTCACTGCCAGAATCTACATGTACATACAATAGAACAAAATGATTCCAAAATGTTGATATCATATAAGCTTATTCAGCGCTTCACCCAATATGCTGATTAATTCTACATGCCTCTTCAGTTGTCTTTAGAGTGGTACAAAATGTATCTTCCCCGAGTAAAAATACATGAAAAGCTCAATCGATAAGCATAAGCCAATAATGCCTTTCGTTCCTTTTTAGTTAATCTGTGAATCCAAATAGAAAGTCATATAATTTTTAGTAGCCATAAATTAAGAATTATCCAGAAGAATAAAAAGCAAAGAAGGAGATGACCTATAATTTTTCATCTGAACATTTAGCGCTCATGCTCTTGCTAAAAAATGACATCAACATCATTCTTTTCTCTATCTAATCTCTCAATCTAAACCCCATAAAATTTGTTATTAAAGCTCATATATTGCACACAAATGTGGATCTTATACCTTCTCTGGTAAAAAGAAAATCTCATTAATGCCCTTAATAGATCCTCCAAAAGATCTCTTCGTTTGCACCACCTTCTTATTCTCTCTCCATCTCTTTTAAGAAAATCAAGAACCCGTCTTGTTGACTAGGTCAAGATGGAGAGGAAGCAGCTAAGGAGCTTACTAAGTCTCACAATTCTAGTGTTGATCGCCACCCTAGAGGTTTCTTCACCAATGCCTAAATAATTCTGGTGTTGATCACCACCTTAGAGTTTGCCTCTCTGAAGCCTAAAATATTTTGATGTCGATCACCATCTCAAAGTTTCTAGAGCAAAATTAAATAACTTTTTCATTTTTGTCCATAAAAAAGAGAAAGAATTGGTTGTGTTTGTCTATTGAGTCAGTCGTAATCAGATGGTGTATATCGCGGGGGTTTTTTTTAAAAAATGGAGTTCCTTTTATAAAATTTTAGAAAATTGGTGTTACAATAAATATATTTTGAAAATTGGTGTGTCAAAATTTGACATACATGTGTGCCATTTTCTATCAGAGTGGGACCCACACAAAAAATAGATTTTGGTGCTAGAAATTGGCATACATGTGTGTCGGTTTCTATCAAAGTATGTTAGACCTCTGCTAGAAATTAGCACAAATCTATACTGGTGTCTAACATGTTAAATTTAAAAAAAAATCCAAGTTGATAGCCGAAAGATAGAAAATCAAAACCTCTGCATATATACTCTCACAAGTGCCCTGCACATGCCATTACCACAACCATCATCCTTGAGATCTGCACTTTGCAAATAATGGCATTCAAAATAATAAAAAGTGTACATGCAACAGAGGCATTCAAGGATATGATGAGGGTAAGCACTGCAAATAATAACAAAAATAACAAAAGGAAAAAGAAAGGAAGAAAAAATGGCTAGAAATTTGGGAGGGAAAAGTGATGAGCTGAGCATGAAGACTGTGAACAGATTCTTAGAGAAGTGGGCTTTCCATCTAGCGTTTTCTAGCTATCCATTTTTTTCTTTTTTTCTTTTTTTAATTTTTTTCTTAAAAAGAAAATTTGGGAATTCATTAAAAAGGCCACCTTTGGCTGAGTGAAGGGTTTCAGTTTTTTCTTTTTATTTCTTTTTTGGTTTGGCCCTTTGACCTTGATTGGTTTGAGTTTAAAGACAAATATATATATATATATATATATATATATAAGCAGGAAATTGTGAATTTTAGAGAGAGATATAATAGTGATCATGTAAATGGTGTTTGTTATAATATTTAATACCAAGTGGTTTGGTGTTATTATTTTTTTATTATTTTTTTAAATATTTGTAGTGAATGGAATGTGGACATATAGTAAACAAATGAGAAAACAAAAGACCTACTTTTTAATAAATAAATTTGTGCAAGCCATTTTGGTCATTTGGTTTGTGGAACTACCTAATAATACAAATAGATCCAAATGTTTCAACCTTTTTTTCATTTTTTCTGATAGAAAAAACTTTTTTCTTCCCTATCTGCCTCATCCCATTCCCTATGCATGATGATCACTCACCTATACATTTTGAAAAAAAATTATCATAAATTTGCATATATTTGAGCCAGTTTTTGGTAGAGCTCTGACAGAAATCAGCACACATTTGTGCCATTTTTTGGTACCAAAATCTATTTTTTATGCGAACCCCATTATAATAGATATTGACACACATATATGCCAGTTTCTGACACACCAGTTTTAAAAATATATTTACTGTAACATCAATTTTTTAAAATTTTATAAAAATAACTCTATTTTTGAAAAAAATCCCGCATATCGTACCATCTAGTGGGGCGAGAGTATTGAATCACATGCCTCTAAGCTACATTTCTTCCAAAAAATAAAGGGAATTTTTTACAAATGCCACAAAGAAGAAAATAAATTTTATATTTGCACCTTCATATTTTTTATCTTTAATAAATACCATTTTTAAAATTTTTGCTTTCATAATTGTCATTTTTTATATTTTAAATTTCAAAAATACCCCACTGTTTACCTCTCTTTCTTGCATTGGTTTAAAAAAACAAGGAATAAACATAGTATTTTAACTTTTAACCTTGAGGCGCATCTAAATTCTGAAGGTTGTGCCATTTTCATCTACTATGAGGAACCAACGTAGCTAGCCTCAAGAAATTTGCAAAAGCAAAATATAAATATCATAAAACATTAATAAAAAGTAAAAATAGAAAGAATTCTCGCCAAATTATAGTTGTAATCGATTTTTAGATTTTGCACACCTCTTTTTCAATAATTTTGATAATTAAAACTAAGGATATTAGGTTTCTTTAATTTGAAGCTACTCAAAAGTCTATTTATTTATCTGCTCCTTGCATGAAAGACATGCAGAAAAGTTTAAAATTGAAGACTTTTGAGGTCTTATGAAGATAATGTATGCATAGAAGCAGCGTAGTGCAATGATTTTGGTATGAATTTCTAGACTTATTTAGTCTTAGTGTAAACAGTTGCTGGTTATAAATGGTAACTAATTTTGTGCTTATTTAATTAGTTATGTATTAGTGTAATTTTAATTGACATTAACAAACAACTCAACTAAATAATAGGTCTCTACAGTTGCATCCTAAAGGAAAGTCAATAGGAAAAGGTAACAATATGTCATTATATTTACGGTTAAAATCATTATCAGGCCAACATAGGAAATGTGTATGTTGAATACAAGTTGATGGTAAAACATAGGTATATTGCAGGCATGTACAATATTCAGGTGATCACATATTTTTATATTCTTAACTAATTATCAATATTTTTTTATAAATGATATGTTAAACTTTCATGAAAATAGCGGCAAACAGTTATAATATCTTATGTTATTTTGTTATTTAATTCATTGTATTCTTGTTTTGAATTTCTTGCAAATTTATTCCTAACTATTAGGAAATTATTGGTCATTTTTATTGCATTGCTGCTATAATTATGACTACTTCATGTTTATATTTTCTAATTATAGTTTATTAGATTTTATACAAACTAAATACAATTGATTTTTGAACCTGAAATAAAAATAGTTTATTAGCTTTCATACAAACTAAATACATTATATTAAATTTTATAAAAACTAAAATATAGTACGTTTACTTTTGTACATAAATAAATACAGCATATTTTCTTTTGACAAAAATCAATAAATTGTATTTGCTTTTTATAAAACACAATAAACGGTATTTTCTTTTCATGTGCATCAAAATAAATAGTGTTTCCAATTTGTTATAAACTCCCATGTAGTGTATTGAAATTTCATCAAAAGATAATACATTATATTTTATTTTCACAAAACTCAATACAGTTTATTAAACTTTATAAAAACAAAATATAGTGTATTAATTTTTGAACCTAAACTAAATACAGTTTATGAGATTTCATACAAACTAAATACACTATATTAAATTTTATAACAACTAACATACAATGTATTTTCTTTTATTTGTATATAAATAAATACAGTGTATTTTTTTTTTACAAAAAATCAATACACTGTATTTTCTTTTCACAAAACACAATAAACTGTATTTTCTTTCCATGTACATCAAAATAAATAGTGTTTTTAATTTTTTATAAACTCCCATGCAGTGTATTGAATTTTTATCAAAAGACAATGCACTATATTTTTTCATAAAACTCAATACAGTGTATTATCGTTTGATAAAACTCGATACAATGTATTAAAATTTATAAAAATAAAATACAGTGTATTAATTTTTGAACTTGAGCTAAATATAATTTATTAGCTTTCATATAAACTAAATACACTATATTAAATTTTATAAAAAACTATAATATAACATATTTTTTGTACATAAATGTATTTGTCAATTACAATCTCTAGAAGAAGGAAAAAAACAAAAAAAAAAAGAACATCCATCCATCTAACAATTTGTGCTTTGTAAGCTATTGGATTGTACTCATTTAGCTCCATTAGTGCATCGACTATTGCTTTGTAGGCTGATTTGCCCCTTTCTCTCTGCAATTCCTTCAACTTCGGGTCACCCTTTTTTATCACTTCCTATGTTGTGAAGAACATGTTTGATACAAGATGATGTATCACAAAATTACCACCAACCTGCTACTTTGTATTACATGATGCTTTAGATATCAGATCTAGTGTAAAAATATGAACATTAGCTGTTGTTGTTTTAGATAGCAAGATCCGGTGTAAAAATTACAACCAACCTACTCTAAAATAATAAGAATACATATATAAATTAATTAAATCACACAAAATTAATAACTAATTTTCATAAAAATTTCATGCAAATTAATTAAAATTGCCTCAAAACTCTGATGATTCTTGAAACTAACGATATATCTTTGATTTTGGTACAAATCTTCAGCTATTGTGTGTGTATATGTATGTGTGTGTGTGTGTTATCTTTTGATAAAACCAAAGCTAATAATATTAACTTAAAAATTATCAAAGTTAAAAGTGGAATTTGCCATCTCAACAAGAAAACGGATCTCAGTTAAAATTAGAAGGTCATTACTATCTAGCATGTCCTGAACCAGAACTGGTCATGGGAGTAACCAAGCATACAGACAATAAATTCCTCACTATTCTGGTCGAAGATGAAACCGATGGCCTCCAAGTTTTTCATGACAATCAATAGGTCGATGTTAAACCTATTCCAGAAAGCTTAGTAGTAAACATCGACGATCTTTTTGAGGTACACTTGTTTTGTTTAATTTAATTTAATTTTTTTATTACGATTGGTGATATAGCTTAAATTGAAATAGATTATATCAAATGACAAGTTTAAGAGGAACGTGCACAAAGTGGTTCCAAGCCGAGTTTTGAGAATTTTATTGATAGAATTTTTTACAGCACATGTTGCTCCTCCAATAAGGGTTTATGGTCCTATAAAAGAGTTATTATTTGAAGAGAATCCTCCAATGGAGATGTAGCTAGCATGGAGTTTGACTAAGGCACCTTATCTCCTGCCTATGTGTTTTTTTTCTTTTTCATTTCTTTTTCTTCTTATCAATTTTTAGAATGGAGTAGTTTTGAAATAAACATATTCAAATAAATGAAATGGGGTATTTTTTTAAAGTTAAAAATGCAATAATAAAAGTGTAAAAAATGTATAGAGCAATTTTGAAAACAAAACAAAAAAAGTATAGTAAATGGTGTAATTTCCTAAAAAATAAAAGAAATTCCATAATCTCTATTTTTAAGTGCTTTTGTGTAAGCACTGGGTCCTAAGGAGGCTTTTATCAGAGTTACCTAATGAGAAAAATTGCTCCTTTAAAAATAATGAATCGAGGGCGGTGAACCCTTTGTTATGTTGAAATTATTTTCTGAAAAGCTTTTTTAAAATGTTTTCGAGCTTGACTTAGGTAGCCGAGTGGCACAGAGGGTCAAATGATGAAAAATACATTTAACTAGGGATTTAAATTGAGTTATGTAGGGTTAATGAGCCTTGTGCACTGTGCATTTATGGCTTATACACCCGTACACTCGAAAGAATCTCATCATTTGGCATAAAAGTCAGATTTTGCCTATTTTTAGCAATGTACGGCCTTGCACAGGGAGTGTACAACTGTACATTGCAAAAAATCTTGCCTTTTCAAGCAAGTTGACATGTTGTGTAAGTTTATAGCTGTGCATTGCTTTGGTACGACCGTACACTCAAAAGTTGGTGGACTTCCCCATGAGCCAAGTGGGCTAGTGGAGGCACCGCTTGAGTGTACAGTCGTGCATACATAATGTACAGCTGTACACTCACTCTTATTTAAGCTTTGCTCGAATTCTTTCAAAGGGTTGGTTGGTCAGTTTTTGGAAATTGATAGTAAAAAGAGTAACATTGCCTTTCGAAAGGGAGATCTTTGAAAAATTCCAAAAGCTTTTGAAGTTTTTAAGCAAAAAGGGGATTTTTGGCTTTTAGCTCTTAATTCTTTCTACTACTTTTGGTTGTTTCAACATCACAAAAGGTCCACGAATCTGACATTCAATAGTCTAATTAAGTAACTATACTGAAGGTAATATAAAAAGCCCTTCTCATTATTTTCATCATCACAATAAATTTTGTCATTCTTTTTAACTATTATTTCTTATTATACATTAATTTCTGCTAGATTTAGGTTGTGAAACCCTTTACAAGGGTATATTGTTGTATGATAAAAATTATTAGGTTATCTTCTTTAAACTCTATTTTGTCCATTTTAAAATCATTTTTCTCAAAATAGAACCTGGTTCAAAAACTCTTCTCTATATTAGCTTTTCCTTTGCACCTTTTTGAATTTGTTATCGACAAGGACTCTATTTTAAAACAGAAATGAAAAATCACCATTATCAGGTTGATACAGTCGTGCATTATTTGATACGTGCCTGCATGTTAAATGATGCATGGTCCAAAATATATTTTCTTGCTTTTTAAGGTAGAAGAGCTTACCATATATCGTCAAACGCGCTCTCGTGCATTTTTCGACATACACGCTGGATCCTTATTTTTTATTTTTTTTAATTAATTCAAATTAGTTTTATGTATGTTTTATTTTCATCATTTTATTATCATTATTATTTCTGTTATCATTGTATTGTTATTATTGTTACTCTTGTGGAATAAAGACTTTTTACGGATATGATCATGAAAGCGCTCTAGGTAAGTCCACTATCCTTTCTCTTTACTATAAAAATACTTTTTCGATCGCAAATGAAAAATATCACCAAAAATATTTATAGTAATTAATTGGAATATTTCATTAATAAATTTAGACTAATGTCCACATTTTTGTCTAGGAAATTCACGTGTAAAAATTAGCTTTTAATAATGTAAATGATTTTGTGTATAATTAAATAACATGGGACATTTTGTAAATAAAACTTGGACTGGCAAGTCCATTTCTTCAAGATCTCACAATGAAATGCTTCTTCAATAATCCACATGCAAGGATCAAAGTCCTCACCTAAAAAGGTCATAATGAATTGCTTGATTTATGGATTTTTTATTGCTTTATTCTATGCCATGATTTATCTCTCTCTTACGTGAATGGGTGTGCCTTTGATTTCTATATTTTCTCTAATCTTACATGTAAGAAAAGGGATAACACGATTAATTTGAAAGCCATTATGTCAAATTTATTAAGGGTAAAAATAAGAGTGAAATTTCAAACCCTCTTTAGGTTTTTGGCCCCACGAGGTCAGAACATCCTTCTTTTCTAATGTCTTATTGGGTGGCGACTCCTTACCATCAGCCTTGTGGTGTCCAACTAGACACCTCCCAACTATCGATCGTTAGCGATGAGATAGGGATACCTAGGTGTGCCACATTATGCCTTTCGAGGTTTATAATTTGGCAAGTCAAGTTGAGTCTCTCTCCTATTGAAAAGCGACCGTCGGCCTGGGCAGGGAACCTTAACCTGATTCTGACCCTAAAAGTGAAACCGAATAGCTAAAGGTCAAAGGTTTTCTCACTCAAACTTGACGATCCCTTGGTTTCGGGGGTAAAATCGGGAGTCGGTGACTCAAAAAGAGAAGCAACAAGGGAAGAGCACGCTTCACATTTTACTTTTCTTATGCACTGGACTTCAGGCCTTACAAATTATGCAAAGCAAATAGATTGCCTCAATTTTGTTTGAATCACTTTAAATCATATTTTTTGTTTCAAATTTTTTGGATAGGGTCGCTTCTTTTCTCGGATAGCTTTAGGGATTAGATCTTAAGTCGATATATTTGATTTGATTTGATTTAATCGGTTTACTTTTAAAATAAAAATTTAGTTATATTGATTTGTTTTTAATATTTAAAAACTATTAAAATGGAACCGACCGAATTATTAGTACAATTATGTCATTTTATGGTTTTTTTATATATTTATTAGATAAAAACCATTAATCCTATTTTTTTTCTTTCTTTTTGCTTATGTGCTGGGTCAATTGTCGAATCAGTTTACAAATAGACCCAATTAGATTTAAACATGTCAAAAAAACTCACTTAACAATGAGATGAATTTGGAAATAATGTAAAGGTTTGCCTTAGGCCCATACATGACATAAAAGAAAATTTTAACCAACAATATTTTTTTTAAAATTTTACACATATTAAATAAAAATAGAAAAAATTATTAAATATAAAATGATAGAATTTGGATATGCCCTTGACTCTATTTAAATAAATTCTCATCCAATTAGAATTATCTGATCTTAATTTAAAAAGGAATTCGAGTTCTATTAGAGTTATAACTCTAGTAAACCTCTATATAAAAGAGATAAAAAAACTCTATTTGGAATTACCGAATTACCAACACTATTTTATACACCAAAATTCTATTCTCCCATTTTTGTTTTTATACATCTCTAAGGGATTTTTAGACCGTGTATTTGCTTTTTTTTTTTGCATATTAGCTTGTGGTTAAAGGCCTAACTAGTGACACAAAATAAAGATCTTGTGCTTCCATTTTCTCAAAAGTTTATGCGCTATAAGAGATAAATATATTTTCTCTTATTTATTATAACATTGTTTAATTATTTTCATGTTTATTTGTTCGCGTGATTTCCTCCATTAGTATTAGAGCTTTAGTTTTTAAATCTTAGCATAAGGCTTAAAATTAGATATAAATTTTATATGTAAAATGTAAGGACCACACTAGTCCGCCCAAAACTCATCATCCTATAAGCTCTTTTACATATGAAAAACTATTTCCATTATAGTCCTATTGGTTAATATTGTTGTATCCACATACATACCTCAATATACTATGAGAAATTATAAAACATAACACTTAATACTCTACATAATCAGTTAAATTGTTCTTTTCATTATTATTTTTTAATACAATATGATAAATACAAAAAGAATATGAATTACACTTTATAATTGATTCACTCCTATCTCTAAAGTTGGCTTTTACAATGGCAGCTCTTACCCTAATAGAGAGCATCTTAGATTCAAGTACCTACACGGATAAACACCCGTGCTAAGCTATAAAGCTTAGTAGGAAACAATAAGTATATAAACAACCACTCATAGTGATTGTTTCCAAGCACACAATAAACAGTATTAATATCAAAATATTATAATTAACATGCAAGAGTTACAATATAAATTCACATATCATATAACACTATTGTATAATAATAAATCATAATGGACTAATTAAGTCTTTAATATTATTTCACATATACTATTCATTTCATACTGTGAAATGCCTACTAAAGTCCTGTGGATGTGGATAACGGGTGTTATAGATACCCATAGGTATCAAATATATAAATACCCGAATGTATTATTCTTGTGGATACCTGAAGGTATCAAACATGTGGACCCAACTAGGTCAAGCCTGTGGTCCCAACCGGGGATAAATAAAGAACCAAACGGGGTCAAACCTATAGCAATTGCGATTGTAACCCTATAGGCATGCCTATCTATCCACCACCTAGTTATATGTGCAAGCAAATAATCATATTCATATGGTATTTGATTTATACAATTCAATTCATCATATAGAAATATTATATGTGTAAGTATCCATTATAATCATGATAGTATACTTAACTATTAGCATATTATTTTGATAATGCAAACGTGTGTATGCATAGGCATTATACATAGTAAGTAATGTAAATCATGCATACTCATAAACTAACTTGATACAATTTCATATATATTTATGTTTATCATTCCTATATACTCGTATTTTAAGGTCTATTATATCCGGTTATAGAAGCAACACATGAGGGTAGCCTACTATAGTGAAAAAAGAAAAAAATAGGCAAGTATAGGGGACAAATGCCTATTGTCGTGCTCGTAGCAAGATTCGCGCTCGCTATAGGAGGCGATGGCCCAAACAACGGTTCCTCTGCTCACAAAATCCTATAAATTGGTTAAGATAATCAAATTATACCTCAATTTAGGCATAACAAAAGAAATTTTCTGAAATAGTTGTCTTCTATTAAGTTTTAGCCCTATATTTCTAGTTTCTAAAACATCAAAAATCATCTCAATCTGACTTCTATATCTCCAAATATTCACTAACAACCCCAGACTGCTCCCAATAACAGGGCAACAATTCTAACCCAAATTCAAGCCAAATTTTCTATAAATGTAAATTAATTCAAGATTTGTGCTCCCATATAAAATGAAGATAAATAAGTCTAGTTTCTTATCCAACTGGAATTTCTCAATTTGAGTCATGAGAACTCAAGATATAGCCAAAACAATACAGACTAGTCAATTGGATCTTAAGATAGCTTTTTGTGTCTTTGAACACAACTTGCATATTTCGGTTCTAAACTCATCTCAAGCTTAATATCAACCCATAAAATATATAATAGCATCAATAAGCATAGATATCATGTCAAAAACATCATGCACACACACTCAAAACCATGCAAGTTCCTATACCTTATCTTGCTGCCTTAATCTCTCTCTTCATTCTCTTCCTCTTTCTTGTTATCTTCTTCTTCTTCATAGCATCAATCACACATATAAATATCCATATAACTCAACAATCTTAATCCCTAATACATATATGAGCAAATTGAATTAAAGGAGGAAATATTGTTACTTTAAAAGAGATAAACTCTAAATTCTCTCTCTACCTTCTTTAAGACACCATAGGCATGTGTTTTGAGAGAGAGGAAATGAGGGAAAGAGAGCAGTATTTTTGAGTTTTGGTCCTCCCTTGTTGGCCGGCCACATCTCCCCTCAATTCTTATGAATTTATCTCTCTCTCTTTCTAGCCTTACACTTGTTAAATTCCTATTGGTTGCTAATAAAAATCTTTACAAAGTTTATTTTGGTCCCTCTCTATATTTATAGTCTTACTGTGGTCTCTAACCTTCCACATATCACATTTATACCTCAAAAATTTTACTTTTACTTTTCAATTAAATCCCTAAATTGCAATTTTCCTTAATTAACCACATAATTAACCTCTATCTTGTGCGAAATGACCATCTACCCTTCTTAGGGTACCATTAGGGGCATTACATAAAATGTAGACCTAAATAGGATGCATGTAACACTAACTTTTTCTTTTTCTTTATAATATACATATATGTATATTTTTAAAATTGTGTGTTTGTAGATCGTGATTTGAGGAGTAGACATAAGCGTCTAAAAATGCTAAATTATAAGTAGAATTTAAATTTTTTACTACACTATTGAGATCACAGACCTTGAAAACCCCCACTAGCAAAGTTTGACTACCTGAAACCATCGATAAGGCAGCACATGAGGTGTATGGGCCACTATACGCACGATGCATGCCAATAGGGCACATGTCCTGCATGTGCCAAACCATGTGTCAGAGTGATGCATCATTTCAAAATGTGGCCCAATGAGGGGGTGACATGTAGGGATGATCACGAGGCGAGAAAAATTTGATACCCATAGGGACCTGACTCGAATGAGGCGGGGAATCCCCCACTTTTCCCCTATAGGGGCAAGGATGGGGATCAAAAAATCCCCGGTGTGGATTTCGGGGTAGGGTAGGGGAAGCGGGTATCTGCCCTACGGGGATCCCCGACCCTGGTATATATTACTATTTTATCCTTATGTTCTATTTATTTACATGTTTGCCATTACCTATAAATACCCCTATTAACCCTTAACCTAATTTCATTTCCTTCCTTCTCCTCATCTCTTGTCGTCTTTTACTCTCTTCTCTTCTCCCTCTCACAAATTCTGCCGTCCTTCTCTCTTTTTCTCTCTTTCTAACAAAGAAATCTCTCTTCCTCACCGCAGCTTTCTCACAAAGATATCTCATCTCAGCAGGTACTTATGTGGATCCCATTTTTAGTTTTAAGTATTTTCATTTTTATTTGTTTTTATATGCTGAGTTTTGCTTCTTTCTTTACATGGCATGCATTCAAAATCTGTTTTTGGGTTTGAAGGAATAGAGGTTTAGAAGGCCCCTGTTTTACTGGGTTTTCGGCCTTTGGTACTGGAAATTCTTATTCTCTCCAGGTAATTCCCTTATTTTGCTTGATTTTTGGGTTTTACTTTTTATTTTTGGGATTTTTTTGATTGATTTTTCCCAACCTGTTTTGCTTTTTATTTTTGGGTTTTGCAAACCTATTTCCTTTTGATAGATATCTACATTAAATCGTTACTCACCTATACTATTATGCATGTTAGCATTTATGAGATGCCATACATTATTATAAGCAGAGAATTAAAAGACTTAAAAGTTTTATATATATATATATATATATATTAGTTGAGCCGAGACTGGTTTTCGTTTATAAATTTTATGAAATGTAATCATTCAAGCCACTGTAATAAAACACTTGCTCGTCATTCTTTAGTATATGGTGGTTTTATTTTAAGTACTTTTAGTGAAATAAAGAAGCCATAAAAGTAAGCTGAACTAGCCTTAATCATTGATATTTTTAACATCAAGAGAAAAAAAAAGGAAGAAGAAGAAAAATAGAAAAGGAAAAAGCCGAAAAAGTAACTCAAGCAATTAGTTAGCAGATAATAATAGTCGCTTTTAGTGCTTTATTTTTTCAGAATCCAATTAAAATGTATATATATTATAATATTATTTTATTTGAATGGAAAAGTCAAGAACTTTTGAACTGAATGAGTTAGCGGCAAAGGGTGCTCCTAAATTTGGTGTGTACACTTTCCACTGGCAGCAATGCCTATGGCCACATTCTAACTCAATACAGATCTTTTCACTTCTCACTTGTATATCAAAATGTACTATATATGTGAATATGTTCTATTAGATATTTGAGCTTCCTTTTAGTTTGTGCTTCAATCTCTTATCAGAGTTGGCATTCACATCTATAATTGAGTCACAGCTCTCTCGTTTTATTTTATTTAATTATTATTTCCTTTTTTCCAACACTTGCTTTTATTTATACATTTGATTGAGGATATTACTTCTTAAATCTTAATTAGACATAAGTTTTAATTTTCATTTATTTAATTAATTGTCCTATTAGGAGAACATTTAAAATTAAAATATCCTATTTGGTAATTTTAATATAACTATTAGAATAGTTTTTAAGTTTTAAAATAATAACAAAAGACTTTGATAGAAGAAAGTAAATCAATAAAGAGCTATAAAATTAACTTAACTATATGCCAACTCCAATTGATATGATGAATTATAATGTTATTAAAATTAAAAAAGAAATTTACGGATGGAAGAAAATGTTATTAAAAAGAAATTAATTGAAATGATGGATGTAGATGAAGAGGTAAATTATGGATAGATTTATTTTTAATATTATAATAATAAATATTATCATTAATTGAAATTTGAATTTTTTGAGAAATTGTGATTATTTATTCTATGATATCAAGTCGTACTTGAAATTGTTGAGATTTACGCTTGATAAATTATTTGTTTATGATATCAGGTGGCAACTTTAATTTACTTTCAATTTGTATATTAATATGTAACTAATATTTTTATATTTGATTAATTGATATTTAAGGTTGATATTTCTCGAGATAGATGTGGTGGTCCAACTGAAATAATTGAATAAGAAATTTATAAATAATTATGTATTTATTTCTTGTATTATTGTAACTTGATTAACTTTTGGTTATTTGTATTTAATTTTAGGATTATTAAGTTTTAAGTTATATTTAATTTTGGATTTGTCAATGGTTAAAATTTATGTTAATTTAATTCGTGACTGATTTTAGATTTTTTATTTATTAAATGTTATAGTTTCATTTTAATTATTAGTAAAATGTTATATTTTAAAATTAAAAAAATATTTTCACGGGGTTCGAGATTCCCACAAGGGCCGGGGATCCTTGTAGGGCGGGGACGGGGAAATTTCCTCCTCATTATTTAATCGAGGGCAAGGATGGGGAATCTCCACCCATCGCGAGGTAGTGAGTGGGGGTGTATTCCCTGCCTCCGTCCTGTCCCGTGATCAGCCCTAATGACACGTAGATGACAACGGTCATGCCACGTGTCAAAGTAATGTGCCATTCTAACATTTGGGCCAACAAAGAAGTGACACGTAGATGATTGTGGTTATGCCAAGTGTTTATGACGTGTCACCTGGATGCCACATGGTAGATAAGTGGACCAACCAGGGAGTGCCATATGTTATGATGGAGGTTTAACATGGCAATATGTGGTGTGACATGGGGACTAGCGGGTCAACACCATGTAGCACACAAAAGCTTTAGTAGCATAGGGAGGCACGTGCAGGCATATGGGCACGTCTGCAAGCCTTCCACCAATGCGTGAAGGCATATGATGCATTCTCTGGCCACTATTTCAACTCAATTTTTTTAGACATATTATTTAGATTCTTTCTGATTTTTTGGTATATTTTAATAATTTTTTGATGACCAAAAAATATTTTTTGAATTTTTTCAATGTAAATATTCTTAAGAAATTATAAAAATATATATTTTTTCCCTTTAAATTATTTTCAAAATTTTTTGAAAAGTTTTTTGTGGATGAGTCCTTATCTTTTATTAAAATGAGTTTCAATAATATGAGTTTAATACATATGTATATTAACCTATTAATTTCTATTATATGTAGTAGAAATGATGATGATAAGGATCCCTATGATTCTACGTACTCCTCAAGGAGTTGCTTAGACCAAGAGTGTAAAAAGTCTACAAAACCAAAATGAGTAGGATGATTCAAGCTGATGACATTGATTTAATAGTGCATCATATAGTTTAATTGCAATAACATATGCAAGAGTGCATTTGGATTAGTGGTCTGTATCTGAGAAGGAATGATAGAGCCTTATTCAAGGTTGTGATTGATTTCTTCAAATATCATCCAAAACTAATGGAGTTAATGGAAACTACCTAGTTTATAGGAGATAGATTTTATAGAAAATATATTATTCACTTTTTGGTTAGAGTTGTCAGAGTGGGAGTGTTGAGAAGCAACACTAAATCTATAATGGTATTAAGAAGTGGATGTAGTATGCATTGTCCATGGCTTCATCAGTGAACTTATGAGTTGCTTGAGGATTTGATAAAGTTGGTCAAAGAAACAATCCCTAAAACACAAAAGATGTTGAGGATCTAAACTTCCAGCAGAATTGACATAGATGTCAATTTTTTAGTTAGAAAAAATTTTTAGTAGGATTTATGTTTCTTAATATTTATGATATCAGTGCTTTATTTTTGGATTATTGGATATTTATTGGTTGAATTAATAAGTTTATTCATTGGTTTTTAACTTTATAATAAATGTGTTTATTTAATTGTTAATTGCCTTATAATATTTTATGTATAAAATAATAGCTTGTTTATTAAGTAGAAAATTAATGAACTAAAAACCAATAAAATTTTCCTCTTAAGTTTGAGAACTTAATATCCAATAATTGACATTTACTATGCATGAAATTTTAACCTATAAGGTTAGACATTAGGACTTAGTGGGGTAGCCTTTTTGAATTTAAGCCTAATAGAAAACTTTACTTATTTATTATTTCAAATGCATAGTAAATAGCATGTATTGCCTAATCTCTTTTAATAATGTGCAATTTTATTCCATTAAAGATAAAAGGATCCAAAATGGCCACTACTTTGAAATCAATTGTTACCGAACTAAACAAAGATATGAAATTGAATGGTGATAGTTATGAAATATGGAGTATGAAAATCCAGTATGTGCTAGAATGGAAAGAGGCTCTAGCACCTTTGAGTTCGATTATGGCTGGACTTGAGGATAGCACCACTACCTAACATAAGCGGGTTTAAGATAAGTAAGTAAAAAAATGGCATGGTGATAGAATTTCACGTCATATTCTTAGAGAATGAATTTTTAATGTTGGGTGAAGTGAATCAAGATTTCATTTTTTATGAAACTTAAGAAGAGGAACTATCAGGATTACTCCATACGATGGGGGAGAATTAGAGGAAAAAGGTCAAGACCCTCCTCTTCTAAATGATCTGGATGTTCAATATCCTTACTTTAGTGGAATTATGGACCTTGATCCCAATAGGAGCATTCCAAATCATGATGAATATATGAGACATATTTATCAAGAGATAGAATTGTAAAAATTTAAAAGCAAAAGTGTTTCATGCCGAAGATTGGAGATCAAAGGCTCAAACGAGGCCCTTTTTGGTTTTCTCATAAGATGAAAAGAACTTAAAAATATACAAGAGTTTCTTTAATACCCATATAAGGAAAAATGGATTAAAGCAATGGAAGAAGAAATGACATCTATGAGATCAAACCATGTTTGGGAACTGATGATCTATCAAAAGGATGCAAACCAATTGGGAATAAGTGGATTCTTAAGGTAAAGCAAAAAGCTTATAAAAGTATCGAAAGATACAAAGCTCAGCTAGTCGCTAAGGGGTTCACACAACAGAAAAAGATTGACTATGAGGAGACTTTCTCACTGGTTATTAAATTTACGTTCATAACATCGATTTTAGCCATAATGGCAAGTTTAAACCTAAAGCTACATCAAATGGATGTGAAGACTTCTTTCCTCAATAGAGAATTAAATGAAGAAATCTCTATAGAAGAATCTATAGGTTTCATAAAAAAAGGCAATAAACATAAGGTTTGCAAATTAATGAGATCAATCTATGGCTTTAAGTTGTCTTTAAGACAATAGTATTTGAGGTTTCATGATACAATCATGTCGAATAAGTTTAACATGATTGATGAAGACCATTGTGTTTACTATAAAAGCTCTGAAAGGAAATTTATCATCTTGGCATTGTAGGTAGACGACATACTTATAACTGAAAATGACAAAGGGTACGCAAATGAAATCAAAGATTGGTTATCATCCAACTTTGAAATGAAAGATATGGGTTAAGTCGAGTACATTCTTGGAGTTATAATTTGAAAAGATTGTTCGAGAAGGTTGTTATCTCTTTCACAAGAAGTATATTTCAACAAAGTCTTTGAATGATTTAATATGAAGAACTACAAATCCATAGATAACCCTATTACCAAGAATCAGTTTCTTAGCAAAAGTATGTGTCTTAAAACACCAAAAGAATTGGAATGTATGAGGAACATTCCATATGCCAGTGTCATGTATAGTCTTGTCTATGTAATGTTGTGTACATGACCTGATATATGTTATGCAGTGGGTATGGTAAGTAAATATCAGTCCAATCCAGGTAAAGCACATTGGAAAATAGTTAAAAGGTACTTACATACCTCAAAGGTATCGCAAATTATTCTTTTTATTATCAAGGCAAGAATCTGTGATTGAGAGGATATACAGATGTTGATTTGAAAGGTGATTTAGATGAGAGGAAATCCACCTTAGGTTACATATTCTTGCTTGGCAAAGGTGCCATCTTGTGAAGTAGCAAGAAGCAAACATGTGTAGCCTTATCAATAATGGAAGCTGAATTTGTTGCTTCCTCAGCTACATTACAAGAGGCAGTTTGGCTAAAATGGTTTATGGACCATTTGAGAGTAACTACCTTAGAGGAATGGTGACAGTCTATAGTAACAATCAAGCATCGATAGCTTATATCAAAGATCCAAAATTTCATAGTAGGACTAAGTATATCGATATTAAGTATCAACATATAAGAGATATTGTTATACGAGGAGAAGTGAACTTATAGTATATTTCTACGTATGATATAATTATACATATGTTGACAACCTGTAACAAAAGATGTGTTTGAGAGACACATTAGATTGCAGGGTTTGTGTAGAATTTGAATGTTTAATGAGTGTGAATGTTTGATGATCGGTGTCTAGCAAGTGTACTAGATCGGCTAGTAATATAGGAAAATAAGATTAAAACCCTGAATATCGTACCCAAGGGAACATGGATTGCTAAGTAAAATATCTATGTTTGAATTAAATTAATCTAAAATTGTTTCTCAAGTTTTTTAATTGAAAGCAAGAAATAAACTAAATGGATAATAAAGCAAAACTAAAACTAGACTAACATAAATTAAACGCAGAACAATAACTAAAACACTTCTGTTAAAGGAATTATCTACCTCAACTTTCATTCCAATGACTCAAATAAAAAATAACACAAGTGATTATGAAAAATACTAGATAAAGAAAGCCAGATAACTTAAGTCAAGAATATCATTTTAAGCATTAAACCTTCTTGTTAGGAATAATTCAATACTTAGCATAACAATTAATTTTATACTCCTAGATATTCATTAAATCTTTTTTCAAGTAAAATTAAATCTAACATATTCTTAGTTAAACTTTTCTTAGTCTTAATCCACTTTTACCAACACACAACTATCTCAAATTTTGAATATAATCATGCATCAATACTAATTAACTAATCCAAGAACACACATATCAGAGATCATACTTGAAATCAATCATCAATCATTTATCAAATAAGTTAATAATTATTCCAATAACAATCAAAGATAAGAAGTTGCTCAAGAATTATGAAATAATCAAACTTACATTGAATTAAAGCACAAACTAAGTCATTACAATAAAAGTAGGAGGGTTCAAATTTCCCTTAGCAAAAGTGAGGAAAACTACTTACCGAACATGATTAAAACAAAAGAAAAACTAAAATAAAGAGATACAATACTCATGAAGCTTCAAACATGCTCTTGATAAATTGTCAGAACAGCAGTAGAAATATTTAATCTTTAAGAGAATTGCAAACTAAAAAGAAAAGAAAACTAAGCTAGAACCACTATATAATTAAAAACTAAAACTAGGGCAAAACTAAAAATAAAATTCATAATTCATTCCATGCCCCCAAGTATGGTGCCTTAAGTATGCTTATATAACCTCCAAAGAAGAATTTTTTGTACTTTGATACTTCCTAAATGAGAGAGAATTTGAGTTTTAATGAAATAGGAAGTCTTTTGTCGATAAAACACAATACACACTCAAAAGAGTGGCCTTAATCACTTGGCTTAGTGGCTGGATGCTTAGGAGAGTGACTTCTTCACTCGACAGAGTGCTTCCTTCCTGAAGGGAGTGTGTGTTTGCCTTGGGTGAGTGACTAAAACACTCAAAAGAATTTTAAGGCACTCGAGAGAGTGAAAAAATCACTCAGCCGACTGATCCCTTACTTCTCTTCACGATCTAATTTACCAAGTTTCCCAAAATTATAACTTTGCCCCTTAAATTCTCTTTTCTTTAATTTAACCCTTTTTCTCTTCAATTTAGCCCTAAAAAATTACAACTCTGCCCCTTAACTTCTCATTTCTTCAATTTAACCCTTTTTCTCTTCAATTTAGCCTTGAAAAACACCAATACTAACAATTAAACCTAAAAACACACAAATTAACTAATTAAACCTAAAATCAACTAATTTAATATTAAATTAATTAAATTAAACACATAAAAATACACTAAAAAACATAGTATAATTCACACTTATTAAAGACCCCACACTTAGTCTTTGCTCACCTCTAAGCAAATTTAAACAAACCCACTCCTCAAAATTATCAAACTACAACAAAGAATTAAACAATTCAAAACCAAGCTTAGCAACTAACACGAGCACTCAACAAAATTTCGACTAGAATAAATTTAAACAAGATAATATGAGCTAGTTTTCTTGTATGAGTGTAAGTTCAAAACATTTTAAGCAATTTTTTTCAAAAATCAAAACACCAATGCAAATTTATAATTAGGATTAAGAATTAATGTACACCTAAGTGCACATGCAATTTCGTACTTAAAACTCTAGAAACACCATAAGTCTTTCCTTTAGCACCGGAACGCGAAGGTTATCTCTGCTAAACAGCTCAAAAGCAAACATAAAATCACTTAAGTATTTAAAGGTTGTAATGGAGTTTAGGTATTGGTTATTAAAATAATGGACAACAAATAATAAAAAAGAATATCCACTCTATGCTTGAATAGACCAAGTTTTCGAAATATCCATCTTCTAAGCACAACCCCTTTTTCCATAATTGCTTACTCAATCCCATATATATTAAGCACTTTTGAGAGAAAAGATCAATGAAACTCCTCTCAATTTCATAATTCATCCCTTTTAGAAGTCACAATTACTTTTCCTTGTAAATACCCCACACTTAAGATTTTTCCATAAATGCTAGCTTTATTCCAATTTTTTTATACTAGCTTTATTGCTGGCAATTTATGATAATATGGGTGACACAAGGTAAATTCTCACAATTTTCTTGACTTTAATAACAAACCTTAACAAAAGTATCCCAAGAACCTTCTTTACTATGCTCTTCCATTATCCACAAAAATCAATCCATCCCAATCTTAGAGTGGCCAATTCTTAGAAGGGAAGATAAATGCTTTTTAGGCTATGTGGTTAATAAATTAGTGTAACAAGAAAAATAAATATGGCATGCATTAAACATGTCTCATTAAGCTCAAAATGGCTAACAAGGGTCAAATATATCAAAAAGGTGGGAAAATAATCTTAATATAGATCAACAAGAAAAATATTGTCTAGATCACTTTCTAAGTTGTTTGAGTTGTTTTAACTTTTGAAGGATGATGAGGAAGGTTCTAGTATTCTAAAATTTCTTACTCAACTATTGCAATGCACAGGTTTTTCTTAAATTTAAAAAAAATGGTCTTTTGTGCTCAAAAAGTGGAAACTAACAAATATAAGTCAAGTTGAATGTTAAACTAGCTAAAATTTTATTAAACTTTTTTGCCTTAGTGCTAAACAAAAATTTTGAACATTGCATATTCTAAGTTCAAGTTTAACTAGTTCAATTTTTGAGAGTAAAACCCGGGTGAACTAAGTCTAGTGCAAACTAATTGATAAATTTAAACTAACTATTTTACTAACATGCAAACTACAAACCAAACATGCAAACTTCAAACTAAACAATCTAAAACAAAAACAAAATAACTAAAACAATTCATGAGTAAGAAAAGATAACTCTATTGAATTGATCTTCAAAATTTAGATCAATTTGAGCTCTATCTCCCTCTTTAAAATCTTGCTGTCCTCAGCAAATTGCACAAGTTAAATTCAAGTAAGATCCAAAAGAAATGGAGACTATAGCAATACTACACTTGACTCAAAGTGATACTAGCACAAGCAAAGAACCACAATCAAGCCAAAAGGAGACATGAGATCAATAAAATTGAGAGAACAGTTCCAACATGCCTCCAGAACCAAGATAGTGAAGAAAACAAGGCTTAGTAATAATGGTGGCCAAGTGAAGAAATGTACTTAAGCAAAAAATTCTTGAATGCTCAAAGTATAATATCAATATGTTAGATAATTGACATCAAGTGCGTGAGTGGATAATAGCAAATCTAAGGTTAATTGGTGATGGATTAGCTTAATAAAATAAAGAAAAAGACTTTGAATTGGTTATGGTAAGCACAAAAGAAATAAGCCAATTTAAATACAATCTCAACCATTATCAAGACAACAATTGAAATCCTAGTTCAATCTTAAATAATAAGTAAGCTAAGAGTAAATAAAGTGTAAATGAAAATTAACTCAAAATTAAGCTCTAAGCAAACCTATGTTCAAGAAAAAAAAACTACACCAATTCTTCCAATTAATCTAAGCAACAAAGTTGAAGAATTTAACAATGCAAAATGCACTTATTTAATGAGAATAATGATGGACATTGAAGAATAACTATAGCTTGATGTGAGTATCAAGGTTGAATTAAGTGTGTGAATTGAGTGAGCATACAAAAAAAACTAAGTCTAAACAATTTCCACCATAGACAAGCCAAAATGTGAAAATAAAACTCAACCTCAAACAATGAGTGAACCTTGTGCAATTTGGATGCAAGTGTACTAATATCATGCTCAACTAATTGCCTAAAAAATGTTGTATCAAGATCGCAAGTAAAAACTTGAATGACATATAAGGCGCTACGATTAGATAACATGGTGGTCAGCTAGGAAGAAGTCTTTGTGCCTTGATACTTTTTAAATGAGAAAGAAATTGAGTTTTAATGAAATATGAAGTCTTTTGTCGATAAAACGCATCACAGACTCAAGAGAGTGGCTTTGATTACTTGGCTGAGTGATTGAATGCTCAGGAGAGTGCTTTACTTGCTCGGCAGAGTTGTTCTTTACTGGAGTGAATGTCTTGGCCTTTGGGTGAGTGACTAAAACACTCAGAAGAGTATCAAGGCACTCGGGAGAGTGATAAAATCACTCAGTCGAGTGATCTCTTGCTAATCTTCATAATCTAATTTACCAACTTTTCCAAAATTACAACTTTACCCCTTAACTTCTCCTTTCTTCAATTTAACCCTTTTTCTCTTCAATTTAGCTTTATCAATTTAGCCCTAAAAATTACAAATTTGCCCCTTAACTTCTTCTTTCTTCAATTTAACCATTTTCTCTTCAATTTAGGTTTATCAATTTAGCCCTAAAAAATTACAACTTTGCCCCTTAACTTCTCCTTTCTTCAATTTAACCCTTTTTCTCTTCAATTTAACCCTAAAAAATACTAAACTAACAATTAAACCTAAAAACACACAAATTAACTAATTAAATCTAAAATCAACTAAATTAATACTAAATTAACTAAATTAAACACATAAAAACACACTAAAAACATAGTATAATTCACACTTATCATTTAATGTGTGAACATTTACTTTTATTGATTATTAGATTGAACATGTCGGACAGAGAAGTACCACTCATACAGGTATTTACCTTAATTTTTCTAATGATTTGACAAAGACTAAGATGAGGTGATTTTTGAACATATGGTGAAACTCAAAAGCTTGTTCAAAATAAAAGTGTCGTCTTGCAAAAATTACAAGATTATTCTTGTTAAGGTGCAAGATAAAGACATACATGAGATTGTATGCTTTGGATTAAGATTCAAAAATAGGATTAAGTGTAATTCCATGATAAGTTAAATGTAACTATCATGTTCTACCATAAAAGTCATAAATAGTCCTTATATAAGCGGATTAAAGTTGGATACTTCAGTGTCACAACCTTACACTTCTGCATGGTGTTCTATATATATGTGTATATATTTTGTGAGACATGTACTCCTTTTAGGGAAGGAAAGAATACTATAACACATGCTTCATACCATGTGTGCTTAAATCGACCAAGGGATGGGAATTTGATATAATTGATCTCAACTTTTCCCAGTGTGAGACCCTATTGAGTTTCGACCCTTAGAACCCTTAACTTATCCCTAAAGTATGGTTCGATGTGGCTAACTTAGGTAGTCTTTAAAAGGCCACAAGAAAAATTCGGCCTGGCAGATATAGCTAGAAAAGTAAGCTAAATCATGATGGATGGCTATTGTAAGAAGGGAAGATAGCTTTTTTTATCACATTCAATAGATTCCTAGTTCACCAGCATGCCTATTATAGTTTATATACGTACAGACATAATAGTAAACACAAAAATTATTTTATAAAACTATGAGTTAAAACAGTGTATGTGAAAAGACAATCTAGAGTTTAAGCATACGTGAAAAAGAGAATCTTATTTTTCGAGATACTATATATCCCTACTAGGTGTGTAGCACTCGATGTATGCTGGTCCCACGGTCATCTGCCTATGTGATTAGAGATCTTGACTGGAAATTGTTTTATTATTTGTGAGTGGGAGATGATAGAGTTTGGATAAGTTCATAACTCTATTTGAATAAATCCTTATCCAATTAGGATTATCTGATCCTATTTTGAAAATGAATTAGAGTTCTACTAAGGTTATGACTTTAGTAAATCTTTATATAACGGGGATCAAAAAACCTGTTTGGAGTTAATTAATGATTTTGTTTTACACACTAAAATTTTATTCTCCTATTTTTGTTTCTCTGCATCTCTAAAAAGCTTTTACACCGTGGATTTGTTGGTTTTTTTTCCCAATGTATTAGCTTGTGATTAAAGGTCTAACCAATAACATAAAATAAAGATCTTATATTTCCACTTTATCAAAGGTTTTTGTATTAAAAAAGGTAAATATATTTTTTCTTATTTATTATAACATGTTTTTAATTATTTTTATATTTATTTGTGAGCATGATTTTCTTTCTAAACTATAATTTATAAATAAATAAAACGTAAAATAAAATTTAATTAACAAAGTTGGATCATAATATTAGATTAATCGAATTTAGATAATTTTACATAGATTTTTTAAATTTTAAATTTAAATCAAATTTAATTTTAAATTTTTTCAATCATTTGAATTCAGTTTTAAATTGAATTTTTAAGTCGGCTAAAGAGAATGCCATGTCTGCTATAAATAAAAAAAATATAGAAAGCGAGGGAGAAGTGCCACCTTTATGTATACCATTTGAAGATTTTCGGTACAAGTCTAGACTTGAAGCTGAGCTAGCATTCACAAAAGAACAGAATCCAATTCCATTCTGCCCCCCAGTATTTTCTTAAAAGTTCTAGACTAGATGCATGTCCCAGTCTAAAAAATATATATAAATATCTCATCCTTATCCTTTTCGATTTGTGATGCCAAAAAAGTAGAATCCATGACATTCTTTTTCTGTTCCCACGTCCATAATATCTAATTATCATATTATTAAAGAAAAAGTGTGACTAAGGTGACTTATTTTTCACCTGAAACATTTTTTTAATGTATTAATCATGCGAGTGTCTTTGAAATATATTGAGCGGTAAGTCTATGCCACAAGACAACATCGGAATATTGACGTTAAAGGAATTAAGTCAATATTAAGAGAAACTATAATCATTTTTCCTCATAGTTTTGTTGGTTGGGCTTATTTAGTCCTTATTTTTTAAAATTAAAATTTAATTAAAATATTTGAGAAATTAGAACTGAATTGTTATTTTCTTATAATAGCTTTTGAGAGAGACACCGGCATTGGTAATTATGCTAATATGCACACGCGAATCATAAAAAAATTAAAAGGTAAATAAACTCGTTACATAAAAATTATAAAGCAAAATCAGTACATTTTCTCTTAATAGACTTTCGAGGATTAAAAGTTTTAAAATTTAGCATCTACAATTTAGAGTTTAGATTTTTAGGGATTAGAATTTTGGATTTAGATTTTTCAAATTTAACATTTACTGTTGATCAATTAAAATTTAATATATAAATTAAAAAAATTAAAATTAATATATAATGAATATTTTGTAAAAAAATATATTTTTGTAATTTGTAATTAATAATTGTATGCATATAATCTTATAAAATAGCGATTATGTAATTAAAAAAAAATTGTAGAAGTTAGTAAAAGTTTTATACTAGAATTTAAAAAGAAGTAATAAATGTTCTAGATAAAGGATTTTTTTATTTAAATAATAATTTTTAACATGTGCCATAACCTAAGGAATGTAATGGAAGACTTATTTATGTCTTATTTAATTTTGAGAATGGATAATAAAACAGGAGACTCGCGCAAAGTCAGTGCAGATAACGCGCGGTGCATTGAAAGGTCAAATTAGTCAAATAGATTAAAGTGGGCTTCCACGTGTCATTCTCCGCTCTGAGCTAGTGTCACTGCTTAGGATTTTGGAGTCTATTTTTCCTTTGTTTTTTTGAAAAAAAAAAAAAAAAGAGGCTGGTTCTTCTGCTCTGTATCGTTCGCACATGGTCAATGTTCAGGACAATAAAAAAGGAAAAAATAAAATGAAAGCTGTCCGTGACAACTCTGAAATTCCTTTTTAAAATAAAATATATCATGAAATAAAAAATTAAAAAATTTAAATTAAAAAATATTTAAAATGTTACTTTTCTTTATGAGACTCTCATATTTAAGTGACATAGTTCATAATTAATGTAGAGCTAATATTCCAAATAGATGTATAGTTTTTTTTTTTTAGTGATATATATTATACTTAGTAATATGCTTCTCTTTGTTTTCATGTTGGTTGTAGAATTAAAGAAAACCGCGTCAAACAATAAAGTTGAAAATATTATACCAATAACAATATTTTAAGAATATATGTTTGATAAAAAATTTTGGTTTTTTGTTCCAATGTTTATAATTTTTTAATTTGAAAAAATTGTTTTTATTTTCTAATTTAAAAAAATTTGTGAAAATTATTTTTAATATTTTTTAATTTTAATTTAAAAAATTATTTCTTCAAAATTTTTATTTTTTTGAATATTTTCGAAGGAGTTTGGGATACATTGATAACTTACGAGATGATAAATTAGCCCCGATATAATAGAGGTAATATCGAAACAGAAAATAATTTATATGAAATTAGTTTCATATTAAATTTTTCCTTAATTAGGGAATCTACTATTTATGAATATATTAATGTTGCACTTATATGTATATTAATTTTGTAACTGACATATTTAATATAGCATGATTTCCTTTATTTAGTTTTTAACTGCCAATTTAATTTATCATTATTAAGAAAATTATGTATTTCTTAATTGGAGCCCTATATAAGGGTTCAGATTCTTCATTTGGAAAGAAGAAAAAATTACAGATATCGAAACTCTATCGGTTTATCTCCTCGCATATTCTCTCTTTGTCTAAAGAGTTTTTAGTTCGTAGATCTATACTTTAATCCCGTAATTTGTGACACATAGGTGATAGGCTTTGCTGGTAACATAAAACAATTGATTTTCGCTTTCGTTTCAACGATCTGCGCTTCAAAAGTTATTTATATCAATTTCTCACAATATATCGTGATATATATTTCTTTCAATTTCTGACGACGATTTTGGATCTACCATTAAAAATTTTGTCGTTAAATGCCATTCCATTAGATTTGGGATGAAAAATTCAATGAAGTTTTGGATTTGAAAATTTCTAAAAAGTTGGGAATATATTTCATAGGTTTTTTTTAGTTTGGGGGCTAAAATGAAAATATGGTTATAGGTTGGTTGGATTTTTTGTAATAACCCTAAAAAATAACTACCTCATCAATATAGTCCAAAGAAAAGTACACACGTGTTGTAATGCCTATTTATTCCCTAAGAGGATATAAGGCATACACAGGTTTGGGGTTGCCTCTACCGAAGATCCAGATTCATACAAATATTTTAATAATTATAATTGATCAATTCATGCATAAAGAGCTATGTAACTAAGTATAAAATACTTAGCTAATTACTCGATCGCATATAAAAGAGGCGAACACACACACACACACACACATATATATATATATAATGCCAAGATGATAATTAATGCTCAAATAAAAATTTTCTTTCTTTCATACTGGTTACAATTTCCAAAAGAGGTAAAAAATCCTAATACTAGAGTTTGGTGTAAGACTCTTAAGATATCTTGGGCCATATGCAGTTGTTCTAACTTCAAAACCTGCTCCACTACACCATTCCACATGCAAATGAATACATAAAGTTACAGAGAAGAATACATGTACATAATAAAATAACATGAGTAAATAAATGAATAAAAATAAACTAAATAGATTAATTCAACAAACACAAGCTTATCTGCTTCTTGGCATATAATTCTAACTAGTTCAATATCGATAGAATTATTTAGTTACAGAACACAAGTTGTATAACGACTAACTAGCCAATCCCTATAGTTTAAGTGAAAGGCGTAGAACAGAAGATACTCTTATTGAGCATCAAACAGAAGAGACGATAGCCTCAAAAGTATCATAAACCAAAAAGTGTCATAGCACCAGTATCAGAAGATACTGTAGTGTCATAGATGCAGCTACAAACCTTTTAGGCATGCCTGATTACCTGACACTATGACTCATAGACCAAAATTTATATAAAATATTAATTACAAACATTCGGAACCAAACCACAGTGGGAATACATTTATATACAAGATCAATGTGAAGAAGACACCATTTGTATCTTCCAACATCCTTTAATGGAAATTTATGTTCAAGAACACCAATTAAACACACATTCTAAATCACTATTGTGATTTTTCCAACTTGTTAACATGGTTTCAAAAACAATTAGACAAATTCATAGAACAAGCAAGAAGCATTTCAAAGTGTATAGGTAAAACAGAGGTACCCGACTGGATTGAGGTTCATTTCAGTCGGGTGATACATTTATGTACAAGATCAATGGGAAAAAGACACCATTTGTATCTTCCAACACTCTTTAACATAAATTTATGGTCAAGAGCACCAATTAAACACACATTTTAAATCACTATTGTGATGTTTCCAATGTGTTAACATAGTTTCGAAAACAATTAGACAAATTTAAAGAAGAAGCAGTAAGCATTTTAAAGTGTACAGGTAAAATAGAGGTACCCGACTTGATTGAGTTCATTTTAGTCGGGTGATACCCATTCTGGACTAAAATAATTAAGTTACTTGGCTGGAATGAAATCAATTCAACCGGGTAGATATACTGAACAAGGTACCTTATTGGATTAAAATTCAATTCAATCGGGTGACCCCCATTCTTTACCAAGGATACAAAAGTGACCTGACTGGATTGACAACTAATCTAGTTGGGTTACCTGCATTCTAGATAGGTAGAATCTATCCCGCTTGACTGAATTGAGTCCCAATCTAGTCGGGTTGATTGAAATTTTTTGCTTTTTGTAGAATACTTCCTTGAACCAATCTATAATGCACCTTACACATACCAAGCATAATTCCATCAAATATCATACTAAGTCAAAATTCTACAAAGACCTAATTTCCATAACCATAAAATTCATTTATTTTCAATGAGTCATCATGAGGTGAATCTATTAAACCCAACTCTACTCTAAATAGTAGAGTAACTAATAAAATCCGTATTTAAACTAAATTTTAGGGGTAAAACCCCAGCTTGTTCCCTACTTAAGAATTAAAGGCTTTTGCATCTATTTAAATTGCTTCTAGTTCCAAAGAATTTGAGGGTCTACAAAACAAGCTATACATAAATCATTTTTTGCAGGTCCTATAGACCTTGCAGCAAAATCCCACCAACACCCATTCTTGTAAATTTATCCCTATATGTCTATTATAAAGCAACTATTTCATTCCCTTACATTAGTATCATTAAGAAGGAATTTCCAGCAACTACGTAATATTAATATAAATAAATTTAACCTTTCTTGTGAGGCCCCTGCTTATACCCTAGGAGATTTACCTTATAATGTGTGATGTATGTGTTTAATTGATGGTATAATTTATATATGTTTGCCTAGTTCATATATTATAAGTTTGGACTTAGAGGGAATTGGTTGCCAAAAGAAGGGCATAATGGTCATCTTATATTAAGTTTTATATGAGCATAATTGAGAGAGAGTAGAGTTTTAGGGACTTAATTGAAATAAGAAGGTGTAATTTTGTGGTAAGAACAAGGATTTAAGGGAAATTAAGGGACTAACTACTAATTATTTAAGTTAACAAGGCAACCTATGGGAGAGTGACACTAGCCATTCTAGATTCTTCATGAGAATTGAAGAAAAACCAAGAAATTATTAAGGGAGTGACTGGCCATTCAAGGGCAGAAACCCAGCCATTCCACTCCCTAATTATCTTCTAAATATTCCCTAAATAAATCCCAAAAGAAGAGTGGTTTGTTGCTTGAGAGGAAAGAGAGTTTAGGTCTAGAGTTTTAAGGTATAAGCTTCCTTTTCTCCTCTTCTACCTTGATTGCTGTGTTGGGAAGGTATATATGATTATATATGTACGTTTTTCTATGTAAAAGGAGAATCAAGTAAGAGAAAGGGAAAGGAAGTGCAAGGGGAGTAAAAATGAGTACTATTTTGGCTTAACAAGGTATGGGAATACTTTTCATGAAAAATTTGTATGTGTGTATTTGTTGAGGTTATTGCATGTATTCTATATGAAAAACTTGAGTTAAAATGGTTTGATGATGAATGGAGTGCATAGAATGTGAAAACCCTAATTTTTGCTTAGGTTTTACTTGACCCATGCTCACAAAATTGATTGTATCTTGAGCTACAGTAATTAAAGTTGAGAAATTATAATTGGAGCATTAAATATATCCATATAGCTTCATTTTATATGAAGAGTATGAAAGTTGAATCCATTGGCATGATAGAGAAAATTTGGGTTGAATGTTGTTTGTGGTTGTTGCCTTGTCCTTGGGAACAGCTTGTGGATTTTGATGCATATCTAGAGTTTTATAAATTGGATTGAGATTATTTTTGATGTTTTGGAAACTAGAAACATAGGGGAACATTTTTGTGGAAGGCCATTTTGGCTAAAATGACGTTTTCTAGGTTAAAAATTGGATAGAACTTGGAGTTAAAAAACTGCCTCTGGATGAGACAAGTCTCACAGTCATCAAAAAATAGCTAATGACCATGACCCCTATGAAAAACCATAGGTCACAGTCATTAGATATTATCTAGTGACCGTGAGATAATTCACTTTCAGTATAGAACCAAAACGCAATCTATCTCATGGTTACTAGGTTTTGGTTGGTAACTATGACCCCCCTATGTTAGTTATAGATCATGACCATTAGGTATTACCTAATGATCGTGAGGTAGTTCACTGTTTAGTACAAAATTGAAATGACTTATATCTTACGATCATCAAGTAAGGGCTAGTAACCGTGACCCTCCCCTGTTTCACTCTCACTTGGCTTTTTTATTTCTTAAAGCTTGTCAAACTTGTTTAACCTTAATAAACCACCTTGTAATGATATTGTACATGAATTATAGGCAAATTTACATAATGGTAATTATCTTAACCTCTTATTAATGAAACTCCATAATGTGATTAAATGTGCATGTTATAAAAAAAGAGAATAACATAGAAAAGAATGAATGTAATGCCTACATTAGAACTTGGTTGTGGATAGATAGGCATGCCTATAGGGTTATAGATGCAGTTGCCACAGTCTTGACCCCATTTGGGTCCACAATATGTTCCCGTTGGGACCACAGTCATGACCCTATGTGGATCCATCTGTTTAATACCTATGGGTATTCATAGTTATATATATATATATATTTGATACCTACAAGTATCCATAGCACCCGTTATCCACTCCTACAGAACTTAGACAGGCATTCACAAGGCATGGTAAATGGTAAATATTTGATATTGAATAGTGGCATGCTATATATATATGTGTGTGTATATGTGTAACTAGCTTTGTACTACAAATCAAATATATAGTGATATTCTATAATCGATGTTGACACATTGTTAAATGATATAAATTAATCTTATTATTATTATATGTTCTATGTGCATGGGCATGACTGCTATGAGTGGTTATTCTCATATTCATCGTTCCTTACTAAGCTGTATAGCTTAACATGGGTGTTTATCCATGTAGGTACCCAAGATAGGCCTTTCCAACAGGGACAAAGCCAACAACAATATAGAAAAGCGAAGTATGATGAAAATGTTTTGGGACAATGTTTTGTCATTGTAAATTTTATATATGTAGTTTTGCTACAGAAATGTACTGTAAAGGCACAATGTAAAAGAGAAAAATATTATTATAATCATGATGTGTGTGAAACTCACCCTATACATAGATATAGCCTATTCTCATGCATGGAATTGATTATGAATAACAGAGAGTTATATGATATGTTAACGAATGAAATGTAATAAGCCTTGCTATATGGAAATGATACTCTAATTAATAGGAACTAGGAAAGGATTAGATTAGTCCTTACATCTTTGGTATTAGAGCATGGTTTAGGCGATTCTGGCTGATAGGAGTTTATGAATGTGTACATGCATGTATAGAATTTTATCTGGTTTGGCTTAATGTTGGCATCCCTGTATCTCTTTAGATAGTAGATTATAGAGGAAAATCGAGAAGTAATAGAAGAGGCAATAGAAAGTAACTTGCCTGCAAGGTCAAATCCCTCTAATTTAAAAGCTTCAGCATCTTCATAGGGGGATATACCTGCTGCGGTATCGAGGGAAGCATTGCTGAAGATTTCACATGACATGACTCAAATATTATAGAGAATGACTGTACCAAAAGCTCCTATTGCAGAAATCTGAAAGCATGAAGCAGAGGAGTTTTTGGGTGCAACATGGGAGGAATCAGAAAAGGCAGAGCTATGATTGGAAAAGATAGAAAGAGTTTTTTACGGAGATTCAATGCCCCATCAACTAGAAAGTGACTTGTATTGTGTCCTTACTTTAAGGAACAACTTATGATTGGTGGAAGTTAGTCTTAAGACAACCTCAAATGCCCGACCCTCTTATTTGGGAGTTCTTCGAATCCAAGTTCAAAAAGAGATATGTAATTGAAGCATATAAAGAAGAACGGTTGAGGTAGTTTTTGAATTTAAAATAGAGAGGCATGACAGTAGCAGAGTATGAGGCAGAGTTTAGTCGCTTGAGCAAGCATATACCTAAATCCATGTCAACAGTAACTTTTAAATGTTAACTACCATCAACTGATTAGGCCCGGATCAGAGAACACTTGATTAGGCCCACTTCCTTACAATAGGTTGACTACCATCAACTGGTGCAGGCGGCTATTCGGGTAGAAAAGGAGGAATTAGCAAAAAAAGAAAGAGAACAAAGAAGAAGAAGCTTTGCTAGGGGTATTGCATCAACAAGAAAGAGATCTAAAGGTTCACAAGGAGATCGACCAGTAGAATCTGGTAACCGTCCTACCTCCAGGGGTAGACAACGAGGAGTGTTTACTTCAGCTAAATTAGATAGGGAGACTTCTGTAGAGCAGGGTAGAGGATAACTACCTGAATGCACCTACCGTTATAGGAAACACTGGGGCACCTGCAGGATACTAATAGGTGCATATTTTAGATGCAGCAGTACTGAATATTTTATGGCCAACTGCCCAATGAAGCAAGAGCAGGGGACTACACCACAAAGTAGTAGAGGACCTCCCGCCGGCAGAAGATGTGAAAGAGGTAAAGGCAGATGCAACCAATCTAGAGGATAGTCTAAAAATATTTCTGAGACTGTTGATTAGCCTTTTGCCCCTACACACTCTACTAGAGCCTATGCCATAAAAGCTAGAGAAGATGTTGATGCTCTAGAGGTTATAGTTGGTACCTTCTCTATCTTTGATGCTGATGTATATGTGCTTATAGATCCAGGTTTTACTCACTCATATATATGTAATGGGGATTTAGATAAAAGCATGTCTACTGTGAGTCAATTGAACTTTGATATATGTGTAACTAGCCCCTTGGGTCATAGTATGTATGTAGATAGAATATGTAGAGATTGCCCTATTAGGATACAAGAAAAGGAATTTCTAACTGACCTAATTGTATTATCCTTTCATGAGTTTGATGTAATATTGGGCATGGATTGATTGACTAAGCATCAAGAAAAAGTGAATTTTAGACCTAAGATTGTGGTATTAAAAGATGTTGAGGGTAAATAAGTAGTGGTGTAGGGTGTTAGGTCTAAACCCTTAGCAAATGTTATATTGGCTATGAAAGCTAGGCAATTTCTTAGGAAGAGATGTGAGGCATTCTTAGCTTTGATACTTGATTCCAAAAGAGAGACAGTTAGTCTTCAAGATATACCTGTAGTCAAAGAATTTCCAGATGTGTTTCCAGAGGAATTACCTGATCTTCCACCTAAGGGAGAAGTAGAATTCTCTATAGAAATTCTACTTGGAATAGCTCCCATTTCTAGAGCATCATACAGAATGGCATCATCAAAGCTAAAGAAACTAAAAGCCCAATTACAAGAGCTACTAGATAAAGGCTTTATTAGGCCTAGTGTGTCACCTTAGGGCGTACCAGTATTGTTTGTCAAAAAGAAAGATGGCACCTTAAGGATGTATATAGATTATAGACATCTCAACATAGTAACAGTAAAGAACAAATATCCCTTGCCTCAGATTGAAGACTTATTTGATCAATTGAAGGGTGTTGGTGTATTTTCTAAGATTGATCTACGCTCGAGATACTGCCAACTACGGGTAAAAGACGTAGATATTCCAAAGACTGCCTTTCGAACTCGATATGGCCATTATGAATTTTTTAGAATTGTGGTGGTGTTCATTGATGATATACTAGTTTACTCTCAGAGTGAAACAGAACATGTAGAATATTTGAGAATTGTATTGCAGACCTTACATGAGAAACAATTGTATGCCAAGTTGAGTCAGTGTGATTTTTGACTGAAGGAAGTCTCATTCCTTGGGCATGTAATGTCGTCAGAAGGCATTAGGGTAGATCCTAAAAAGGTGATGTAGAACCCTAAGGTTAAAGAATCCGAAACCCCTTGAACATATACTTTGATCTCAAAATGCAAAGAAGACAAACACCCTCCCTATTGAACCCCAAAACAACACGTGAATGGAAGCGCAAATAATCGGGATAAGAAAAATAAGAAAATTTCATAATCAAATGATTGATAAGTAATCTTAATTCTTGATGCAATAGAAAAAAAAGCAAGCAATCTCACAATCTCTCTAAATAATTTTGGCTAAGCCAAGAGAAAAACTCTCAAAGTTTATTTGATTCAAATATCTTATTTTCTGTTTACAACTCATAACAAGCTATTTATACTAAAATCCTAAATACTTTACTTCCTAAACAAGCCAAATAATCTCTTTAGGAACTCTAAAGACACTTTACTTCTTAAACAAGTCTAATAACCTCTTTAAGAAGAAATATATCGCCCTTAGAAGCTAAAACAAACCCTAAAAAGGCCTTAAACAAGGTGTGGCTGAATTTCATTGGGCTTTACAAGATAAAATAAGCCCATTCTCCTACTTAAAGAATTAAAACAAAACCAAAATGATGGGCCTTAATGAAGGTGGCATGTAGCCCACTTAAATAAGGCCTCACTTATTCAATAATCCAACTAAACGTAATGAATTAAAAGCCCTAACTAAAAACTAAACAAAACAACCCCTTAAACCCATTAAGATACAACTTTAAATGAGTCATTTGACTTTTAAATGAAGCACGTGACTTGTACAATTAAAGCCCAAAGTTGCATAAGCCCTTAATGACTCAAGTTGGCCCAATTTTTATTTGCTTCCAAAAGCTAAGTACTTTAAGCTTGTGATGTTGATTGATGAAATCATCATGACTTGCCCCTCCTATGGTCGTATCATTCCCTCCTTCTTTATAAAAGATTCGTCCTCGAATCTTCATCTTGTAATAGTTGGGAATTGACACTTGAGGAATACATTCATCTTCGTAAATGATCTTCGACATTGGTGGAAATAATATGAATGCTTCTTCATTGAGGAACTCATCATTATCCTGCAAGTTATAAACAAAAGAACTATGCAGAACATGGTTAGTATTTAATATAGTGATATGATTTTGACTTCCTTCACTTTCCATGTGCAAATCATTCTCCTTAATCAGTAGAGAATCAATTGTAACTTGTGAATCTTCCATCTCAACTAAGCAAACTTCTTCACTTGCATCCAAACAATCAACAGTTTCTTTATTTTCAATTATTTCTCCATTATACACAACATCATTATTCTCATCCACCTCTAAAACAACCTCATCCATCTTTTTAACCACATTCTCTACATCTTCAACTTTACCCAAAATCTCTTTTTCCTGATCAAGTTCATCAACAACATCCTCTTCATGGTCTTGAGTAACTGCAATATCCTCTACTTTTTTAACCTCACTATCAAAGACTATATCTACATCACTCCTTTCAGGTTTGCAAACTATTTCTTCTATGACAACTACCTCCTTCTTTTTTTTTCTTTTTGCTTTCCTCTATTCTAATGAGCGATTCGAAAAATTGTCTAGCCAACCATTCTATATTATTAAGGCCTTGCCTTATCAACTTCATATCTTTTTTAAACGCATTTCTTTCATCTTGATTCAAATGTCGCTTGGACTTGTAATAGAACATTCTCACATTCACTAGTATTTCACTCAAAATTTGGCTTTTACCCTCTTAATGTCCTCACACTCTTTTGCCTTTTTTCTCTCAAGCTTGCAACTTTAAAATTGCACTTCAGAATATAAATCATAAATCAAAAACTTGAACACGTTTTAGAAATATAGAAATAATAACTAACAATAAAAAAATAGCTCAAAACTAGAAAAGAAGACTCTAGACACAATGGAGGTGATACACGGACAAGAGTGGTGTACCACTTAATGATAATCAAATTAGAGTATTGGACAAGCAATGATACCCTAACAATGTAAATGGAACAAAAACTAGCTTAAAACAAAGAAATAAGCAACAAGAATCAAGAAAAATGACAATATAGATAAAATGAATGAATTTAATTCACCACAAAGTAAACCAAATATAGAACCTAGATATGCTATCCAACAAAGAAAATAAATCAACAAGATACCAATTAAAACTAAATAAAGTATAAAACATGCAAAACAAATTAATTTTAGAGCCAATTTATTCACTATGCCGAATAATGTAACAAGCTTGATTAGTGTGTCAAATTGTGTGCAAAATGGTGGCAAAGTGATGGCAAAAAGATGATAAAGTGATGGAAAAATGATGGCAAAAGTTTCCAAAAATGATAGCACAAATGGTGGAAAAAGTTTCCAAAAATGATTACACAAATGATGGAAAGTTGCCAAAAATGGTTGCACAAATGTTGGAAAGTTTTCAAAAATGGTTACACAAATGGTGGAAAAGTTGCCAAAAAAGGTTACACAAATGGATAGCAAATGATAAAAATGATTGGCATAAATGGATAATAAATGGATAGCACAAATATTTGCCAAGTAGAAATCCTTGTCTAACTAGGATTAGGATTGTAATTCCAATTTAGATATGGACTAGGATTTTTGAAAGCCTAAATCCAAAGCAATAAAGATGAATTTTTCTACCTTTTAAAGGATTCCCAAATATGTTTGGAAAAGGTGTAAGTGTTTCCCTTCCCAATCCTAAAGCAAAAAGGATTAGTTTTTTCCACTTATGAAAGGATTAGGATTTTCTTTAGGCTATATAAACTACCCTTGCTCAATTGCTCCTTAATTTTTTTTCTTCTTCTATTTTTCTTCTCTTTCACATTTTTCTCTCTTCTTCCTATTTCTTTTTTTATGAACAGTATGTGAACAGTAATGATGAATAGAACGTGAACAGTAATGATGAATAGTAACAAGATTTTTTTTAAGAATCAAAACAAAAGGTAATGAAAGAACAAGGCTAAATTTAACACACAAAGAACACAAAAATCAGAATGTTACTAATACTAATTTCGACATGCATATAAAGAAAATCAAAGAAAGAAACACAAACTTAACACTAAGATAAATAGGAATTTATCTTACTTTTGGCTCTGATACTAAATGATGCGGAACCCCAAGGTTAAAGAACCCGAAACCCCTTGAATATACACTTTGATCTCAAAATGCAAAGAAAACAAACACCCTCCCTATTGAACCCCCAAAAAACACGTGAATGGAAGCACAAATAATCGAGATAAGAAGAATAAGAAAATGTCACAATCAAATGATTGATAAGTAATCTTAATTCTTGATGCAATAGAAAAGAAAGCAAGCAATTTCACAATCTCTCCAAATAATTTCAGCTAAGCCAAGAGAAAAACTCTCAAAGTTTATTTGATTCAAATATCTTATTTTCTATTTACAACTCATAACAAGCTATTTATACTAAAATCCTAAATACTTTACTTCCTAAACAAGCCAAATAACCTCTTTAGGAACTCTAAAGATACTTTACTTCTTAAACAAGTCTAATAACCTCTTTGAGAAGAAATATATCACCATTAGAAGCTAAAACAAATCATAAAAAGGCCTTAAACAAGGTGTGGCCAAATTTCATTGGGCTTTACAAGATAAAACAAGCCTATTCTCCTACTTAAAGAATTAAAAAAAACCAAAATGATGGGCCTTAGTGAAGGTGGCGTGTAGCCCACTTAAATAAGGCCTCACTTATTCAATAATCCAACTAAACTTAATGAATTAAAAGCCCTAACTAAAAACTAAACAAAACAGCTCCTTAAACCCATTAAGATATAACTTTAAATGAGTCATGTGACTTTTAAATAAAGTACATGACTTGTACAATTAAAGCCCAAAGTTGCATAAGCCCTTTATGACTCAAGTTGGTCCAATTCTTCATTTGCTTCCAAAAGCTAAGTACTTTAAGGTTATGATGTTGATTGATGAAATCATCATGACTTGCCCCTCCTATGGTTGTATCAAAAGGTTAAGGCCATAGTTAATTAGTAGCCACCTAGAGATGTACCAAAAGTAAGGAGTTTTTTGGGACTGGCAAGTTATTATCTTAGATTTATAAAGGGATTTTTGGTTATTGCCTCTCTTTTCACTAAATTGCTTCAAAAAGATGTTAGATTCAAGTGGGTGAATCGATGCCAAGTAAGTTTTGAGCAGTTAAAGAAGATGTTAATAGAAGCCCCAGTCCTAACGCGGCCGGTATCAGGTAAAGAATATTATATGTATAGTGATGCTTTTAAGAATGGATTGGGTTACATGTTGATGCAAGATGGTAAAGTAGTGGCATATGCATCGAGGCAATTAAAGCTCCACGAACAAAATTATCCTACTCACGACTTAGAGTTAGCAGCAGTGGTCTTTGCTTTAAAATTTTGGCACCATTATTTATATGGAGAAAGATGTAAGATTTACACATACCACAAAAGTCTCAAATACTTGTTAACACAGAGAGACCTCAATCTGAGACAACGTAGATGGTTGGAATTGTTCAAGCACTATTATTGTATGGTCGATTACCACCCAGGCAAATCAAATGTGGTAGCTGATGAGTTGAGTATTCAAATGGTGGTGACATTAATGTCACAGTAATGCAGGTGGAGATTCACATTGGATAGAGCCTTTATCGCCCAATTAAGAGCCCAATCTAATATAAGGCAAACAATACTTGATGCTTAAAAGGGTGATAAAAAGCTACAACAAATAGTTCAATCAATACATGGAGAAGGTCTATCATAATACTCACTAGGAGATGATGGTAGTGTGTGTTACCAGAATAGATTGTGTATGCCAGACGACAGAGACTGAAGAAGACCTTATTGCGAGAAGCGAATGACACAGTTTTCACTATGTATCCCGGTGGCAATAAGATGTACCAAGACTTAAAGCAGTTTTATTGGTGGCCGGGGATGAAGAAAGATATAACTGAGTATGTTTCTATATATCTAACGTGTCAATAAGTAAAGGTGGAACACCAATTTCTCTCGGGGTTGTTAAACCCTATTTCGATCCCGCAATGGAAATGGGACAACATCACTATGGATTTCGTTACTAGGTTATCCTTCATCCAAGGGAAATATGATGCAGTATGCGTGATTGTGGACAAACTGACCAAGACAGGTCACTTCATACTAGTTCGGTCCGATTACTCAATGGATAAGTTAGTAGAATTATATATGGATGAAATTATCCGACTAAATGAAATTTTGGTGTTAGTAATTTTCGATCGGGATCCAAGGTTCACTTCTAGGTTTTGGAATAGTCTACAGTGAGCTTTGGATATGAAGCTCCACTATAGTATTGCATTCCACCCACAGATAGATGGGAAATCTGAGAGAATTATACAAGTGTTAGAAGATATGTTAAGAGGTTGTGTCCTAGATTTCTTAGAAAGCTGGGATAAATATTTGACCTTAATGGAGTTTTCTTACAACAATGGTTACCAGACCAGTATTGGCATGCCACCTTACCAAGCATTATATAGACGCTAGTATAGAATCCCAGTCTGTTCGATAGAATTAGTTGAGAATAAAATGATTGACCCCGATATTATCAAAGATACTGAGGACAAGATCCAAATTGTTAAGCAAAGATTAAAAGAAGCAAACGACCACCAGAGATCATATATGGATTTGAAACGAAAGGATATCGAGGATCAAGTTGGAGATAAAGTATTTCTAAAGGTATCGCCATGGAGAAAAATATTATGATTTGGAAAAAAAAGGGAAACTCAGTCTAAGGTTTATAGGTCCTTATAAAGTCATTCAATAGGTTGGACCTATAGCCTATAGATTGGCTTTTCCCTCAAAACTATCAAAGTTGCACGATATTTTTCATGTTTTTATACTCCGACGGTATCGATCCGATGAGTCTTACATAATACTAGTACAAGATATAAAGGTTCAATCTGATTACACCTACGATGAAGAACCAAGGGAAATCATGGCCAGGGAAATTAAACAATTACAGAACAAAGAAATCCCTCTGGTTAAAGTATTGTGCCAGCATCACAATATGCAGGATGCTACCTGAGAGCCTGAGTCAGTAATGCAAGCATAATATGCACATTTATTCAAAATATGTACGAATTTCAAGGATAAAATTCTTTAAGGGGGTGAGAGTTATGAGGCCCTTACTTATACCCTAGGAGATTTACCTTGTAATGTGTGATGCATGTGTTTAATTGATGGTATAATTTATATATGTTTGCCCAGTTCATGTATTACAAGTTTGGACCCAGAGGGAATTGGTTGCCAAATGAAAAGGGCAAAATGGTCATCTTATATTAAGTTTTATATGTGCATAATTGAGAGAGAGTAGGATTTTGGGGACTCAATTGAAATAAAAAGGTGTAATTTTGTGATAAAAACAAGGATTTAAAGGAAATTAAGGGACTAACTACTAATTTATTTAAGTCAATAAGGCAACCTATGGGAGAGTGACACTAGCCACTCTAGATACTTCATGATAATTGAAGAAAAAACCAAGAAATTATTAAGGGAGTGGCTAGCCATTCAAGGGCAAAAACCCAGCCATTCCACTCCCTAATTATCCCCTAAATATTCTCTAAATAAATCCTAAAAGAAGAGTGGCTTGTTGCTTGAGAAGAGAGAGAGTTTAGGGTTAGAGTGCTAAGGTATAAGCTTCCTTTTCTCCTCTTCTACCTTGATTGCTGTGTTGGAAGGTATATATGATAATATATGTATGTTTTTTTTATGTAGAAAGAGAATCAAGTGAGAAAAAAGAAAAAGGAAGTGCAAGGGGAGTAAAACGGAGTATTATTTTAGCTTAACAAGGTATGGGAACACTCTTCATGAAAAATTTATATGTGTGTGCATGGTGAGGTTATTGCATGTATTCTATATGAAAAAACTTGAGTTAAAATGGTTTGATGAAGAATGAAGTGCATAGATTGTGAAAACCCTAATTTTTACTTAGGTTTCATTTGACCCATGCTCACAAAATTGATTGTATCTTGAGCTAAAGTAATTTAAGTTGATAAATTCTAATTGGAGCATAAAATATATCCACTAGCTTCATTTTATATGAAGATCATGAAAGTTGAATCCATTGGCGTGATAGAGAAAATTTGGATTGAATGTTGTTTGTGGTTGTTGCCCTATCATTGGGAACAGCCTATGGATTTTGATGCATATCTGGACTTTTATAAATTGGATTGAGATTATTTTTGATGTTTTAGAAACTAGAAACATAGGAGAACATTTTTATGGCAGGACATTTTGGCTAAAAATGATGTTTTCTAGGTCAAAAATCGAATAGAACTTAGAGCTGAAAAACTGCCTCTAGACGAGACAGGTCTCACGATCATCAAAAATAGCTAATGACTGTGACCCCTGTGAAAAACCATAGGTCATGGTCATCATATATTATCTAGTGATCATGAAGTAATTCACTTTTAGTACAGAACCGAAATGCAATCTATCTCACGGTTACTAGGTTTTGGTTGGTAATCGTGACCCCCTATGTTAGTTATAGGTCATGACTATTAGGTATTACCTAATGACCATGAGGTAGTTTACCATTTAGTACAGAATTGAAATGACTTCTACCTTACGATTATTAGGTAAGGGCTAGTAACCGTGACCCTCCCTTGTTTCACTCTCACTTGGCTTTTTGATTTCTTAAAACTTATCAAACTTGTTTAACCTTAATAAACCACCATGTAATGATATTGTACATGAATTGTAGACAAATTTACATAATGGTAATTATCTTAACCTCTTATTAATGAAACTCCATAATGTGATTAAATGTGTATGTTATAAAAAAAGAGAATAACATAGAAAAGAATGAATGTAATGCCTATGTTAGAACTTGGTTGTGCATAGATAGACATGCTTATAGGGTTATAGATATAACTGCCATAGCCTTGACCCCATTTAGGTCTATAGTATGTTTCCGTTGGGACCATAGTCATGACTCCGTGTGGGTCCATCCGTTTAATACCTACGAGTATTCATAGTTATATATATATTTGATACCTATGGGTATCCACAACACCCGTTATCCACTCTTACAGAACTTAGGCAGGCATTCGCAGGGTATTGTAAATGGTAACTATTTGATATGGAATAGTGACATGTTATATATATATTTGTATGTGTGTAACTAGCTTTGTACTACAAATCAAATATATAGTGATATTCTATAATTGATGGTGACACATTGTTAAATGATATAAATGAATCTTATTATTATTATATGTTGTGTGTGTATGGGGATGACTACTGTGAATGGTTGTTCTCATATTCACTATTTCCCACTAAGTTGTATAGCTTAGCATGGGTGTTTATCCGTGTAGGTACCCAAGATATGCCTTTCCATCAGAGATAAAGCCAACAATAGTGAAGCCAACAATAATGTAGAAAAACGAAGTATGATGACAATGTTTTGTCATTGTAAATTTTATATGTAGTGGCACAATGTAAAAGAGAAAATAATTATTATAACCATGATGTGTATGAAAGCTCACCCTATACATAGGTATAGCCTATTCTCATGCATGGAATTGATTATAAAACACAGAAAGTTATATGATATGTTAACGAATGAAATGTAAAACGTCTTGCTATATGGAAATGATATTCTAATTAACAGGAACTAGGAAAGGATTAGATTAGATTAGTTGTTACATTTCTCTTACCTCTTGAAAGAGTAGCAGCTTTAAGCTTCTAAACCTTCTATTTTCATTTGATCTTTCATTGTTCTTCAACTATAGAAACAAAACCTCATCAATTAACACTCTAAAATCTGACTTTATATTTTAATTTATGAGTCTTAAGAGTGAAAAGGGAAGAAGTGATAAATTTTTATCCAACCCATAATCTTACCCACTTTAATCCTTAAATAGCACTTCTCTCTCCCTTGACCAATTCTAGCAAAAAATTAGAATTTAAAGTGAGAAAAGGGAGGAAGAGAATATGAACAGTAGCTGAAAGTGATGATTTTGCCCTTTAGATGTAATGACCCAAATACCGGGTTAGTCGAAAATAGTATTTTCCGACAATAAATAGTGACCCGGGGTAAATAGTATCTCCTGGAGTCAAAAAATATTTTATTTGATCATGGGGAAGAGCTTGTCATCTGGAGTTTGTGATTGAAAATTGGAGTGAAAATGGGCTCAAATAAGTCTCCAAAAGTCGAAAATAAGGCAATTTTACTATTTCATTTTAAATAGTACTCATTACTCGCAAATTTGATTGAGAAATTAAAAATAGTAAATGATCTTTAAAAAATTCAGAAACTTCAAGTTAAGCTCTAATTAATATTTAAAATTATTTGGTAGTAAAAAATTAATTTTACGGTAACACCAATAATTGTCAGATCGGACCGATATGATTGAATCGGATTAATAACGGACTCTGATTGAGCTAAAATTTTTTATAGAGGCTTAATTTATTATTTTAAGAATTATAAAATTAATTTTGAGTGAAATTGAGCTTTGAAAGTGAGAAAAATAATTTATATATGCATTTTAGGCTTAAATTAGGCCTAACCACTTTGGTTGGACCAACCTAACCCAAACCTACTCTATAAATACCTCAAAATTCTGTGAATCTCCAAAAAATTCACTAATCTTCGCATTGGTTCCCTCTCTCTCTTGGACAAATGGTTTTTTTCACCATTTTCTCTTGATTTCTTCATCTTTTCTCTAAATTTCTTCCTAAATCCAACCAAAGTGGTGAAAAAAACCATTATGGAGAATAAGATAATTCCATGGATTAAGGCAAATGAGAGGAAGATTGGAGTGTGTAGGAGATGAATTTAAGGTAAGTAGATACAAATATCCCATAATTTCCATTGATTTGTATGTAATTTGGATTATGTTTAATATGTATGTTTGTGTTTAATATATGAAATTGGCTTTGGAAAAATGAAATAGGACCTTAAATATGCCTAATTTTAAGTTTAAATTAATTGGAAAAAATTTTATATGATGAAATCCTTTTGTGGCTCAAATAATTCCTAAAGAAAATTAAAGTGTATTTTGGTTATTTTTGATAAATTAAGCATTAAAATGATAATAAACATGAATTAAAATGTCCATAAATTTTTATAGAATTTATGAAAATTATTTGAATATTTTTAAGATAAAATTTGATTATGTCTTAAGTGAAAATGTTGAATTATTTAGAAATAATTCATTAAATAAGTGAAAATGGTGAATTATGATGTAATAATTCACAAACTATATAAAAGTATTAAAAAAGATGACTAACCGAATTATTTGAATAAATAAGTAATTGAATTGGCAAAGAAATCTGAAGAGAACATGAAAATTAAGATGATAAAAGACATAGATGAAAGAAATTGAAAGTTTAAAGAAAAATTGAAAATTTTCAAAGTCTTGAAAAACAAAGTGATAAAATGGTAAATTAACTATTTTAGAAATTAAATTATAATTCCATCAAAGTTTACTGAAGCAAAATATAAAATATAAATTCAATGGCAAATTTGTGAACAAATATGGAATAGCGATGTAAATTTGTAAAACAAAAAAGTTTAAGGACCAAACAGAAATCCTTCCCTTGTAAGGAAGCTTGAGTATGAAAAAGAAAAAAAAAAGAATATGTTAGAAGTGCAAGAAGAAAACTTAAAGTAAAGCTAAAGGTGAAAAAAAGGACCTAATTGAAAAGAATTAAAAAGTCTAGAGGCAAAACGGTAATTTTTTCAAGTAATAGGTTTAATAAGTAAAAGTGATAAGAAAATAAATAAGAATGGTAGAATGGTAAATTAGTCGAATGACAGTTTGAAAACTGAACCTCTGAAAAGTTAAAGGATTAAAATGGAATTTTAAATGAAAAAGTCAAAATAAGGATTAATTGGTAAATTGTATGCCGATTAATAGATTAGAAAGTGAAAATAAGAAAAGTAATAGCAATTTTGTAATTAATGTGTAAAAAGAATTTTTTTTGTAATAAAATAAAAAATTATGGACTAAATTGAAAATATGTCAAAGTAATAGTAGTAATTGTTATAGAATATGTATAAATATTTTGAAAAGAAATTGTTGAAGTATAGAGAAATAATTCATAATGTGTATAACAATGACAATAAAATTAATTAGTAAGGAAATGAAATTGAGGTATTAATATGAGTTAATTCATAAATTGATGAGAAATGGTGAACTATAATGATAAAATTCATAAACTGTGAAAAGGTACTGAAAGATTATCTGACTAATGTATTGAAATGAAAATTATAGTGTGTAAAATGACTATAGTGAATTATTAAGAAATAATTCACAAATTGATAAGAAATGGTGAATTATTGCAAAATAATTCACAAACTGTATATAAAGTACTGAAAAAGTGATTGACTAAATAATATTCTGAATTAAAAAGATGATATTCACTAAGTAACATTTTGAACTAAAAAGACAGAACTGAATTAATAGTATTTTGAAATGTAAAGAAATGTCTGAAGGAATAGTATTTTGAAAGAAAATGAAAAAGCAAACTGAAACATCAGTTATATGAAAATGATTCTGAAATGAGTAAAAATGTTGCCCTTAGTAATAGTCTAGCGGTTTAATCTAGTTCAAGATATAATTGGCTAGCCATGGGAATACTTATACCAAGGTACAAGTCATGGCGACTTGCTTTGCTATGGTGGGATCTTAATTATCACCAATAGTATATGTTCTATCTGTTCTGCTCTGCACTGATCTGATATGAGGTGAATTGATTCTTCGAAATCATTCCCCCTACTGTATTGCTCTATTGTGGGCCATGAGATCTACGTCCCGTATATCCAGTCTGAAAATTTTTACTGGAAATGCACTATGGGTATAATGGTAATTATGATGTGAAAGAACAAAATGTGCAATATAAATGGAAATAAAAATGGAAAAGAACTGATAGTAAAGAAAATGAATAGTTAAAACTTGGAAAGATAAATTACCTGAATATTAAATTTGATGGGTAAAATAATACAATAACAGTAATGTGTATGTGAATGACAAAATAATGAATAAAAAGTTTAAAAGTGATCCTTTATAGACCTGAAGGACTAAAACGGCAATTTGATGCAAAAATGTTAAAATAAGAACTAAATAGTTATGTGTCTACAAGATAAAGAATTTGAAATAAAAGCAAATCAATTGATAACAAACTATAATCAGAATAAAATACCAGCTCTGAAAACAATTGAAAAAAAATTAGTGAGAATAAATGATAAAAAAGTACTATTGTACTTTAATGAAAGTGCATGAATTAAATTGTAAGATAATGAATAGAAGGTAAATTGAAAAACAAGATTATGAATGAACCCTATTATATGATAAGTTAGGGGATTAAAAGTAAAATTGTGACGCTTAAGTAAAAATAGTATGTTAAGAATCAAAATTTATAACCTGCATAATGAGCAGTAAATGAACTATATAAATAATATTAGTTAATAATATTAAAAAGATTAATTATACCTAAAAGTTAATAGAATAAATGTCTGAATAATAATTATAAAAATAAGTATGACAATTGTATGCGACTAAATGATTGCACATTTTGTGTGACTGAATGCATTTGTGCATGACTATAATAATGCTTATGGAAGCATTCATGTGTGTATGTGCGTATGCTTGCATGTATGTATTTGTGCGAATAATATTTTCTTTGGAAATTTATGGAACGTAGGTAGAAATGGATAAGAAGATGGAAACTGATGCTACAATGAAGACCAAGTTCAGAAATGAAAAGTAACGATGTTCTGGCACGGCATGTATATATATGGGTACCTAGAAGGTATCAAATGTAAAATTTATTTATATTATATTTTATTTTAGTATAGCTGCTAGATGAATTGTTATACTATGTGCTGGTATTTGTAAAATAGAAAAAAAAATTAGCAGACTATTTAGCTTAGTCTGTTAGTGATCGCCTTTCTGCTGTAATATCCAATCACTGTATATTTGGTACAGGGACATAAGGGCGTTACATTAGAGGCCGGCCTTTAGAACCTTTATTAACTAAGAGGCAGATTTCTGCCTTCAATAGTTAATAAAGGTTCTAAAAGCTAGGGTGTCATGTTCTTATTGGATGATTTATTAAATCTTTTAGTAAAATCCACTTTGATCCCTCATTAACATTTTAATTACCATTTACAATATAATGTTATCTGCTACCTCAATTTAAGCCCCAAACAAAATATACACACAATTCCACAACTTACACAATATACTAAATCCTCAAAATAAATGCATAAATACCAACTACGTCCCAATCACCGATTAGGACTCATAAACACCGAATCTCGTATCAACACAAATTAAAACACGTCATGATCCTACTAAGGAATTATTTAGGGCCCTACATGTGTTATAGAAATTGCATTAAGTCAATACATATGTGCAATATGTGACAACAAATTGGATAATCAATCTCTTTAACAAACCCACAACTTTCTTCTATGGAAATCAAAACACCTCACTTTCTTTCTCTAGTTCTGTTTGATATAGTGCTATAATTTAAGTGTGTTTTCTAGTTATTTCCTTATATTTTTACTTTAATTCTTGTTTTAGTCAAGAATTTATTGATTCTTATATTTTCTAGATGTATTTTGATGATTTTGAAGTTAAAGGAATTTTTGGAGCTGATTTCTAGATAATTTATTGAAGTTTTTGATTTTGACATGCCATGGCCGTCATGAAAAAGTTGGTCATGGCCATGGGAGCCAATTTTTTCAAAATCAAAGATTTTCAAGATGCTAGTCATGCCTGTAACGAAGTTTTGGTCAAGGTGGTGATGAAATGTTGGCTACATCTATAACACCCTAAAGTTTCAAAATGTATTTTAAGTGAATCCCTAGTAATGGCAGTGAGGAAGCATTAGTCATGGCCGTGAGTAACATTGCGCCTAGAATTCCAAAATGGCGAGTTTCACTTAAAAAGTCTCCCGCTTCTATTAGAAAGTTAGTTTTTAACCTAAAGATGAGAAAAAGGTCCATTAGACTAGTTTTCTTCCATATTAGCAATTTTTTAGTTAGATCGTTTAGTTCTTTCATTATTTGATTGGAGTTTTCATCAACTTTGGAGAAGACCAAGTCGAAAAAGAATTAATTTTTCTTGTTTTAGTGTTCATACTCAAAAGTTGTAACATGCTTTCTATCTCTACTCTTTTTGGTTTAATTTTAATGTTTAGTTAGTAGATCTATTCTTTTGTTAAAGGATTCTTGAAACCCTTTTTTTTTATGGATGATTGATTAATTTTATATAATTTTCAGTTTAATTTTTTCATCTATTCTTATTCTTAATGCTTGAATAATTGAATGATTTATTTTATTTTCTTGATTGTGTCCAATGGAGAATTGAGTTTATAATTTTTGTTTTGGATTTTATTTATGATTTTCAAGAGATTAGAGTTTGATTTTAGCTCTTGTAGTTCATGTTAAGTACTTGAGTTAAAATTAGAAATTTGAATCATGCATTATAGGGATTTCACTAAAACTCATTTTTATGTAGGTTAATTTCTAATTGTATGTAATAAGTTAGAATTCATTCGAATATCAATGCCGGATAGAATGATTGGAATTATTTATAAGTTTTTCAACTTGACTAAAGATTGTTTTTAATTAATATTTGTGATTGTCCAGAAAAGATTGATGACTTTAGCAAATCCTTAATCCTTGACCAGTCTATTTGAATTGTGTTTATTTTATTAGTTATATTATTTAAATTTTTTATTTAATTAATTTTAAGTTTAGTTAGATTAAGTAAAAAAACTAGTGCAACATTAATTTCTCAAATAAGAATAACAATTTTGTTTATATAAATATATAAAAAGAAACTTAATAGTTTTGGGATAATTATTGGTTAATTATTTGATTTATGTGAAAATGATACTCGGATACTCTTACATCTAGTGGCAGAGCTAGGACCCTACACCTAATGGTGAATTTTATTTATTTATTTTGTAAATTTCTAAGGATATTTCACCTAAACTATTACTACATTATCATACAAGATTGTATCTCTTATTGTAATAACCTTATGAACATATCTTTTGTTTTTTCCTTTATTTATAGGTCAACCAATCTGGTTGCTTACAAATTGGCCAAATTTTCTAAAAATTGTTCCAATTATACTAGTTAGAACTTTGTTCCTTCATTTTTGTACTCAGCCCTTATGGCTGACATTGCTACTTAGTTTCTATTCAAATTTTGGACTTAAAAAATTAATTTATGTATTGTAGGAAAACAAAAAACTTCAATGGATAAGTATTGGTTGATTAATTAGACTTTTTGTATATAAAATACTTAATATAGATCCAGTCCCTAAAGAACAAGTTTGAATGTGACGTTTTCTAATGAACAATGTATCAATGCATTTAACTTCAATGTCTAATTAAAATTGACATTTCATTTTGAAAAAGGGACACTATAGAGTGGCAAAATGGAAGTGGTTATTTGATTTTTTAGAAGTGATAATTTAAATGTAAAAAATAATATAATTAAATGAGTGTGTATATTTATACGAATAATTTTTATCTTTTCTCATTTCTAACCTCGCATAGGTAGTCTCTGTGGGTTTTTTGAGGTTGGCTAGGCCGAAAATATTCTTCTCGACACAGTAAAATATTTTGATATTTTTAAGAGCATGACTATAGAGTAAAATTTGTATATGCATCTATTTTGAAATTCCGTTGATGACTATACCTGAAAATTAATCATCTGATCATCAATCAACTATACTTTTCTTAAACATACATTTAAGAACTATAAAATTTTGGCAATGAAAACTATGAAAATATTCTCTGTCTTTAAAATGCTTTATGAAAATCTAAGAAGATAAGGAAGTTTTTTTTTTTACCAATGGCTTTTCGGAATTCAAGAAAAAGAATGCCATGTTTTATGTCAAAAAAAAAATATGATTGGTAACATGATCTTAAAATAATTTATGGAGAATCAAGCAGTTGTTCACTATTACTAGGCTATTGGTAATCAAAATTAACAAAAATTACATAGAGAGAAAAATAGAGCCAAAAAGAGGGAGAGTAATTAAGTGAATTAAAAAGATTATTACTACAGAAAGAGTGAAGTGAATTAAAGGATTGCAATCGCATCTTAGTTATGTCAGTTTTTCACTTTCCAATTTCCACTTGTAATGGCTTTAGTGAATGATGAAATTTATTTTGGTTGGATGGTAAAGCTAATGGTCAGCAAACATGCACTAGATGTCTTGGGAGGGTTTATGTGGGCTTAAAGATCATGGTGGAATGGGCTTTGGCTATCTTCACAGTTTAATCTTACAATGTTACGCAAATAGGTTGACTTTTTAACAATCCAAATTCTCTTTTGTCTAAACCTTTCAAATCCAAATATTATCCCAATTAGGACTTTTTATTAGCTCAAGAGGGTAAATCACCCGAGCTTTACTTAGAAGAGGTTGTTGTATACTCAATTAATTATTTAAAAATGTGTGAGGTGGTGTGTGGGAGATGGTATTAGAATTAAAATTCGATATGTTCCATGGTTACCATAAGAGAATAATTTCTTTGTAGAGAGTCCTATGGTGGAGGGAGGGTGATGATTGGGTGATGAATTTGTTGATTAATAATGATGGTCCAAGTTAGAACCGATAGCTTATCCGTAACATTTTCCATGAACCGATAGCTTTTTTTTTTTTTCAAGTTATAATGCTGCAATTATTGATCTTTTGCAATTGAATGTCTATTTAACAAGTTTTAACTGGATGAAGCTTCAACATTTGGAACCCATTGTTGGATTTAAAAATTTTGCTTAGTGTTTTTTAAATAATTATCTGCCTAGAAAACAAAGTCTTATGGAGAAAGGTATGCCTACTAACTTTGATTGTCATGTTTGTGAGCTGGAAAAAAATATTTCAAATGTTTCTTTTGACTGTGTGAAGAAAAATCTTAGAATGCCTAGGGAACTTGGTGGCTTTTGTTCACATGTTTGTTGCTTTGTTTTTCTTTCAAATGTAATGAATGGATGTGGAAAAATATTATTGTTTCGGTTTGGATGATTGCTTGACAGTTGTGGTACTCTTAAAATTTGTCCTTATGGCATAATTTTCACCAGTTGGTGAATTTGATTGTATCTAACGCCTTTGTTAAATGTTGTGCTTCTTCTTCAACAAGTAATGCTCATGGGTCTCATTGGAAATGTAATATCAATGTTGCTTTGTTTCATGGAAGTGACTTGGTGGGCTTTGGTGTAGGGGTTTTAGTGAGTAGTTTGTTTTTGATATCTTGAGTTTCCTTTATGGAGTTTAAAATGCATCGACGGCTAAAAGTTTTTACTGCCTAAAATACTGTTGAGTGGATTTGCTCAAATTTTGTTAGTTTGAAATGGATTTTCAGATTGTGTATTTGTGTTTGCTTTCTTATGAGAATGATAGAAGTAAACTAGGAGTTATTATTGGAGATTGCAAATGTTTTCTTAAGAAAGAGGAAGGATATTTCTCTTAAGTGGGTTTATACTCATAGATAGACCAACATGGTTGCTCATTATCTTGTAAGAGCAACTATTTCTAGTGTTGGTCTTTATATTTGAAATTTTGTTCCTATATTACTTATGCCCTGTATTGCTGGTAATTTAATCTAATAAAGCGATGTTTGTTTGGCTTTAAAAAAAAAAAAAGAAAGTGACTCAATTAATTAAAAATAATAAGAAAATATTATTAATTTATATTTATTAAATATTTTTGAAAAAAAAACTTAATTACTTTTTGAATAAAAATTCAATATTTTCATTAGTTTTAACGGAATTATGGATTGAAAGACTTGGTGACATTAACACTGCAATCAAAGATCTGGAGAGGGAGATTGATATCGTGGATTGCCAACTTGAAGATGCAACTCTGGATATGATATCTAAGAACTGTTTATGGGGAAAGCGCATTATGCTTTTGGGGCACCTTTGGAACAAACTTAGATGTAAAGAATCTGTATGGAGGCAAAAATCTAGAGTCAAATGGTTGAATGAGGGGGATAGGAACACACATTTTTTCCACGTCACTGCTTCAAAAAGAAGGGCGAGGAATTTTATTGGGGGCATTCAAACCTCTTCTGGATTGGTAACGAATTATAATTTAATCCGCAGTGAGATTATGAAGTTTTTTAAGGATCTGTATACAGAAAAACATTTTGATAGACCGGGCTTTCCCCCTAATTTCTTCATGAAACTATCTTTGGAGTCTGCCATGGCGTTGGAGGTGTCTTTCTCAAAGGAAGAGGTCTTGAAAGCTGTTTGGTGCTATGATAGTTCAAAAGCACTAGGTCCGGATGGATTCAATTTCAAATTTATCAAGGAGGCATGGAAGGTTATTGGGGGAGAAATCCTTGAGATGGTACAAAAATTCTGGGCTACTGGTAAAATTCAAAATGGTATCAATTCGTCTTTTATCACCCTTATACCTAAGATCTCGGATGCTAATCAAGTTAAAGATTATAGACCTATCAGTCTCCTTGGTTGTTTGTATAAAATCATCGCAAAAATTCTATCCAATAGACTGAAGTTTGTATTGCAAGAAATTATCTCGGAAGAACAAAGTGCATTTGTTAACGGACGCCAGATATTAGATAGTGTTATGGTGGCAAACGAAATGATTCATTCTCTTCAAGCTTATAAGGCTAGTGGGGTGTTGTTCAAAATTGACTTTTACAAGGCTTTTGACTCCATTTCATGGGAGTATCTGGACTCTATGCAAGAACAAATGGGGTTTGGGACTAAATGGAGGGGCTGGATCAAGGAATGTTTATCGTCGGCCAGAGTTTCTATTTTGACTAATGGAAGTCCTTCGGATGAGATCTCTATGACCCGTGGATTAAGGCAAGAAAATCCATTATCACCCTTTTTATTCATTATTGCAACTGAAGGACTTTTCGCATTGCTAAAAAAGGCATCTAATTTAGAGCTGATATAGGGAATTGGCGGCAGTATGGGAGTTAGTCACATGCCAATAATCTCGCATTTGCAGTTCGCTGATGAAACTATCATTTTTTTGAAAGCTAACGGGGAGATGTTGTTAAATGTAAGGAGACTACTAAGGATCTTTGCTCTTATTTCCGGATTGAAAGTTAATTTTTCAAAGAGCATTTTAGTTGGCATTATTAATGTGGATGCAGGGTGGTTATCTTTGTGTTCTGGGACTTTGAGATGTAGAACTCAAAATTTGCCGTTTTCCTACTTGGGTTTTCCTCTGGGGGTAAATCCAAATAGATTAGCAACTTGGGATCCGGTGATTGAAAAGTTCAAATCGAAGATTATGGGTTGGAAAGGGAAGCTTTTTTCCTTTGCAGGGAGAGTCACTCTTTTAAAGGCTACTCTTAATAGCCTCCCCTTGTACTTCATGTCCCTTTTCAAGGTCCCGGCTGGGGTCTTAAAGAAGATGGGCTGCCTAATGAGGAAGTTTCTGTGGTGCGAATTTGAGGACAAAAATAAGCTCTGTGTAGTGAGCTGGGAGCTGCTGATTAAATCAAAAAAATTCGACGGCCTAGGTATTGGCTCCATTGGGTTAAGGAATCTTGGCTTACTATTCAAATGGGTATGGCATCTCAATCCTGGCTGCCATGCTCTTTGGCATCGGGTTGTTAGAGCTAAATATGGGTTGGGTAAGTCTCTCCATCTAGTTGAGTTTCGACCCCTTACTAAAGTTTCTATAATTTGGAAAGACATTTTAAAGGTTGCAGCCTCTCTGTTCTTCTCAGATGGAACTAAAATATGTGTGGGCAAAGGAGATTTTTGTAGGTTATGGTTGGATGTGTGGTTTAGAGAAGAACCTTTTAAAATTACTTTCCCTCAGCTCTTTGAGCTATCGGTGAAAAAGGATGCTCTAGTTAAAGACTGTGGATATTGGCTATAAGGGAGCTAGCTATGGAATTTAAAGTGGAGAAGGAGTTTGTGGATATGGCAAATTGAGTTGGAGGAACAACTTCTTGGCTTGCTTAGTCATGTTTCGCTCTCTAGAGTGACTAGTGATAGGAAGATATGGAAGCATGATCCTAAAGGGGTCTTCTCTATTTCATTTGCTTGTGTAAAAATTCAGGAATTACAGGAAAGCCACCATACATTACCGGAAAGCTTCAAATTTCTATGGAAAAATCTGGTTCCTCTGAAGGTTAATATCTTTTTTTGGAGAGCGCTACTTAAAAAGATTTGCACAAAAGATTTTCTTTATCACAGGGGTATTTTGAACGGCATTGCCTTGGATTGTCCTCTTTGCAATAAGGAGATTAAGACGGTGGATCACCTCCTGTTCTTTGTCCGGTTACTTATTCAACTTGGTGTAAAATTACAAATTGGTGGGGTGTGTATCTATGTGTTCCAGTTTCTTTCAATGACTTCCTCACTCAATGGGCTAGCTTGGTGCATGGTAGAGTTCAGAGCAAAATCTGGCCCACTGTATCTCTTGCTACAATTTGGTCTATCTGGTTAAAAATGAATGAATCAGTTTTCAATGGGCGGAAGTGCAATGTCGATTGTTTGCTGAATGTTATAATGGCCAGAGCTTATTTATGGATCAGTAATATTAAGGAACTTGAATTCCTTAAAGGGCAAATTTTTTCTCTAGCTATGGATGCCATTAAAGGGTACCGTCCCTCAATCAAAATCAGGCCTAAAGTCTTGTGGTCGCCACCTGAAGTGACCTTTCTTAAGTGGAATACTGATGGATCCTCTATAGGGAAATCGGGACCTTCTGGGGTAGGTAGTGTTTTGAGGAACCATAAGGGCGATTTTCTTTGTATCTTCTCTGCTTTTGTCGGCTATATGGATTTGAATCTTGCTGAGTTACTAGCTGTGGAGAAGGCCTTGAAACTATTCTCTGATTTTTTCCTATCTGATGGCAGCAGAACAGGTGTCATCTTTGAGATGGACTCACTTTTTGTGTTTCATTGGCTGACAAAAATGGAAACTCATAGACCATGGAATCTTCTCTCCACTTTCAACAGAATTGACAATTATGTTCTTGCTCTTGGAAACGTGATTTTCCAACATAGGCCAAGGGAATGTAATTTTGTTGCAGACACACTAGCAAAACAAGGGGTGTGTAGGAATGCTGATTTTATTGCTTGGTTAATTTAATCTGACTGCTGTAGTGGCGGAAAGGTGGAGAGAGAATTCTGGGTGATTATGATGGTACAGATGTCCAATGCTTTCTCTGCGTCCTTGGTCATGCTTGATCTAATTTTGAGTATTGTATCAGTTAATAATGAGGAGCTGATGTTTTACTATTTTGTTATGCTGTCTTGGATTTATTTTCGGAGGTTTAGTGGGTTCGTTGATTCTTTTGTGGCAGTTGGCGAATTGGGCTGAGGGACTTGACAGTGTCATGCTTTGATGTTGGCAACTGTTTTTGGAGCTATTACTTCGTTTTCCTATAGTCTTGAGCCATCAATTAGTTTGAATGATGCTTTTCACTTGCTGGTAATCTGGATTCTGGCCCCTGCTTTTCTAGAGATTAGCTTTCTTTGTGGGGAGTTTATTCTTCTCGGGGTTGTGGAGGTGGATGGATGGGAGGCTCTTAGCTTCTGCTTAATGTATCTTTTATTTTGCAATTTATCCTTGAGGCATTGTGGTTGTTGGGACTGATGTTGTGTTTCTATCATATTGGGAGGGTGGCTGTAGAGCTTTGACAGTCTTACTAGTTCTGATGTGTTCTTTCGTTGGAGAAGGTGTTATCAAGCATAATGGCAGTATGGCGTCATTATTCTCTTGCCGTGTCTTGGTTTTACTGGTGGAGTGCATGACTAATCTGCGTTCTTTTGGTATGCATGTTTAATTGAATACTTTGGTTTTTTGGGTGACAGAGGTGGTATGTCTGGGGTTTGAAGCCTCCTGGTTGTTGGTCTTTTTGGGTTGAATTGATTTCAAGGCACTTTGTTTTTTGGTTGGATTTGCAGTTCTGATAGAATTGGCTTGGCTGGGTTATGAATGTTCTGTATTTTGCTGGTTTAGTTGGTTACAACGTGGATTAGGATGGGATCTGTTTTGTACTGGGGGCAATATCCAGTCAATCATAGGTTGAAGCTTTCTTGGCTCTCTTGTAATTACCTTTATTCAATGATATTCTCTGGCTTATAAAAAAAAAAAAGACTTAACTGAAAAGTCTTATAAATGTTAGTAGCCTAATTTTTATATTTTAAATGATAAGATTATAATTGCAAATTAGTTCAATTGTTTGAGGTTTTAAATAAGGTTAGGTCATTTTTTTTTTTTTGCCATCAAATTAGTTAGAAAATGCTACTTAAGTTAATTTTTGTTGTTTATCCTTAAAGTTTTGAAATGGATAAAAAAAATTTCCTTATCTTGTATTGCAACAAATCATATAATATCACTTGCCCTCCACTTTAAAATATGTCTATTTCAATAACTTAAAGGGTAAATGTTATCTGTTTTAAAAAATTTATGGGCAAAATCCATATATTTTAAAACTTTAAAGGTAAAAACAACCAAGAATAAAGTTCAGTGGCATTTTTAACCACTAAATAGAAAAAAAAAAATATTCAAACCCTTAATTAAAAATATACAATAAAATCTTTTGATATTCAAGTTAGTGTTTCTCAAATTATGATAAATAAAATAAGTGTTTTGTATGTGAAATAAAAAACGGATGAGGGTAATTTTTGCATCTCAACTATTCAAAATAAGGTGATTTTGCTTTCAAATCTTAAGTTGTTATTTACCCCTCAACTAAATGAAACTGTCAATTTTTGCTTCTTTTTTGAAACAAAAAGTCCCATTGTCAAATGAACATAATAACACCCAATCACGCTAGGTGACAAATCACCGACCATTTTTGTATTCTTTCTCCTTGTCAATATAATTGTAAGTTTAAAAAGTGTTGATATGGCATCTTACATGAGTGCAAGTGTAAAACACACAATCTAACGTCTCTCTTTCAAGAAATTTCAATGTTTATTATTCATTATATTGGATAGTAAAAGGATTCAACAAGTCATTTTTAGAGTATAAACATCAAAATGAATAATGGTTAATTTTGAATGGACATTCGTGTTTGTTTGAAGATACACGATGTAACTATTGTTGGTTATTGCCTACAGAATATTCATGAGAGGCATATTCAAATAGAATTTTCTTAATCTTTCTTTCTTCCTATTTCTCAAAATAAATTCTCTTTCAAGTCTATAATTACATTTCTAAAGGGCGACGTTTAAAACGTGATGTTTGTAAATCTCTAGACTTTATTGCATGTTTAGGGCATATGTTTGGATCGTTGTATTATATTACATTGTTTAATTTTAGTTTATATGGTGTTAATATGTGTAATGTTAATATGTACTGTTCAACCTATATTATTATATACAATATTTGGTGCAAAACTGTATCAACATTTAATATTTTATATTTTATTTTATGTACAATACCATACTACATTAGTTTTCTAAAAAAAATTTAAAAATGAACAAAATAAAGCTATTTGTGTTTTTATTAATTTAGATAAAAATTATTATAAAGTACAACTTTTGTTCATACATTAATTTTTATTAAAAAATAAAATCCAAATAAAATTTATTGTGGGAACAACAAATAGAAAGAAAGACGAAAATATACATCACAATGAAAATATATATATATATATATATATATATATATATATATATATATATATATATATATATATAACTTGATGAACAGAAACAACAATTATAGAGCGAAACATAATGGAATTGTCCAAGAAGGCATACCATTGGACTCATGTTTTTTTTTCTCCTTATTTTTCACTTTTTGAACCCAAAATGGAAAGAAATCTGAAAACAAATAGACCAGAAGGATGCCAACGACAAATGTGATGTCGGATGTAAGAAAACAGCGAAATTTTGGGGACAATTTTTTAAATAATATTTTTGGGAAAATTATTTGGGTTTTGGTGCGTTTTTCAAACTATTTAGATTTTTGAGGTATTTTTTCATTTTTGCTGAAAATGTCAGCGAAAATAACAGGGATAGAGCTCACGGCATAAATTTTGGTATTTCTTATTTCCGCTGAAAATGTCAGCACAAATGGTAAATGGGGCCCACGGAGAAATTTAATTAAATTAATCATCTCAAAAATAATAAAAAATAAAATATGTCTTAATTTTTATAATTTGGTCTTAATCTTTCCCCTCTAAAAAAAGAATACGTAAAATTAGAACACAAACCACAAATGCTGAGTTTGCCCAACTTAATCTTCATTCATATTTCTAATCAAATAAAATCTAACAAAATTAATACCACTAAAATTTAAAAAAAAACAGTGAATTAGATTAATTAATCTGATTAATCAATTATTTTTTTTCAATTTATCAATTTGGAGGTTGCAATTGATGAGTTTTTTTTTTGTCTATTAATACAATTAGAACTTGATTTAAAAAAAAGTCAACCTATATATTGAATCAAAGAAATAATTGTCCTAATTTTATGAGATTATTGACTAAGAAAAATAAGAGATTAAAAGAAAAAGTAAATATACGAAGCAAGCTTGACCGTAAACATATAATTAAAATATCAATAAAAATATTTTATTTACTTAAATAAAAAATTGATAAATTAAAAAAATAATTGATTAATTAAATTAATTAATCTAATTCACTGTTGTTTTTTTAAATTTTAGTGATATTAATTTTATTAGATTTTATTTGATTAGAAATATGGATGAAGATTAAGTTGTGCAAACTCAGCATCTGTGATTTGTATTTCAATTTTATGTATTCTTTTCTCTAGACGAAGAAAGATTAAGATCATATCATAAAAATTGAGACATATTTTATTTTTTTAATTATTTTTTGGATGATTAATTTAATTAAATTTCACCGTGGGCCCCATCTACTATTTTCGCTGACATTTCCAATGAAAATGAGAAACACCAAAATTCATGCCGTGGGCTCCACTCCTGCCATTTTTCGCTGACATTCCCAGTAAAAATGAGAAAACATCCCAAAAATTCAAATAATTTGAAAAACATACCAAAAACCCAAATAATTTCTCCAAAAATATAATTTGTAAAATTTTCCTGAAATTTTGTCTCTATTTTATAATATATATTTACTCTATTATACAAATTTAAAGATAAATTTTGTATTATTTTATACGATATATGTAAAATAACAAAACTTGTGATTTATTATATTATATTCATATTAATTTTTTAAAAAATATTTTAAGTATTGTATTTATATTATATTATACTATTTTATGTGTAATACGGTGAATCAAACATAATTAGGGTGTATTGCCATAATTCTAAAGAAATCTAAGTTGGGGAAATTAATATTTGAAGGACGTGTGATGCCCGCAAGCCTAAAATTATAGCTGCTGTAGTAACAATTGTATGATTTGAATCCTAACCTAGGAGCCAAAAATACAAGAGAACAAGCATCACTATAGGAGTCTTTTTATTTTTATTTTTATTTTTATTTTTTTTAATTCTTGTGTCAAATCATATAAATCTGTTTAATTAATTAATTGGTGCACTCGTTCAAATAAATAATCCTACGGTCCCTAATAGAGGAACAGAGCCATTGATTATATTAGGACAGCACTTCCATCCAAATCTAGTTTTATCTCAGTTTTTGCTTAAAGTTTTAAAATTTTTAAAGTTTAATGTTTTTTATGATAAATTTTTATGCTTTTTGAATTATTCATATTAAATTTAATTTAAATAAATTAATAAAATTAAAATGTATATTTAATTTTTGCATAGAATCTAACTTAAAATGATAGTAAAATCTAGAGGTGGCAAATGGACGGATTGAACGGATTTGGGTTGGATCATTAATGGATGGATCATTAATGGATTGAATTATTAATGAATCAAAAAATATGAATCATTAATGGGTTGTGTAACACCCTTTACTCAGTCAGTTAAAAGACCCGGATACTGGATGTCACACCCGGGTCTGGATCTCTTTGAAAGGATCAACTCTAAGATTTGTCTAAATTTTAAAAAAAATTATTAATTTAACATATTATTTATTCTATCAAAATTTCGACAGAATTTTCCCTTATTAATGGCTATTTCCTATGAAAAAGAAAATATAAAACATTTCTAAGATTATATAACTATTTTTAGAATCTCAATTCATTGTCACTTCAAATGCTATAAATTTTACTAAGCAATTAAATAAAATTTCGACAGCATAACAGCTTAAAATTTATGCTACCCAAGCCTGTAACAACTTAATTTTACACTCCCAATAGCATTCCTCCAACTCCAGAACTTCAATCAACAACACAACACTTCTATAATTTCATCTCTACACAATCACAACCATTCAAGTACAGTTCATATAAAGCTCATTCACGCAACTCACTAAATTCGTATAATGTTTAAATAAATACCCACTTATAACAAATTTTTATAATTCATTACATGGTTTATACATATATTATAAATTTCTTCATATACAAGTCACATTAACACAATTCATATAATTGGCTTCAACATAGAAACTTAGTTTTCCATAATTATAAACATATACTCATATACATTATTATATAAATAAGAATTGCATTACCAGGATCCAATGTACTTATTACCACGTGTATAATTATATGAATATAATTTAGTTCGGACTTGAGATATCAATTCTCAAGCTTCTTACGTATCCCATTTAGGGAATCAGAACCACGTAGTTCTTCCATTCCAAAGTCCCATATAGTACTTAAAATACAGTTTAGTGTTAGCATATTTTTACATGATATTGAATGGGAAGTTATTTGATATTATAAATAACACCTTAATCATGTTTATTTTTATTGGTTTCATGAAAGCCTTAATAATTGATACCATCTTGCTTAATTTAGCTTGAATATTATGTTTAAAAATTAACTCTATTTCTCTTACAATTAAATAATTTCTATGCACTGAGGGGACCGTACAACACGGAGTACGATACCGGTTACTTCAATCAATCATGCATATATAATCAGCATATCTCATGGTGAAATCATGGAACTACATACTCATGGGACCAGATTACTTGGCATAACCTTGCGTCCAGGGAACCAGATCACTTGACGTGACCCTGCATCCCCATTCCATATGGGTGTCAACAATTCATGGGACCAGATTACTTGGCGTAACCCTGCGTCCAGGGAACCAGATCACTTGACGTGACCCTGCATTCCCATTCCATGTGTGTGTCAATCCCAATAAAAGGTCTATGCAAACCCCATAATTCTATCATGGTATAAACCCCTATGGCTAGTCATTATAGTATCAACATGCTTAAGCAATAGCATTCTTATTTATCATTGATACATAACTGAATACGTATCATATAATAATAATAATAATAATAATAATAATAATAGTAATATCTATTTTCACTAACATATATGCACATGGGTATACATAAGTGACTTGAGCATATCATGTATGTACTCAAGCATAAACTATTTATAAACATGATAATATCTTCATATAATCAAATTTTATACTCATAAGTAGAGGTGGCAAATGGGCGGGTTGGATGAGTTTGGGTTGGGTCATTAATGGATGGGTCATTAATGGGTTGGATCATTAATGGGTCAAAAAATATGGGTCATTAATGGGTTGGATCATTAATGGGTTGGATTGATTTGGGTCGACCCATGGATTTGAATTAATTTTAAATATTTATTTTTAAAAACATATTCAATCGTAAACGTATTGAAAGTTTTTATTTAATATTTCGTCATGTTAAATTAAATGATTAGAATATACTATATTGCATAACAGTTGGTCATTAGAAAGAGTAATATTTTTATTGTTATTATGTATATATATAATAGGATCTTTAAATTATTTATTTGAAATACGATTATTTTTTGTATCAATTTTTTCTTTTTTTTTCCCATTCTTAATATTAAAATAAATTATTTAAAATATATTTTTCGTATTATTGACTCGCTACCTTTTTCGTATTTTTGATTTTTGGAAGCCTATTTGACCTCAAATTCACTTCAAATTTCAATCCTATGCTCACCTTGACTATTCCTTTCAAATGGTCCAATAAAATATTTTTAACTTTCGGGTGTCATTTCGGACCCGAAAAATACTATTCACTGTCGGAAAGTATTATTTAGGGCTGGTCCGGTGTTGATGTCATTAAATTATTTATTTGAAATACGATTATTTTTTATATCAATTTTTTCTTTTTTTTTGTCCATTCTTAATATTAAAGTAAATTATTTAAAATATATTTTTTATATTATTAACTCGCTACTTTTTTCGTATTTTTGACTTTTGGAAGCCTATTTGACTTCAAATCCACTTCAAATTTCAACCATATGCTCACATTGACTATTCCTTTCAAATGGTCCAATAAAATATTTTTGACTTTCGGGTGTCATTTCGGGCCCGAAAAATACTATTCCCTGTTGGAAAGTACTATTTAGGGCTGGTCCGGTGTTGATGTCATTAAATTATTTATTTAAAATACGATTATTTTTTGTATCAATTTTTTTCTTTTTTTTTGTCCATTTTTAATATTAAAGTAAATTATTTAAAATATATTTTTCGTATTATTGACTCGCTACATTTTTCGTATTTTTAACTTTTGGAAGTCTATTTGACCTCAAATTCACTTCAAATTTCAACCCTATGCTTACCTTGACTATTCATTTCAAATGGTCCAATAAATTTTTTTTGATTTTCGGGTGTCATTTCGGGCCCGAAAAATACTATTCACTGTCGGAAAATACTATTTAGGGCTGGTCCGGTATTGACGTCATTACATATCCAATGGATCAAGATCTTTGAATCTTGAAAACACCCATTGGGTTAATACTCAATGACCCAATGGGTTGGAAAGTGAGATGGGTCAATTTTGGGTTGATCCAATGGGTATTGGGTTGGGTTGGGTTGGGTTGAAAAATAAAATGGGTCAATTTTGGGTTGACCCAATGGGTATTTATATGGATTGGGTTGGGTTTGGGTCAATTTTTTGGGGTAAATTTGGATCGACCCATGGGTTTGGGTCAATTTTGCCAAGTCTACTCATAAGCAAGAAACTACACTAGAAAACATTCATAAATACATATTACCATGTACTTATACAAATGTACATTTACTACTCTTGGTTGCTTAAATACTATAATATATTACTTATTAAGTTATGGACACATCATTCAATTGCACTAAACTTCAATTAAATTCATAATTAGTTCACAAAAATGTACCTTCGCAATTCTTTAAGCATATGAAAATTTCTATATTTACTATAAAAGAGCACACACTATTTCTAACTAACTGCCAACAAGCAACTCAATTTGCCAATAAAAAACAAATGCTATACCAAATCTCAGCATGTTTCCACCCTTAAACATGCATTTTGTAACACCTATTGTAGACTATAATGTGCATGTATTTGCATTCTATTATTTTCCATATCATCCAGAAAATAAGTATTTAACTATAACCATAATTTCTATTTAATCAACCATTTTAATAATTTCTTTTAATTTATAATAATTCTACATCCTTAATTATTTACCTACTCAACCATTCCTTAGATTTTACCATTTCATCCATTTTATTAATGATCTCATTATTTAGCTATAATTAATACTTCTTTATTTATTATACAAAATGTTTCCAAATCTAACTATTTATATAGCTACATTCATGATTCTATATTCCAAATGGTTTCGGTTCTATATGGTTCAATATATATATCAAAAGTAATATATATAGTTATCTCTACATCCGTGACATTTATCAACTAACACTTATCGATAGTAATAACCTAATAAAGTTAATTACGTATTAATTTATAATATCATAAGCCAATAATAAAAATTATAGCATTTAATCTAAGAAATTAAACCAATATCATAACATAATATCTTATGTTAATTATCCACTTCATGCCTTTTAAATGGATAAAATTATCGGGCTTATATATATCGTAATAATATGCTTGACCCTTACTAAAATCCATATTCTATATTGTTACCCTACTTTCAAGTTAACAATCATATGACACACATTTAACTTTATTCTTTTAAAACCATGCTTAGATTGATTAACAAGAAATGAACTTTGGAACAATTTATCAATTTATCTCAAACCTACCTTACAATAGGATTACTTCACGAGTGACTAAATAGAGCCACAAACTCCAACCAAGAGAAGTCAAACTACAATTTCCATTCCTATAGATTTCCTTTCCCTCAATTTGACAGGAAGTAAATTAAATCCAACCTCATAATCAAATGAATTCCCGAATACCTATAATTATTTCTTAATCACCTAATAGCTTAAAACTCAAAACTTGATAACCTTATTGCAAAACAAGCCAGTTACAGTTTAAGAATCCACATGCAAAATCAAGTAATTTACTTTCACTATACTCTGAAGAAAATCATCAAATTCTTATTTTTATCAATACTTGCAATTTCAAGTTAAACATAATTCCTAACCTCTATCAATGCACATTCATAATTTCAAAATTTACTTAACTGAATTTGTAAGAGATAAATATAATATCCCATACCTATCTAGAGTAAAAATATTAGCTTCAATCTACCTTTTACAGTTGCTCGCCGGACCGATCACCGAAGCCTCGTCGGAGCTCCACCGGAGCTGCCGCCAGCTGCCAGAGCCGCTGGTAACCTTCCAGTGGCCTTCACGCGCCCCAAGGCACTACGGATTGGCCAAAAAATTGCCTGAAATCGCTGGTTACCATCCACTCCGATCTACTCCTCATCGGCGAGTGAGGAAGATCGAAGGGCATCGAACGATCCGCCTCGCTGCTGGGAGTTTTTCGGTGGTTGTCGTGATTCCAAGCGCTGCCGCTGGTCACCGAAAAGAGGAGAAGATCGAACCAGTCAAAGAGAAGCAAAAAAAATGCGAATGGAGAGTTGCCGCCGCTGCCAGAGGAAGGAATTGGCGAGGAGACGATGGCCGGTGGCCGAGGTGGTGGCAGCCGCATCGATCGCCGGCCAAAATGCTGCTAATCGGTGGCAATGCCTCCCCTCCGCCTTCTCCTTCTCTTCCCCGATTCCCCTCTTCCTTCCTCCTCTTTTTTTTTTTTACACACACACTAACTTTTTCCTTTTATCCCATTATTTCTCTTTAAATTCAACCATACATTTTCGTTTTAAATCTCATCTTTTTAACATTATTATTATTATTATCATTATAATCTTATCTTAATTTTCATAATATAACTGATTCTTGCAAAAATAGTACCAAAATGTACTATTTACCAACTATAATCAATCCGAATTTTTGGGCCGTTACAATTCTCCCCCACTAAAAAAATTCGTCCTCAAAATTTAGTTAACAATAGAGCATGATAGTGTTTGCTACTACTAGTTAGGTTCAGGTTATTATACGGTCTTCCACCAATGATAAGATCAAATCCGACAAAGGATTACTCTAATTTGTCAGTATTTAGATGTTACATCTTCATAATATCAATCAAATTCCCTGTCTAGTTTGTTTGTTCCACTAGCACCTCAAAATACTGCTATTTACCTCTGAGATCCCAACCGACACGGCATTTTCCAAACGGATTCTATGCATGTGCAGAGTAACTTCTGCACCACCAATCCCAGAAAAAGAGAGAAAAGATTAATGCCTTCGGGGAATAAGTCCTTCAGAACTGATAAATGGAAAGCAACCGTGTCTTCCTGGAATGAGTTACTAAGGTATCACATTCCAGTACTACATTCTCACAATGTGAAAGAACAACCTGAATCAGAGAAATTGTAAGTCCAACCAATGAATTTGGTTGAGATTGTATCTCATCATCGACTTCAATTAACTACTGTTGTTCCCTCTACATCAAATTCATAAAAACTCCTTTTTTTTATATAACCTTGTATGAACTGTTATTAATTTCTAGACACAAATATCAGTATAATGCTGTATCGACATTACCTCCATCAATGTAACTGGAAAGTCTTACTTTCAAATCACATCTCCTTTGATGCTTATCAGCATATACACTTACATTTTCTTTATTTTCTCTCCTTAATATCTACTTACTCTTTTTGTAATCCATCAATTTCTTTTTAACTGAAGCGTATATACAACATTTTAGACCATCATAAATAGTCAAATAATGCTGATACAAAATATGTAATATGCTTTATACATATAATGCCCTATTAATGCACATCTTATGTATTGGCGCTGCTCTCAATGTCAGGAATTTCTAACAGATAACCGGAGTGCTACAACTCCCATCTAAACTAAATTTTATTGGTCCATGCCCAGAAATGCCTGAACCTGGCTCTGATACCACTAAATGTAACACCCTTTACCCAGTCAGTTAAAAGACCCGAATACCGAATGTCACACCCGAGTCTGGATCTCTTTGAAAGGATCAACTCTAAGGTTTGTCTAAATTTAAAAAAAGATTATTAATTTAACATATTTTTATTCTATCAAAATTTCGACAGGATCTTCCCTTATTAATGGCTATTTCCTGTGGAAAAGAAAATATAAAACATTTCTAAGATTATATAACTACTTTTAGAATCTTAATTCATTGTCACTTCAAATGCTATAAATTTTATTAAGCAATTAAATAAAATTTCGGCAGCATAACAGCTTAAAATTTATGCTACCCAAACCTGTAACAACTTAATTTTACACTCCTAATAGCATTCCTCCAACTCCAGAACTTCAATCAACAACACAACACTTCTATAATTTCATCTCTACAGAATCACAACCACCAAGTACAGTTCATATAAAGCTCATTCACGCAACTCACCAAATTCGTATAATGTTTAAATAAATACCCACTTATAACAAATTTTTATAATTCATTACATGGTTTATACATATATTATAAATTTCTTCATATACAAGTCACATTAACACAATTCATATAATTGGCTTCAACATAGAAACTTAGTTTTCCATAATTATAAACATATACTCATATACATTATTATATAAATAAGAATTGCATTACCAGGATCCAATGTACTTATTACCATGTGTATAATTATATGAATATAATTTGGTTCGGACTTGAGATATCAATTCTCAAGCTTCTTACGTATCCCATTTAGGGAATCAGAACCACGTAGTTCTTCCATTCCAAAGTCCCATATAGTACTTAAAATACAGTTTGGTGTTAGCATATTTTTACATGATATTGAATGGGAAGTTATTTGATATTATAAATAACACCTTAATCATGTTTATTTTTATTGGTTTCATGAAAGCCTTAATAATTGATACCATCTTGCTTAATTTAGCTTGAATATTATGTTTAAAAATTAACTCTATTTCTCTTACAATTAAATAATTTCTATGCACTGAGGGGACCGTACAACACGGAGTACGATACCGGTTACTTCAATCAATCATGCATATATAATCAGCATATCTCATGGTGAAATCATGGAACTACATACTCATGGGACCAGATTACTTGGCATAACCTTGCGTCCAGGGAACCAGATCACTTGACGTGACCCTGCATCCCCATTCCATATGGGTGTCAACAATTCATGGGACCAGATTACTTGGCGTAACCCTGCGTCCAGGGAACCAGATCACTTGACGTGACCCTGCATTCCCATTCCATGTGTGTGTCAATCCCAATAAAAGGTCTATGCAAACCCCATAATTCTATCATGGTATAAACCCCTATGGCTAGTCATTATAGTATCAACATGCTTAAGCAATAGCATTCTTATTTATCATTGATACATAACTGAATACGTATCATATAATAATAATAATAATAATAATAATAATAATAATAATAGTAATATCTATTTTCACTAACGTATATGCACATGGGTATACATAAGTGACTTGGGCATATCATGTATGTACTCAAGCATAAACTATTTATAAACATGATAATATCTTCATATAATCAAATTTTATACTCATAAGCAAGAAACTGCACTAGAAAACATTCATAAATACATATTACCATGTACTTATACAAATGTACATATACTACTCTTGGTTGCTTAAATACTATAATATATTACTTATTAAGTTATGGACACATCATTCAATTGCACTAAACTTCACTTAAATTCATAATTAGTTCACAAAAATGTACCTTCGCAATTCTTTAAGCATATGAAAAATTCTATATTTACTATAAAAGAGCACAAACTATTTCTAACTAACTGCCAACAAGCAACTCAATTTGCCAATAACAAACAAATGCTATACCAAATCTCAGCATGTTTCCACCCTTAAACATGCATTTTGTAACACCTATTGTAGACTATAATGTGCATGTATTTGCATTCTATTATTTTCCATATCATCCAAAAAATAAGTATTTAACTATAACCATAATTTCTATTTAATCAACCATTTTAATAATTTCTTTTAATTTATAATAATTCTACATCCTTAATTGTTTACCTACTCAACCATTCCTTAGATTTTACCTTTTCATCCATTTTATTAATGATCTCATTATTTAGCTATAATTAATACTTCTTTATTTATTATACAAAATGTTTCCAAATCTAACTATTTATATAGCTACATTCATGATTCTATATTCCAAATGGTTTCAGTTCTATATGGTTCAATATATATATCAAAAGTAATATATATAGTTATCTCTACATCCGTGACATTTATCAACTAACACTTATCGATAGTAATAACCTAATAAAGTTAATTAAGTATTAATTTATAATATCATAAGCCAATAATAAAAATTATAGCATTTAATCTAAGAAATTAAACCAATATCATAACATAATATCTTATGTTAATTATCCACTTCATGCCTTTTAAATGGATAAAATTATCGGGCTTATATATATCGTAATAATATGCTTGACCCTTACTAAAATCCATATTCTATATTGTTACCCTACTTTCGAGTTAACAATCATATGACACACATTCAACTTTATTCTTTTAAAACCATGCTTAGATTGATTAACAAGAAATGAACTTTGGAACAATTTATCAATTTATCTCAAACCTACCTTACAATAGGATTACTTCACGAGTGACTAAATAGAGCTACAAACTCCAACCAAGAGAAGTCAAACTACAATTTCCATTCCTATAGATTTCCTTTCCCTCAATTTGACAGGAAGTAAATTAAATCCAACCTCATAATCAAATGAATTCCTGCATACCTATAATTATTTCTTAATCACCTAATAGCTTAAAACTCAAAACTTGATAACCTTATTCCAAAACAAGCCAGTTACAGTTTAAGAATCCACATGCAAAATCAAGTAATTTACTTTCACTATACTCTGAAGAAAATCATCAAATTCTTATTTTTATCAATACTTGCAATTTCAAGTTAAACATAATTCCTAACCTCTATCAATGCACATTCATAATTTCAAAATTTACTTAACTGAATTTGTAAGAGATAAATATAATATCCCATACCTATCTAGAGTAAAAATATTAGCTTCAATCTACCTTTTACAGTTGCTTGTCGGACCGGTCACTGGAGCCTTGTCGGAGCTCTACCGGAGTTGCCCGCCTGCTGCCAGAGCCGCTGGTAACCTTCCAGTGGCCTTCACGCGCCCCAAGGCACTATGAATTGGCCAAAAAATACCTGAAATCGCTGGTTGCCATCCACTCCAATCTACTACTCATCGGCGAGTGAGGAAGATCGACGGGCATCGAAAGATTCGCCTCACCGCTGGTAGTTTTTCGGTGGTTGTCGTGATTCCAAGCGCTGCCGCTGGTCACCGAAAAGAGGAGAAGATCGAACTAGTCAAAGAGAAGCAAAAAAAATGCGAATGGAGAGTTGCCGCCGCTGCCGGAGGAAGGAATTGGCGAGGAGACGATGGCCGGTGGCCGAGGTGGTGGCAGCCGGATCGATTGCCGGCCAAAACGCCGCTGATCGGTGGCAACGCCTCCCCTCCGCCTTCTCCTTCTCTTCCCCGATTCCCCTCTTCCTTCCTCCTCTTTTTTTTTTTTACACACACACTACCTTTTTCCTTTTATCCCATTATTTCTCTTTAAATTCAATCACACATTTTCGTTTTAAATCTCATCTTTTTAACATTATTATTATTATCATTATAATCTTATCTTAATTTTCATAATATAACTGATTCTTGCAAAAATAGTACCAAAATATACTATTTACCAACTATAATCAATCCGAATTTTTGGACCGTTACAGGTTGGATTGATTTGAGTTAACGCATAATGATGGATTCTTCACAAATGACCTGTTGTTCTTGTTATCATTTTGAATAAGCTCAAGCAAAAGAAAGAAATTAATTCGGTTATTAAATAAGTTTAGCAATTGCTTTATCATGAACTCCACCAAGGGAAAAAATTGTCATTCCATGCGGAATAAAATAATTAGTTTTTCTTTCTGGTAATTTACCAGTTCATGCCGAATGGCACTCTCCGAGATCATCTTTCTGGTACATCTCATATTCCTACTTCAGACTTTCTTGCTAATGCTTTGGTCACTAAACTCTAAAATTGTATGAATGAATCAGCTAAAGAGCATGTGTTTCTTTTATCAATATAGAAAGTCTGCACTTATAACTCTATTTTATAACTTTTGCATTCGGTGTCACAGCCAAATCTAAAGAACCCTTGAGTTTTGCAATGAGAGTGAGAATTGCATTGGGTTCAGCAAAGGGCATCCTTTACTTGCATACAGAAGCTGATCCTCCAATATTCCATCGAGATATAAAGGCGAGCAACATATTACTAGACTCCAATTGTAATGCAAAAGTTGCTGATTTTGGACTTTCAAGACTGGCTCCTGTTCCAGACGTTGAAGGTGCTGTGCCAGCTCATGTGTCCACAGTCGTAAAGGGGACTCCGGTAAGTCTGCAATATTTATACTCAGTAAGATTATTAAATGCCGAGTTTATGTCTCTCCAGAGATTTACTTCTTTTGCTTGAACTTATTCAAAATGATAACAGAAAATATATTTATCATCACAGCTTATATATCACGAATAGAAAATCCGTCAAAGTCAAGGAAGTGAAGAGAAACCCTCAACTATTTAATTCCAATTCGTATGTATAAATGAATATCATTTTTATAATATTAAATAGGATTTTGTCAGGGTATTGTTAAGAAGCTGGATTAATACTCAATTGATCAAGATCTTTAAATATTGAAAATATCAATTGAGTTAATATTTAATGAGTTGAAAAGTGAGATGAATTAATTTTTGATTGACCTATTGAATATTAGATTGAGTTAAAAAATAAAATGGGTCAATTTTGGATTGACTCAATGAATATTTATGTAGATTGAATTGGGTTTGGATCAATTTTTTTGATAAATTTAGATCGATTAATGAATTTGATTCAATTTTATCAGGTCTAGTAAAATCTATTAAAATATTAAAATAAAATTAAATATTTGTAATAATTTCAGATATTAAAATGATAAACTGATTATTTTTAATTTATATCCAAATTAAAATTAATATGAGTAATTTAAAAATATAAAAATTTAATATAAATTTTTTAAAATATAGATATTTAATGTAAGAAATATATTTTTCAAAACGCGTATTTTTAAGAAATAAATAAGAAGGAAAAAAAAATAAGAGAGAGTGAAGGTGCGGAAAATGACGGCACATTTGATATATGTAATTACGTAATATTAAATAATTAAATAATATTGCAACATATATCGCCACATTTTTAAAATAAGCGCGTGGCACAGATGCGACTCTCCCAACTCCCAATTCCTCTAGTGGAAAGCTCGAAAGAGCTATGAATGTTCAATTTCAACGCTCCTCTTTCAATGTTGGTCGGCGTGTTTCTCCGTTTACGTCGTTAGTTACAATAACTCGTCTTTCTACTTCATTTGCTCTTTTCCGTTACATTCCCCATCCGATCGCCGTCAGCTGCCCCCTTTCTATCCTCTATATATAAACTTCAACCTCGTCTTTTTTTTTAGACTTGGTCCCAACCAACTAAAAATACTACTTTTACCATAATTTTACATATATAATTTTCAAAAGAAGCTGAAAATTTTAGGACTGCAGTTTTGACCCAAGATTACATACTTTTGAAACTTTTTGCCCAGAAAGTCTAAGGTAAGTATGTATCATTTACTGCTATTTTTTGTTTGTTTCATTTATTAATCGAGCCTTACAAGTGTAAGATTCGGATTTTGTTGGGTTTTGTTTCTTTGGAATTGTTTGTGTGGGTTTGTTCGCTTTCTGTTTTATTGGTTATAAGCTTAAGCTCTGGAGCTTGGATCGGACAGGAAAATAATAAAGATAATATGAATTGTTTAGTGATGGTATTGAAGCTTTATTTAGGAGTTCTTAGCTTTTCTGGTAACTGGGTAGCTGAATTGTTTGCTATTGTTGAATAATTTTGCTTGTTTCGAGCTTAGGCTATTTTTTTTTTCCGTTCACGATGATTCCTCAAAAGTTCCATTCGATTTATGTTGATAATATACTTGTTATGTGGATGCTCAACTTTCATCCAATTTGAAGAAAAGCTACAATTTTTATTCTTATTGAGCATACCCACTTTCTCTGTTAATTTCTGCGTGTTTCTGGAAAATATTGTTTTTTCTCTTGCCTTCATGAATAATTTATTTAAGTTTTGCAAATTCGCTCTTTTTATTTTTATTTTTTTTCCAATTATGGTAGGTTGAAATTTAGCATGTTTATGCCTTGTTAATTAGTCGATTTTTTGTTCGGTTTAATGGACTTAATCAATTGTTAAGAGACATTTATTTCATTCCAGATGTGTATTTATAAGAAAAGCTTAAAATGTTTGGAAGTTCCATAGAATGGTAAATGTTTCTTTTATATACAAATAATTCATGTCATTATTGAGATTGCTAATTTTCCGATTTATGGTGGGATTTCATTCGACATATACTCAGCAGAATCTCTGTATTAAGGACTTGAATAAGATTAAATACGTAAAGGTGGTGCTTTTACTTGAAATTTAGTACTTATGGTTTAATTAGGTTTATCCCTTCTATTTATATCTGCTTGCTGTTCCTTTGTTTTCATATAACAGAAAGCTGAAAATGGTTTAATCAAACAGGGGGTTTGCAGAATTAATTAGTCATGGTATGAGATTGAAGATTGTTTGTAATTATTCCAGTATATGTACTTGTTATCATTAGCACTTCTACTCTGTGTCTATGTTATGGTGGAGCATCCGCAAAGGAACCTCTATATGGAACCAGTTGACAGTGCCAAATTCTACTTTCCATCTTATGCACTTGGCCTAAATGTATACTTTAATATCGGCTCCATCTGTGCTGTCTTGCTTGAAATGTTTGTTATCTGTAGCAGTATGAGCCAAAGTACTTTTATTTGATAAACAATGCAATGGTTAAGCTGATACAAACAGCAGCTTATCTGTTACGTTGTTATTGTTTGTTTTGCAGGTTGAGATTGCTTTTTTCTATTATAGATAAGTTTGGTTCTACACCGGGTTAGTTAAACTGCAGGTAATTGGTCACAACATCAGGCACTGCTGACATCTTTCTGAATCACTAGTGGAACAGCTGATGCAACACTTGTAATATGGAATCACACCATCTTTTCAGTTACAGTGCTACCGGTGTGGGCTTATCTTCTTCTTACCCTATTTCTCCTTCAATGCCTAATAGGCTCTTTGGGTCCTTGAATTTTGCTATAGGAAACTCACCTTGCTCACGTTTCTCGGATCAGTTTGATTGTGGTACAATTAGCCCATTGAGTGATAGCCAGGAGCAGTATAGTTCTACTGAGAATGTTTCAGGAGCCAGTCCTTCTTGTAACTCTTCACTTGAGTCGAATGGTCATTTTCAACGGATAAGTCCTTCTTTGTTGCAAGATGTGAATTCGAGCCAGAAGATAAAACATGCATTGCTGAAATTGGAGACAGCACTAATGGGACCTGATGATGTTGATGAATTGATCCGTGTGCCTGATAATTCTGCAAGGGAAAGCAGTAGGGAAGAGATCCGTGTGCCTGAAAATTCTGGAGGGGAAAGCAGTAGGGCACAGACACCGGGTCAGAGAACTAGGGCTTGGAGCCAGGAGTGCCCGGGTACTCGTGTTATTCCGCCTCAGACATCCTTTGTCTCTAGGCATCGGCAATCTGGTGATGGTGATCATGTTGAGAAAGATCAAAGGGCAATGGAAGAAGCAGCTTTACAAAGTATTCCACCAGGTAATCTGAAGCAGTTGCTCATTGCATGTGCTAAAGCTCTTGCCGAGAACAACATGAATGACTTTGATAGGTTGATTGAAAAGGCTAGATGTGCAGTGTCTATCAGTGGAGAGCCAATCCAGCGCCTTGGTGCATATTTGGTAGAAGGCTTGGTAGCTAGGAAGGAGTCATCTGGGAATAACATTTACCGTGCACTTAGGTGTAGAGAGCCTGAAAGCAGTGACTTGCTTTCTTACATGCAGATATTGTATGAAATCTGTCCTTATGTGAAGTTTGGCTACATGGCAGCTAATGGAGCAATTGCTGAAGCATGCAAGAATGAGGATCGCATCCATATCATAGACTTCCAAATTGCTCAGGGAACCCAGTGGATAACTCTTCTTCAAGCTCTTGCAGCAAAGCCAGGTGGAGCTCCATGCGTGCGCATTACAGGTATTGATGACCCTCTTAATAAACATGCCCGGGGTGATGGATTAGGAGCAGTCCATCTTCGATTAGCTGCAATCTCTGAGAAATTTAATATCCCTGTAGAATTTAATGGGGTGCCAGTTTTCGCTCCAGATGTTACACCGGACATGCTTGATGTGAGGCCAGGGGAGGCTCTGGCTGTAAACTTCCCCTTGCAGCTTCACCATACTCCAGATGAGAGTGTTGATGTGAGCAATCCAAGGGATGGACTACTCCGAATGGTAAAGGCACTTAACCCTAAGGTGGTGACTCTAGTTGAGCAAGAATCGAACACAAACACAACCCCTTTCCTCACTAGGTTTATAGAAACTCTAGACTACTACTTGGCAATGTTTGAGTCTATAGACGTGACACTGCCAAGGGACCGCAAAGATCGAATTGGTGTGGAGCAACACTGTTTGGCCAAGGATATTGTAAATGTTATTGCTTGCGAGGGGACGGAAAGGGTCGAGCGTCATGAACTCTTTGGCAAGTGGAAGTCTAGGCTTACGATGGCAGGTTTCCAGCAATACCCTTTGAGTTCATATGTCAACTGCGTAATAAGGAGCTTGCTGAATTGTTACTCAGAACATTATACACTCCTGGAGAAGGATGGAGCCATGCTATTGGGGTGGAAGAACAGGAACTTGGTATCTGCCTCTGCCTGGCACTGATGGACACAGGCACAAGAAACATGTAGGATAACCATAAAACCATGTTATGTAGGATGTTTGATTGATAGTCTATTTGAAGTCATGTATTCCACCGCAAAAAATTAATTTTCTTTCTGTAAAGAGTCGCAACCCACCTTTCTCTTCTTCTTTTTTTTTTTTTTTTTTTGTATAGAGGATACATCCTGTTTTTCAATATCTGTTAAGAATTGTTCGTAATTTTAGGGGTCTTTTGTTGCTGTTAACAGTTACAGGATATGTACTCTTTCTTTTGCTCTGACATATATATATTGCAGGGATCCTGGGAAGAACGCATCATGTTTATATGTTGTCAAGCTGAACCAAAAAAAAAAAAATTGTGGTGTTGACGAGTAATTAACTTGCCCATTGTAGTCTTCCTGTCATGAATGTTTACGACTGATGGCTGTTATCTTCGTCTCCTCTTTGTTACATACCTATTAGTGTTCCGGAAAGTTTCCTTTTCTCTTTTGTACGGTTAATATTAGGGATAAGCACCACAAATGGGCACCCAATTTATGGGGATGTCAAAAATTGAAATCATAATGGTTTTTTTTTTTTTTTTCTCTTTTAGATACCCAAATTGTTTATTTTGTTAATTAGGATCAGAGCACACACCTAGTCGGCTGGGGGAGAAAAAATATGGTTTAACTGAACACACCCAATCTCACTTATATCTAAAAGTTAAATAACAAAATCATTAACCAAGAGCATTCTCAACCGAGCATTACTCTCAAAAAATCATATATATATATAATGATGTCCGTGTTTCTAACATATATTCATTTATTTATTTGTTATTTTTGAATATAATCATCTAGTATCCGAAATTTACTAATCCACAAAGGAGGGTAAAGTAATATATATATTTATTTCATGCATAATAAAAGTGCATCATTGCACAATATATATAGATGTAATGGCATGTAGATTATACCTAAATATAATTACACTAAAGAAAAATTATACTTATGATGTGTGTGTACATATATATACATACACATGCTTACAATGAACTAAAATAATGTCAAGTATTAACTCATGACTTGAAGTCCCAGAGATATTCGCCTACTGTCGAGGCCATCTTATTGGACTAAGAAGAATCTATGATAACGAAAAAATTTAGAATAATACACGTATAAAGTGCTACACGTTTTACAAGAATTCTATCGAAAATTCGACAGAATTTTTCTATAAGATAAATATCTCTCTATTTCCACATAAATCACAAATTTGTTTAAAAACACTTTTATATTTTATAAGAAGTTGTACCAACCAGTATCTTCAAAACTACACATTCACATACCAATCGATTTATGAAAATAGATGTTCTTTTAATACTGTAGTTATCGTTCTTTCAATACTATAGTTATCCTTGGGCTAGATTTAAGATATTGAATTTCAAATTTTATACATTTTTCAGTTAGGAAACCAGAACTACATAGTTCTACATTGAGTATCAAAGCAAATCTTCCTAAAAGAAATTCCAGAAATTCTGTTAATCTTTCTTGCCATATATCATACTTTAAACTAATTCACATAAATTCTAATATTCAAAACATAAAAACAAAAATAATTAGAGAAATTTAGGGTGTGATGCCTTCAAACTTAATGACCTTTGCAAATCTCCATCAGAGGGGACCAAGTGTATAAACCTTTTGACTTCTTCAAGTCTTCTATTAGAGGGGGCTAAGCCTCTAAACAATTGGCTTCTTAGCTTGCCACTAGGAATGGTCTAGCCTTTGAAAAAAAAAAAAAAAGCCACTAAAGGGGTTAGAACTTTTGAAGAAAAACATGCCACCACGAGGGATGAGACTGAAGAAATGAGCCACCAAAAAAATGAGCTTTTGAAAAAGCAACCTACCGAGTAGATTATGGTATCCACTTCAACACCACGATAGGGGGTAGAGCCTCTGAAAACACTACGAGAAAAATAATTTTTAAGGACAAAAAATTTAATTTTTAAAAATACAAAACTGATCTTTAAAGATCAATAGAGACTGAAAATCTAGTCCTGAACTGGTTCCTAAAAGCTCCACCACTAATGAATAATAAGGACAAAATATAGCATCTAAACCTTAAAAGTCTTTAAGGACTAAAAATAATATGATCTCTAAAAAATATTAAGGATCAGATATCGAAAATTCAGTTTTAAAAATTATCAAGGACCGAATTTCTTATCTCTAATAAGTAAGCTCATGTGTTTTATTTAATTTTTAAAGACCAAAAATTCCATCACTAAAAGTCTAGCAAAGACCAATTTTATAATGCTGTAAATTCAATTATATTATATAATTCATGTATAATAGATACAAATATAAATAATAATCTTATACTTTCATATATATATATATATATATATATATGAATTCATTACAAATAGCGTTAATATCCAAAAAAAAATCAATATATAAACCAAAATATTGTTTATACAACTTATTTTCCTAAAATTAATACCTAACAAAATAAATTTTTATAATTTCCTAACAAATAAAGAGTAAGCTCCTAACTAATATTGCTGCAGTAATATATCCTTTGCCTAAATACAGTCCCTCTTTGCCGATAGTCTTCGGCCAGTACTTTAGTAGCTTGCAGGACTTCCTGAATACTAGCTCCAGAGGCAATCATTGTACAGACTATGGCGCCGGCAGAGGAACCAGCCAGTGGTATGGTTTCCTGTATCACAGCATGCAAAAGTATAAACATTTTGTAAAAAAACTAACTTACAATATAAAATGTGACATACCTATGCTTAATTAGTCAAAGAAGTTCAAGTGACTTGCACAAATTCAGGTCTAAATCATGAACGCAAACACCCCCAAACAATGCAAAAGAAATGGAAAAGTAACACATATTTCAAGTACCCACGATAGGTTTTGAGGGAGGATAGCGAGGGGAGAACACAAACTCAAACAGATCATTTCTGCATTTAAAAAAGACAGCTCAGTTGCAAAATCAATTGCAATGATGGAAATAAAAAAATAACAAGAGCAAAAAACAGTAACAAAATTAACATAGCAGAAGTTTATTTATTATCGTCAATGCCAATAAAAATATCACTTCAAGGATAAGACTACTATCCCGGTTGATCATACCTCACACTCAGTAATAAGGGATGAACTGTATAGCCTGATAATATGCGCGACTGATCGCAAAACCAATCGTCAAAATAACGGTTCTCCAGCTTCTCCTTCATTCTGTATCAAAATTCAAGGTAAAATATTTTCACAGCAAAATTCATAAATGGCATGCTTCCTACACAGGTACAAAATTATCTAATTACTTTGAGACAGAAACTACCTCAGCATTGGTACGATGCGAAGTCATCAAAAGCGAACATATCTGATCACGCATAACCTGTAGAACACTAGAACAGATATGAGCATGCTCAACACTAGAACGGATATGAACATCCATATTGAATAATTTACTATTTACCTGTTCGTAAAGATCCAGTATCTTGAAAATGGCAACATAATTGGACAGAACAAACCTGCAGAGTGGAAAAGTCATCCCAAGATGAACATAAAAAATATATAGAGATCCAAACACTCAAAAGTTACTTTGAATTGAAAAATGTGATATCACAGAACAGTCATACAAGAACAGCATTGAAATCCTGAAGACAAAAAAGGCAGCATCCACGAAGATCTAACTGAGTCCATGATTTAACAAATAAAAGTTTCATAAGGGCTGCTCATGATCATAACAAACAAAAAGGAGGAAGTGCCTTACTTTCTTTTCCTATCAAACTTTTGAAAATTAAATTTGGATATTTTAAAACTCAAACAAGGACCCAAAAAAAAAATCATACATTGATAATTAAATTTGGATATTTTAACCTGTAATCTGCCTCTTGTTATAAATAAGTAAAGAAATTAGTCTGACCTCATAAGGTTTTTTTAAACAAAAGCACAAGAAAGGATAGGAAGGTCATGAGATCTGGTGCATAATGTTGTTCACAGTAACAAAACTTGGCAGAGGAGAAGTATCAATATTTTGATTTTTCTTGTACTATTTACATCAACCATGTCCCATGATAATCCTTATACCCCAAGTACTTTCACTACCATTTAGCTTTCTAATGAACCTGGACTACCAGCCCTAAATGTTACTTTGGACAATCATCCTGTGGTTTACATTGTCTGGACTGATGCACCAAACAAGAATCAATATGGACCACATCCTTATAAATTTAGCTATTATAGTTCAAATATAAACCAATGTTCATAAACTCATGCCATATTGCCCATCGCTTAGAAAAGTTGACAACAAAACCTGAAGAACTTAGTTTCAACCTTCCAATAGGAACTTAGTTTCAAGCTTCCAACAGGAAAGTAATGCAGAACATTCATACATCTGAAAATCCATTAAGGTAGGGAAATCATCAAAATCTACCGTTTTTCTTTTAAGTTAGAATATTGGTTTCAATCTGGCTCTATTTGCAACTTTCTAATACCAGTTTCAATCTGGAATTTACATGCAACTTTCTAGTATATTATATCTATAACCAATGCACCAAGTTGAAAACAAATAAAATATACGAACAATTTTTCTCAAGAGCTCATTCCATATCCTTCCCACCTTTCCTATTGTAACTTATTGATTCACAAAACGTAGTTGGTGAGAATAACTTAATTCAAGGCTCCATATAAAAAACATATTTTCAAATTAACAAATTCTCTAAATGAGTAGATCTCCTTTCTAACACCAAATGATTGTAAACTACCAGAATCTTTCTACAGAAACTTTAAGCGAGTATTGATATATTGTAGTAGCCAGCATGACATATATTTGATTTTGGTATCAAGAATAGAAATACTGATTTGAACAATCACACCAGGATGACAAGACAATAAATTCACAGCACATGTATGATTCCTTAAAGAGTGGTCCCAAACAATAATGGAAGAAAAATTGCCAGGATTTTAATAATAACAAAATAAATAATATCCCTGACTTTTCAGACATTTCAAGTTTCTAAAGTTTCAGACCGTGATTTATGTGAATATGGATTTTCTGTGTGCTTGCCAAACTACCTATGACGCACTGCTGGTAGCAATTACCATGGCTCTAAGTCTTGATTTGCTTATTGAAACAGTAAAACACATGTAAATAGATATGAATTAGAACAAAATTGGAAACTACTTAATGGATGTAAAACAAATAGAATCTGCATATTATACAGCGGGAGACAATAGGATAAAATAAGGATGTGGATATACTTAGTTTTGGTCTCAGCTACCATCCAATAGGATAACATAAGGGTGTGGATATATCCAACAGTCAGAATTCAATTCTGACCATTATTTTGAAACAGAGGACTTTGATAAAGGAAAGAGGAGTCATGTGGCTCGAGTACTAAAAGATGACTCTCCTCACTCATCACAGACACAGGCCTCACCTCACGACAATGGGGACTGCACGGGTCTCTCATCTCTTGACCATCAAATTCCAATCTTCTCCCCTATCAAACAATGGAATACAATTCACCAACACAATATCACAAAAGACGGATTAAATATAGAGATGAAGACGACAAATAATGCAGTGCATAACTACCGTTTCCCTTCACTTGATTCCACAAACACAGGGGTCCTTCTTCTGCATCAGCTGAAATACAAGGAAGATAATATGCCAGAAATTTAATATATATATATATATATATATATATATATATATATATATATATATATATATATATATATATATATATATATATATATATATATATATATATATATATATATAAAATTGAGCTTCGCCTACACAAGATCACAACCCAGGATTAATCAAAGAAGGAACAACCGAGGATTAATCAAAGAAGGAATGTTATCTGTATAGCTATTCTTTCAGGAGAGCTTTTATTGCTATTAGTAAAGTCACGCCCTTACACAAAAAGCAGAAGGGAATTTTCAGTTGTTAATATCATACTATATGATATCTCATCTACCAAATTTAAAAACAGGAGAAGAGAAGCGAAAAAAAAAAAAAAAAGGAAGCACAAGACCAAAATTTTTTTGGTTAATCGTCAATAACAGAAGCCAAACCAATCACGATCTTAACCCATGTCTGAAAGCTCCTGGGTTTAATCTCAGGTGGCTCAGGTTCTCTGACCACCATCGCCTTTTCTTCTTCTACAGAACTTTATAACTGATGGGGCTTTTTCTTCTCAAAAATTTTTATCTTGTAATGATCGATTTCGTACCTTGTCGATTGAAGAAGGAGTGGATTAACTGCCGGAACAGTAACTCTGTAATCGCGCTGTGGTTTCGGTCGTTCGTTCTTCGTCAGGATAACAACATCGCCTCATCGTCGGAAACACCTAATCGCTCCATCACACAGCCAAAAGACTCCCCTCAATCGACAAATTTTGGAAATTTCAGGCAGCCTGCCTTGGTTTTAGCTGAAATTCGAAGATTGACTAAAACAGAGAATGAGCAGGGGAAAAAAGGATGAAATACGGATACACGATTGTAACTTAAAACTTACTTTCCATCATTCTTTTTTTTTTTTTTTTAATTTCCTGTCAAATGGCGCGTTTTTGTGCCGCTATTAATATGGATCAAGGACCGGATTTTATATGTATTAGGGACCCAATTAGATCTTTTTTCTATTAAAATTGAAAAATTAAAAATTGAGGATCGGATAAAAATTGATCCTTGTTAGTGTACTTTTAAGGATCGAAAAGCTGGCTGGTCCCTATTTTATACTCCCTAATACTCTTTTTCTTGTAGTGAGATAAAGGCCATCATAATGGAGGAGCTTCTAAAACCAAAGCCCCAAGAAGAGAATTGAGCTTTTAAACAACTGAGCTAAAGGGACCTCAAGGATCAACCTAAAGCATAGGTACACATTAGTAATATCCTTCTTTCTAAACTTTGATTCAATCTAACTCACATCGATCTTAGACTCTATCAAAGTGGAGGCCACTGTAGACACCATAAGTTCAGGTCTCTTTTAGTTTAAAAGGCTTTTAGTGATGAGCATTTAAAGAAGTTAGACTTAATTTGAGGGGCCTAAAGGCTTTTTGGGTAGGAATAGAGTTCAACACTCAAGAAAATGGTAAAAATGCAAATAGGAATGCAGTTAAACACTCAAGAAAAGGGTACAAAATGCAAAATAATGTAGAATTGGAGGTCTAGGGGTAGATGACTCGTGGTCATTTGTGATGTCTACATGGAAATCATAGATGTTTATGTGGATATCAGTCCCTTAATGTCCATGAGGTCATCCATGATGTCCATATGTCGAAACTGAATAAAATAGGCCAAAAGCCTATTTTGGGTAAAAATAACCCTTTTTACCTAAATGGGTCTCACATCTCTGTCCAAATGAGCAAGGTTTCTCACCCACCCTGTGTACCTATATATACCCTTTCACCCATTGGAAGAGTTTTGGCTATTTAGAGAGAGAGGCCTTGAAAGAAAGACATAAAAATCCTAAAAGCCTTATCTTGAGTGTTTGACTTTGGACTTGTTTAAGGAAGTTTGAATCTACTTTGATTAAAGAAAGCTTTATTGAGGTATTTTTCATCTTGAGAAAAGATTCATAAGGAGCTTTAAAATCCCATGTCATGTTCTTGTCATGTTAGCCCTATTGTGATTATCTATTATGTTTGAATATTAACTCCTTGTTTCGATTTAGTTTCAATATATTGAGCTAATTAAGGGCTCACAAGGAAGAATGAGGAGGCTCAATCCAATAAAATCTTTTCTTTTATGTTTTGAAGAAGGCTATTAGGGTTTATGGATTTTAAAATAAAGGTTTTCGTTACCATGTACAATATGTTTTTGATACATCTATCCATTATTTTGATGTGTTTCTCATATGTTGTTTATGTGTTTCTGGACTCAAATCGGGTTCTAGATGTTTATGACTATCATATTATTGGTATGGCCAGGCTTAGAATGGATAACCATATGGAAATCACAGATGACCATGCAGTCATTTGTTTTCTATAATATTTTGCAATGTTCTTGAGATTCTAAAATGGCTTTCTAAGGATGGATTTTCGTATAGACATTTGTTCCAACAAAAAGAGTTCTTTGTTTTTAATTTTTCTTGATTCTTTAATTCTTTATAGGTTTTATATGTGTATATGTTGTCCTTTTAGTGTTTATTTGAAGTCTAGAAGCTATGCATGAGGATATCTTTTGTGCATTCCACACTACCATATTAAAAGTCTATTACAGAGTATTCTTAACAACATATTTGAAAAATGTTGCTTTAGTTTATATATGACAATAATTTAGCATCATATTTTAAATATTAAGAGCCAATAACTATTGCAATAAAATGCTAAAATTGTTGCCATTGACCTATGAGAACATATTTAAAAGTGCTTCACTTACGCTTATTGCCTTAAGTTATTAAAATCGTTGTAGTATATATTACAACATATTTGAAAGAGTTGCATTTGCCATTGTTGCTTTAGGTTATTGCAACAGTGTAGCATTTTAAATGTTGCTAAATTGTTGCCTTATAGGCAACATTTCCAAGTATGTTGCAATAGAGTTTTTTATGGTAGTGTTCATAAATTAGTTTTAGAAAGAATTATGAATTTTTTTTTATGAATCCAAAATTTGATATGAATCTACCAGGAATTATTGACTTGAACTTGAATTCAAGAAAAAAGGTGCATGATTTGACCTAAAAAATTAAAGGTGAGACCTGACTTGATCTATAACCTAAATTGGTCGACCCAATCTAATTTTATTTTTAATTTTTTGATTTTGGTTATCAATCAATTTGTTTTGAAAAGACTTTAATTTTATCTATTTTGTGTCATTTTTTATATATAAAAAATTCTCTATTTTTATACTTTTCTCTCCTACATAAATAAAATCCAACAGAGGTCATTGACGCACACCCTATGCGTCATTTATTTTGGCTTATAAATGGATTAATATAAGCCATTTTCTAAGTTTCTACTTTTATTACTATCGGAGCGTACATTTTTCTTTCAATTAGAGATATACACAGATCTGAATATTTCTATATCAAATTAAAAAATAAAAAAATTTAAAATCGAACTGTATCGTTAATTTTTTGACTAAAACCGAACCAAATTGTACCATTAATTTTATTTGAAACGGATCTGGATATTTAACTGAGAACCGGATCGAGAACCGTATTGAACTGTACTGAATTATCTTATACCGAAAAAACCGATATTTATTAATCATTATATATAATATTAGTAATTTATATATAAATATTACTTCTAATTTTTATTCTATATGTACTTTATAAATTTAAGTTCATAATTATTTAAGTTATATATTTTAATACACAAAATTAAGATAATAATTAGTTAATAAATTAAACTAAATATTTTAATTATTAAGAAAATAAATTTATTTATTATAATAATCATTCTATATATGAATATGAATATATAACTAAAATAATTTATATTTAATTTAATATATCTTTAATATCACTCAACTATTATTTTATTTTTTGTATAAATTTTTATATAAATATTTAAATTAATCAATTTATCATATAAGTATTTTATCAATTAATTTCATTTACTGTGAGTATCAATTAACTAATACTCATATAGTTTTAGGATAATACCTTTACGAATATCTAAATTAATAATGTAATTAAATATATTTATTATATATAATGAAATATTACCAATTATTGTATTATATAAGTGTATAATTATTTTGCCAAATAATTTCATTTATTTTTAGTATTGTTCAGCTAGTATGTATACATTTTTGTACAATACCTATAGTAATAATAAAGTTGTAAATCAATAATGTAATTATATATAGTTATTATATATAAAAATTTTATCAATTAATATAATTATTTGAGTATGTAATTATCTTATCAATTAACTTTATTTATCTTTATATCATGAATGATTAAATGTACTTATATGAGTACATATACTTTCAGTATCACTTAACTAACATTAATTAATTTTTTCACAATATCTATATGAGTAATTGAGTATTTAAATTAACAATACAATTATTATATTAATGAAATTTTACTAATTTGTGTAAAATTATTTACTGCATAAATTTAATCTCATAATTATTTACATTATATATTTTAATACATAAAATTAAGATAATAATTAGTTAATAAGTTAAACTAAATATTTTAATTATTGAAAACAGAAATTTAATTATTATAATAATTATTCTATATATATGAATATGAATACATAATTAAAATAATTTATATTTAATTTAATATATCTTTAATATCATTCAATAACTATTTTATTTTCTTTATAAATAATATTTATTAAATATCTATATAGATATGTAAGTTAAACAATTTATCACATAAATACTTTATCAATTAATTTCACTTACTTTGAGTATCAATTAACTAATACTCATCTATTTTAGAGCAATACCTATATGAATATTTAAATTTGTAATGTAATTAAATATATTTATTATATATAATGAAATATTACCAATTAATGTATTTATATATGAGTGTATAATTATTTTATCAATTAATTTTATTTATTTTTAGTGTCATTCAACTAGTATGTATATATTTTCATATAATACCTATATATATTAGTAATAGAGTTGTAAATCAATAATATGATTACATATAGTTATTATATATAATAAATTTTATCTATTAATATAATTATATGATTATATGAATATGTAATTATTTTATCAATTAACTTTATTTACTTTTATATCATGAATGATTGAATGTACTTATATGAATACATATACTCTCAATATCACTTAACTAACATTCATTTATTTTTGTACAATACCTAGATGAGTAATTGAGTATTTAAATTAACAATACAATTATATACAATTATTATATTAATGAAATTTTATCAATTAGTGTAATTGTATATGTATATAATCATCTTAATAATTAATTTTATTTTCTTTTAGTATCACTCAACTAGTATTAATCTATTTTTTCATAATATCTATATGAGTAATTTAGTATGCAAATTAATAATATAATTATATATAATTATTATATTAATGAGATTTTTTACCAATTAGTGTAATTATATATGTATATAATCAACTTATCGATTAACATAATTGTATGAGTATATAATCACATTAGCTATTAATTTCATTTTCCTTAATCATCATTCAACTAACATTCATCTATTTTTGCACAATACCTATATAAGTAATTAAGTATTTAAATTAATAATGTAATTGTATTAAGTTATTATATATAATAAAATTTTATTAATTAATTTAATTATATGAGTATATCACGTGCACAATTAATTTTATTGTTTTCAGTATCACTCAACTAATATTTATCTATTTTTGTATAATACATATATGAACAATTGGGTATTTAAATTTATAATATAATTGTATACAATTATTTTATTAAAAAAATTTTAGCAATTAATGTAATTATATATGTATATAATCAACTTAGCAACTAATTTTATTTTCTTTTAGTATCAATTAATATTTATTTACTTTGGCACAATATTTATATAAGTAATTAAATATTTAAATTAATAATGTAATTGTATACACTCATTATATCAATAAAATTTTATCAATTAATTTAATTATATGAATATATAATTACATTAATAATTCAATTGTGCCAATAGAATGATTAGACTAGCAATTTAAAATATTTGATAAACAATTTAAATATTAAGAAATATATATAAACAAAGACAAAGATTTATTCATTTTATAAATTGTTTAATTAATAATATTAATTTAATAGTTATTTAAAAAATACTTTATATTTACTCTTATTTTTATAAATAATGGTAAACATAAATTATTTTTTTTAAATGGTAAAAACCTGAATTTAAAAATAAAAATCAAATTTAAAATTTTTTAAGAGGGAAATTTTTCTTATTTTGAAATTTTAGAGGGAGCAAAAAATTTAATTAAATTGAAGAGGAAAAATTAAGAGGGAATTTTTTTTTTCTAATGGTAATATATATATATATATATATATATATATATATATATATATATATATATATATATATATATATATATATATATATATATAACAAAAACCTATCTCATTTTTCTTTTGCCTCTCTCCTTCACCTAACGGGAAAGGGGAATGGTGGTGAACGGAGAAGGATGCCTTCATAGAAACGGCTTATAGAAAAGGAATTATGATAAATAAATATAATAAGCCACACATCATGCTCCCATTATATAAGCAAAATAATCGATGCATGAATTCATTTATATCAAGCTCTTTCTTAATCTTCAATTGTTGAAATGGTTTATAGCCAAAAGAAATCATGATAAGCAATGTAATAAGCCATTCATCACGCTTATGTTACATAAATGAGCCCGTTAATGCATGTTTTACTTTATCTTGTACACATTTTATCATCTTTAATAACCTACCTAGGTACTAGTTCAAAAAGGTGGATAACGGGAGTAATGGATACCCGAAGGTATCAAACTATAGATATCCGAAGATATCAAACAATGAACCCAAACGGGGTCAAGCAATGGTTCCAGCAAGAAACAAAATATGGACCCAAATGGGGTCAAACAATGGTTCCATTAAGGAACAAGACCCAAACGGGGTCAACTATGGCATTTGCGACTGTTTCCCTTAAGGCATGCCTATTTAATCCACAACTGAACTAAGACCCGCAGGCTTAACTTTTTAAGACATCTTTGATTAACATATTCTTCTTTACTTAGCACATTATTTGGCTTAAAGCCACTTTTCATAGAAGAATGCATAACATTCCTTTCATCAAAAAATACATCAATTTTAGTTATACATAGTTTTCTTTACTTAATACAACATATTTTATTAATGCCATAATTCATATAAAAGTGCACATTATTCTCATCATGCTTCGAACATTGAGCTCTAGGCTTCAATACACATGTAGGCTACCATATGATCATATAGTTGTATCACTTTCTTTCATTCGTATCGTGATGGTTTCAGGTTTAGATAAATAATAATATGTAATCTTTCATAACTAGCATTGTGCGTGCCCTCATGTACATATACATATATATGTAGCTTAAATCATGAAAATGCATGCTTTCATTACTTATATTAACTATACAACATATAGTACTTAAATACCTCATGGATAGTTTTTGATGACGTACCTTGTTATTGCTTGTCATGAATAACTCTCTATTTTCATAATTATTCACATTGTGACTTAAATATATATAGCAACACTCAAGAATTTATGGTCCATATACTAAAATAAATGAGTTTTCTTACAGATTAAGGTCAATACATGTTCATATTCAATCACTTGATTCTCTTTTAGGGTCTATCAGATTATAGACAATAGGTTATACACCTTAACATTTTAAGATATATATATATATATATATATATACTTCAATCGTCTTGCATTTCTGTCTTATGACATTTTATGATTATTTGAGGTATGTGTGATCATGTCATCTTAGTCGTTAATGCACTATGGATGCTATTGTGCTAATCATAATGTATTATAGGCATGACCAAATCGGTAAGCAGGTTATTACACATTACAACTAATTCTTAACTCCTCGTGTGACTAGGAGTATAACCAAGCTTGTATGATTTCATAATTTAACATAAAATGCGATGTCCCACTTCTTTTAACTCGGACATGCAACCTTACGACTATTCTTTTATTACCACTAGGTTAAATCATATTATTTTTGGACAGAACCATTCCTTGACCTAGTGCATACCTTATTTTGATTTTATAAAACACATTGTATAACATATCCTTTAAATTACTATATTGCCTCATGTTATTCTCAATTTGATGCTCATTAGGCCTTAACATACCTTTTTGCAACATAATTTATATTAACCTTGCCATGCGCAAGCCCTCTAATTTAGGATTCAAGTGAACTATCATTACTTAACTCAATGTGCTTGATTATCATAAAACTTGTGGAGATTCCTTCTATTAAGTGATCATACTTTATACACCTCACAAGTGTCTTTGGATAACTTATAGCTTAATTCATTCTTCTTCCTCTTATTATAACATTGACGTCTTTTAAATTTTCATAATAATTCATGTTATATTCAGGCCTTTCTAAAACGTATCTTTGCAGACTTTAGCATTAGAGAGACTTTCATAGTATATTACTCCAATCAATTAGCATATCAAACTTCACTTAATAGCCATTTATCCTCAATCTTACTTATTACTAGACAATTCATCTCAATTCTTGCTCTCTTAATAATTTTTATGGACTACATAATACAGTGTTCCATATCTAGTTACATGGCTTAAATCTTAGGTGGGAATATACTGTGGAGGGGAAGAAAACATGCTGGACAGTGCCTTCAAGGAATGCAGTTTATAAATGGTCGTGCATTCTCAAAGAGAAAGAGTGAGTGGCCATGTACATCAAGGAGAAAATGCATGCCTGGCCGTGTATGAAGAAAAAGAACAAGACAAGTGGCCGTGCATTCCCATGAATAAAAGCATAAGTGGCTGTGTGCAAGGAGAAGAGAGACATCATGTGGCCGTGTGTGAGAAGAAGAAAAGCATCACGTGGTCATGTGTTTCCAAAGAGAAAAGCATCACGTGGCCATATGTTTCCAAAGAGAAAACACAGCGGCCACACCTGGGGAAGAAGAAGATCACACGTGGCCGTGTGTGAGAAGAACAAACACACATGGCCACGAGTTAGGAAGAGTAAAGTCATATGTGGCCGTGTGTTTACACAAGGAAGAGGGTGAGTGGCCACGCATTCTCAAGGAGAAAAGGGTGCGTGGCCACGTGTGGAAAGGAAAGAAGAAAAACCAGCATCTCGATCGTGCATAACCTGAATTTAAACCCCAAATCTCACTTCCCTTCTTGCTTATATGATCATTTAAATTTTCAAGCATACTATACTCATCAAAGCTTACTAGATTTATCCTTTAAACTCATATTAAAATACACTTACCAGAAAAAAAAGAGTTAAAAACCCTAAATCATTCACATGAACAGTAACAAAACTTAATTCCTGTACTTGGCCTTTGAAGCTTGAACTCTTTCAACATCCATTGATCTAGCTCACTCTCTCTTTCATTTCCTTATACATAGAGAGGACAAATATAACTTATCATCTCTTCCTACAACCCTAAGATCATAAATCAAGCATGGAAGAAGTGATCTATAGAAGGGGACATTACCTTCATGATGCTTAAACAATAAACCCTAATCTACATCTTCTCCAAATCGTAACCAAAGAGGGAGAGAGAGAGAGAGAGCTATCTCCCTCAAATGCTGACCCACATTCCAAAAACCCCAAGAGTTCCTTCTTTAAGAAGCTAAATACAAGGGTTTGTGGGGTAAATATCTCCCAAAGAAAAATTTCCAAAATGCCTTTATACATTTTAACCCCTAACAACTTATTTTCTTAACATTCGGCTCCAAAACTTCTTATTTAATTCAATTGCATCATTCCTTACTATTTTAGCTACACTCCAACACATATGTGCATAATTACCAATATACCCTTAATGTGACTTAACTTCAATAATACTAAATAATCAAATTTTGCCTTATTAAACCTTAATTCTGATTAATTAACTATAATCCTGTTAGGGCCATGATCAGGTCCTTACAATTCTCTCCCTCTTAAAAGAATTTCCTCCTCGAAATTCAAAACTGGCAATCTCTATCTTTATTTCTAGAAATTCTTAGTTGTGCTTTAGCTATAAGCAACTATAACCATAAACATTCTCTACATGCATACAAAACTCATCATTTATAATCATATGTATCTATCTCCGATTCCAGATACTCTTATGCTCGTTGTATTTCTTATCCTAAGTATCCTAACAACCTTAACATCTTGCATCTTCATCTATGCCCAAAATCAAGTTCTCTTCTATTCATGGGAACTTTTCCTTAAACATCTTAATATATAATCCAGACATACTCATAATTAATCTCATCCTATACCTCAATCTAAAAACATTAAGGCATTTAAGCACTTCTAATACTAGGAGGCAAGAGATATTGATAATTCCTCAGATATCATCTCACAATCTCTGTCAAAATCTTGCTGATGATCCAATATATATCAATCATAGGTCAAACATCTAAAATAATCATCAAAATGTATGCCAATAACAATATGGTCTAGACCAATGTCATCTTAATCTTCTAGAACAATTCCTTAATTCCTTATTGACCAGAAAAGACTCAACCTGGGCTCTGATACCACTAACTGTAACACCCTAATCCACTAACCATTGGTAACCATCAATCATCACATAGCGATCAGGCAGAAAAACTAATAATAACAATAAGACAGGTTATAGTTATATACCACAATAAAGAATCAACATATAAATAAATAATCATAACATAAGAGGCCTTCAAGTATCCTAATCAAGGCAACTGCATCATGTTTGATCCTTTGGAGCTTATCTTGAAACCTACACGGATAAATAAACCCGTGCTAAGCTATAAAGGTTAGTGGGGAACCACAATTCTATGGATAATTCATAATAGTTATCATAAAATCAACACAACTTCATTATTGAAAAACATATAAACTTTCGATATTAATTATTAATATAGCACTTGGGAGGAGCGTTCAACCTTAACTAACTTTATTATTCTTACCAACTTAAAGAAATTCATGAACTCGTCTAGTTCTTCAAAATCTTTCATAAAACAATTAGTACATTAATTCTTTCCTTATTACTCTAACATCATACATTTGCTTCATAATCCTTTCATTATTGACTCATGACATTGATTACTAAAGAGGTAAGCTTCAATCATATACAATTCAGCGTTTATTCCTAAGCACAAGAAGTGTGTGACCAATAACACCTATAATAAATACTATTTAGCATAACTTACTTCTCTCATATCATGCAATCATAATTATAGAATACCTTTATAGTTTATAACCTCTATTCATTTTCATGTACTTCTTAACGTTATCTGATCATGGCAACTAACTATCACTCAAAATCACATTATATCCTACACTGGCCTTTGCTTATGTCTGAATTATTGTTATGCACAAGCATGTATAACATTGATATGTAGTGTTGAATCGGTTTTACAAGTAATTACATAAAGAATGTCATTACATATCATGAGTACCCGGGAAGGACCAATGGTCATATGTATAGATTTCATGATTATCAAAGCATATGAGACCCAATTGGGTATGTTATAGCATAACTAGTTCTTATTATAACATTGTATGCATTCCATCATAGCATGGCAAAGTGAATCTCGTGGGTATACATTCTAATAATTTACTTTCATAGAAATGGCTTATAGAAAAGGAATTATGATAAAGAAATATACTAAGCCATACATCATGCTCCCATTATATAAGCAAAACAATCGATACATGAATTCCTTTATTTCAAGCTCTTTCTTAATCTTTAATCGTTGAAATGGTTTATAGCCAAAAGAAATCATGATAAGCAATGTAATAAGCCATTCATCACACTTATGTTACATAAATGAGCCTGTTAATGCATGTTTTACTTTATCTTGTGCACATTTTATCAACTTTAATAGCTTGCCTAAGTACTAGTTTAAAAAGGTGGATAACGAAGCAATGGATACCCGAAGGTATCAAACTATGGATATCCAAAGATATCAAACAATGGACCCAAATAGGGTCAAGCAATGATTCCATCCAGGAACAAAATATGGACCCAAACAGGATCAAACGATGGTTCCATTTAGGAATAAGACCCACACAGGGTCAACTATGGCAGCTGCAACTGTGTCCCTCAAGGCATGCCTATCTAATCCACAACTGAACTAAGACCCCGTAGGCTTAACTTTTTAAGACATCTTTGATTAACATATTCTTCTTTACTTAGCACATCATTTGGCTTAAAGCCGATTTTCATAAAAGAATGTATAACATTCCTTTCATCAAAGAATACATCAATTTTGGTTTAATATAGTTTTCTTTACTTAATACAACATATTTGCTTAATGCCATCATTCATATAAGAGTGCACATTATTCTCATCATGCTTCGAACATTGAGCTCTAGGCTTCAATACACATGTAGGATACCATATGATCATATAGTTGTATCACTTTTTTTCATTCATATCGTGATGGTTTCAGGTTTAGATAAATAATAATATGTAATCTTTCATAACTAGCATTGCGCATGCCCTCATGTATATATACATATATATGCAGCTTAAATCATGAAAATACATGCTTTCATTACTTATATCAACTATACAACATATAGTACTTACATACCTCATGGATAGTTTTCGATGTACCTTGTTACTGCTTGCCATGAATAACTCTCTATTTTCATAATTATTCACATTACGATGTAAATATATATAGCAACACTCAAGCATTTATGGTCCATATACTAAAATAAATAAGTTCTCTTACAGGTTAAGGTCAATACATGTTCATATTAAATCACTTGATTCTCTTTTAGGATCTATCAGATTATAGACAATAGGTTATACACCTTAACATTTTAAGATATATATATATACACTAATCGTCTTACTTGCATTTTCATCTTGTGGCATTTTATTCTTATTTGAGGTATGTGTGATCATGTCATCTTAGTCGTTAATGCACTATGGATGCTCTTGTGCTAATCATAATGTATTATAGGCATGACCAAATTTGTAAGCAGGTTATTACACATTACAGCTAATTCTTAACTCCTCGTGTAACTAGGAGTATAACCAAGCTTGTATGATTTCATAATTTAACATAAAATGCGATGTCCCGCTTCTTTTAACTCGGACATGTAACCTTACGACTATTCTTTTATTAACACTAGGTTAAATCATAGCATTTTTGGACAGAACCATTCATTGACCTAGTGCATACCTTATTTTGATTTTATAAAACACATTGTATAACATATCCTTTAAATTACTATATTGCCTTATGTTATTCTCTGTTCATGCTCATTAGGCCTTAACATACCTTTTTGCAACATAATTCATATTAACCTTGCCATATGCAAGCCCCTCTAATTTAAAGTTTAAGTGAACCATCATTACTTAACTTAAGGTGCTTGATTATCATAAAACTTGTGGAGATTCCTTCTATTAAGTGATCATACTTTATGCAGCTCACATGTGTCTTTGGATAACTTATAGCTTAATTCATTCTTCTTCCTCTTATTATAACATTGACGTCTTTTAAATTTTCATAATAATTCATGTTATATTCAGGTCTTTCTAAAATGTATCTTTGCAGACTTTAGCATTAGAGAGACTTTCAGAGTATATTACTCCAATCAATTAACATATCAAACTTCACTTAATAGCCATTTATCCTCAATCTTACTTATTACTAGATAATTCATCTTAATTCTTACTCTCTTAATAATTTTTATGGACTACATAATACAGTGTTCCATATCTAGTTACATGGCTTAAATCTTAGGTGGGAATATATCGTGGAGGGGGAGAAAACATGCTAGGCAGCGCCTTCAAGGAATGCAGTGTATAAATGGCCGTGCATTTTCAAAGAGAAAGAGTGAGTGGCCGTGTACATCAAGGAGGAAATGCATGCCTAGCCGTGTATGAAGAAAAAGAACAAGATAAGTGGCCGTGCATTCCCATGAATAAAAGCATAAGTGGCCGTGTGCAAGGAAAAGAGAGACATCACGTGGCTGTGTGTGAGAAGAAAAAAAGCATCACGTGGCCATGTGTTTCCAAAGAGAAAACACATGCATGGCCACGCCTGGGGAAGAAGAAGATCACACGTGGTCGTGTGTGAGAAGAACAAACACACGTGGCCACGGGTTAGGAAGAGTAAAGTCATATGTGGCCGTGTGTTTACACAAGGAAGAGGGTGAGTGGCCACGTATTCTCAAGGAGAAAAGGGTACGTGGCCACGTGTGGAAAGGAAAAAAGAAAAACCAGCATCCCGATAATGCATAACCTGAATTTAAACCCCAAATCTCACTTCCCCTCTTGCTTATATGATCATTTAAGTTTTCAAGCATACTATACTCATCAAAGCATACTAGATTTATCGTTTAAACTCATATCAAAATACACCTACCAGAAAAAAAAGAGTTAAAAACCCTAAATCATTCACATTAATAGTACCAAAACTTAATTCCCGTACTTGGCCTTTGAAGCTTGAACTCTTTCAACATCCATTAATCTAGCTCACTCTCTCCTTTATTTCCTTATACATAGAGATGACAAATATAACTTATCATCTCTTCCTACAACCCTAAGATCATAAATCAAGCATGGAAGAAGAGACTATGGAAGGGGACATTACCTTCATGATGCTTAAACAACAAACCCTAATCTTTATCTTCTCCAAATCGTAACCAAAGAGGGAGAGAGAGAGAGAGAGAGAGAGAGCTATCTCCCTCAAATGTCTACCCACATTCCAAAAACCCCAAGAGTTCCTTCTTCAAGAAGTTAAATACAAGGGTTTGTGGGATAAATATCTCCCAAAGAGAAATTTCCAAAATGCCCTTATACATTTTAACCCCTAACAACTTATTTTCTTAACATTCGGCTCCAAAACTTCTTATTTAATTCAATTACATCCTTCCTTACTATTTTAGCTACACTCCAATACACATGTACATAATTACCAATATACCCTTAATGTGACTTAACTTCAATAATACCAAATAATCAAATTTTGCCTTATTAAACCTTAATCCTGATTAATTAACTATAATCTTGTTAGGGCCATGATTGTGTCCTTACACCTACATTGACTATTCGATTAGTGCTTGGGCATGAAGAATTAAAATAAGTTGATTAACTATGATTAGCACTTAAGGCATGCATAATTAGGTTATTTAAATGCGTGTGATTAGTGTCTAAGGCATGCAGAATTGAGACGACTTGATGAAGACCGATTAACGCTTAGAGCATGCATAATCAAGTTTAAATACGTCTAATTAGCACCTAGGACATGCAAAATCGAGATGATTTAATGAAGATTGATTAGCACCTGAGGTATACAGAATAACGTAGTTTAAATTCATCTGATTAGCACTTGAGGCATGCAGAATTGAGACGACTTGATTGGATCTAATTGGCATCAGGTTGTTTGACCTACAAAATGAAATAAGTTTTTGAGTAATTGTTTCATTATTGTCTATTATAGACTAACCTTTATGTTGGCTAGTATTTCTGGTGGGTGCATTGTCCCTTCTTCAAGAGATATCCCATTGGGGAGGTTTCTAGCAAATATGCATTTATGAAGAGTCATTGAGACTATGTGGAGACATTCTGGCAAATACACATCCCAATGACTATGTCACCACTCTACAAATTGGCACCAATGTAAAGGAAATCATCATCATCAAGACTGTCAACTTGTGTTTGATCTTGTTCTGCACTCTTTCAAAATTTATATTGTCATCAGACTTTTGCCTCTTGTCCAATAGCTTCTTGCTGTGCATCTTTTTTTAATTTGGCCTGTCCAAGCAACTTCTTATGATAAGGATGGTTGTCTTTACTCTTTGTCATTGAAGGAGTAAGTATATGTCCCTTGGTGGGGTTTTAAGTACCTAATGTGAAATGAATTTGATATTAGTATTTTGTCAATTTAACCCTTTTTTTCTTTTTCTTTTTTTTTTCATGCAATTGTTATTACTTTTGTCTTGTTATGATATGTTGAATTATAGGTCTTATTAATTTCACGGTAATTTTTTCTTTTTTCTTCTTCTTCCAGGCCTAATAAATATGAACATAGTGAAACATGTATAATAATTTCAAACATTATAAATATGAACAAAATGAAGCATAATATGTACACATAATTCTTAAATATAAGCCCCACTTTATATACAACAAAAAAGTTTCAAGCTCCCTGAATACAAAAATAGATATACTACGAAGGCCCTGGTCCTCTGTAGTAGGTTGGACCAGATGGAGGTTTAAATGTTGAAGGCCTAAGAGGTCTGGCTGTACTTCTACCTTTGGTGCCGGAGGGAGCTGATCATCATTTGGCCTAAATCTGAAGCAAAATCAGGGCAGTGTTATTGTCAAAGGTTACAGAACTTGTGCTATCACCTTTACCAGTCTCTTTGAACCTTGACCAACCTCAGTAACAACCCTAGAATGGCACTTAAAGTGTCTCATCAGATCACCCTTCATGTACCCAATATATCTCCTTAACTCCTCATCAGTCTCTATCATAGCCTGCCTGGCCTCAAGGATCTCAATCTTAATGTGGGTGCCCTGATCCTCGAGCTAAGTTAGAGAGTCATCAACCACCTATAAAGTAGCATCAAGCTCTACCCTACAGCTATTAAATCAGCTCCAACGCCTCGCATCCACTCCTGCAAAGTCTATACAGTCGCTGGTAAGGCCTGCAAAGACTGCACCGTTGTGAGTATTGCCTATAATGTTTGGTCCTAATGTTTATTAGTCTCCTTTAATACTACCAATCTCCTGGAAATGTTATTAGATGAAGGGGTTGAGTGTGTACATACCGGCAATGGTGGAACAAATAACGAAGGAGTAGTAAATGTAGATGCCTCTAGATGCCCATAAGGTGTAGGAGCTTAAGAAATGGATGCTTCGGGATGTCTATAGGGGATAACCTCCCTATCCTCCTAGAGGGTGATCTCTAAGGCCCGATAGGTGATTTGTGATGCAATGATGGCTGTAGAGAACCTCCCAGAAAATCCTACAGATTTATTTGCATATCAAAATCATAATCTAAATCCATCATTACCTCTTGCAGTCCCTGCAGCTTATTTGTCTGCTATGCCTGATCCTCTTGCTGAGGTGGCTATGCTAGAGGTACTTATGGCCTGTCGGTGCCTTTTACGGTGGCTTATCCTACCCACCTCCTTTGCAGGTGCCTTTAGCACTATGGGATCAAGATCGCACCTTTGTTAGGTCTTCGGTATGGTTAGCAATCTGTACTGCCCCTCCTGCTCCTCAATAGGCTCCACCATCTTCATAGTGATGGTTGCTTACATGTCAATATAGATGCCTTCTAGGACAGTGTTGTTAAACTCACCTTCATCTGCTCCCAGCAGTAGTAGCAATCGAGTGATGACACCTCCTATGTATATCTGGGTCCTAGGCTGAGTGCCTACTCTAACCAACATCGCAATGATCTCATGCATGATGTCCACAAGCCTGCCCTCTGGCATCCCCCATAAGCTAGTGACATCGAAAGAGTTAATCGATCCTGGACTATCTGTAAGTCCTAAATAAGAACTTGATAGTACCCTCTAAAATATACCAGTAGATTTGAGTGGTCAACATGATGTTCTTTGTAGTATCTGACTGGTAAATGGCACCGGCTAATGTCATTGCTCTCACATATCTCAATCTATTAGCCTGGGTGGTGTGACCATACCTAGCCCACTAGGGAGGTCCATAGCCTAAGCAAACCTACAATGCGTGATACTATAGTGTATGGCCAATGCCCAGAACTAGATGACTCCTTCCTTTGTGTTCGATCTGGAGTAGCTACCATATTGTAAGGTGGCAAGGACCTTTCTAATAACATCCAAATAGGTCTTATAGGTCGGGGCAAAAAAATTTGTCCATCTTGCCCTGGCTAAGAGCTTATCAGCCTCCTCCAGAGCCCAAAATCCTATAGGAACTGCCTAGACATAAACTGGCTGGATTGATATTGGATTCACCGTAAAGCTTGATATCTGTCAACTTGCTTCAGCATCATATAAATTAGTATAGGTCGAGGTGGCTGTGGGCATGCAGTTCTGCAAGGCATCCTGTAAGAAAAGATTTCATATTAGTTCATGGTTAACTTGAGTCTCAAGCAAACTAATATATTAGAATTTTAAAGAATTTTGATAGCATATTGGATTAAAATATCTATAGCTAACCTGCATTAGGAATGCGCATTAAGTGCTACAATATAATGCACATCATCCAAACCTATGTTTGGTTATTCTAACAATAATGCATGATAAACAAGGTATAATGCATTTTACATGTTTTATGGTAGTATTCGGCTAGGAATGCGACTGCCTCCTATACAAAAAAACAACTCAATAACACAGGCCATCATGACCGCCAAACAACACTACCATAATATTAACATAATGTACACTTCACATTTTACGAGAATTTTAATAAACTTTTGGCAGCATTCTGGCTATAAATGTGACTGCCTCTAACATAAAAAAGATAGGTTACAATAGCACAGGCCATCATGGCTGCCAAACAACATAATTTATGCTATTACCATTAAGAAATTGGATCTATTTGTGATTACGCTACAAATTCTTCCAAAGACATAAAGTATGTAAAGTCTGCATGTATTACTTGCTAAAAGGAAAAAATATAGGCCTATGTGTTCATACATAAGACTTCTCATTATCTACATTGTCATGTAAAAAGGGTTTGACAATTAAATTACAAGGCAAGATTTATTTCTAACTTAGAAAAGATGCTCGCACCCATCATGCCTAACACTAAACTATACTTTAACTAAGAAATAAAATATAAAATATAAAATAAAATTTAGTAACACTTACTTATGGAAGACGAAAGAGAAAAGGAATAGATAGTAGAAAAATGATGCTCTTTGGAGTGTGCCTTACTCCTAAGAGGTTATAAGCACGAACGGCTCAAAGAATGGATGAAGAACGGGGGAGAAAAGCTTGAAAAATTGGAGAGAGCTTTGAAATCGAAAAGTATGGAAGTTATCGAAAAAATAAAGAAGAAAGGCAATATATTCAACATTTCAAGTGAGGGACGAGCTTCCTCTTTATTGCTAGCAACAGACGGGATTGAGAGACTTTCCATCCCTTAGGTAAAAAGACCATTTACCCCTTAAACCTAATTTAAGCTCTATTTCTCCATTTTAACTCCTTTCTCTTCCATTTTTTTATCCTTTTTCATTGATAGTTTTTGATCTTTATCCACCTAAAATTAATTAAAAACATTATTTATGCCTTTGTTACGACATTATTTTACAATATTCACAAGTATTAATTGCCTTTTACTACACATAGGTGTCCAAAATTTTGAAATATTCACTGAAATTCATCCTGCCTCTTAAGATGAATGGTTCTTTGTGTTTAGAACCTTCTAGAGCTAATTGGTTAAGCCACCAGAGTTTTGGATCCTCTACAAAATGAGAGCAAAGGAAAAATTCAGTAGTATGTACGTGCAATGCATGAGACATATAAAATATGTATTTATGGCCTTCCAGGGGTGACAGACGGGCTGCTCATGGCTTGCTCCTTATAAGGGATGGACATCTATCATTACTTCCTATAACTAGTATTTTAAATTTCTTGGTCTTTGTGCCTTTGACCTCTTGCTTTTTAAGAAAGCTTTTATCGGGTATTTTCTCTCTCTTTTTTTTCTTTTCTTCCTTTTTTGTTCATTTTCCTTTTAGTTATTTATTTTTTGTCCATTATTTCTGCACTTAGACTCTTTAAGAAATTTTTGTTACCATGACTACTGGATGACCTAAAAACTTGGGAGGACTTTTTTTGGCTCCATACTCCAGTCTGAGGTTTCTGAGAAGAACATCTCCAGATAGGAACCTATTGTTTGTTGCTATTCGATATTGGGACCTAAGACTTCATGTGTTCAAGTTCACTCACCAGGAGTTATGTCCTTTATCGAAGGAGTTTGCTACAATGGTTGATGCTAGGTTTGAGCTCGATACCTGGCCATACTTGCCTTCTCCTATTGTCAGCTATTCTAGAGAGGTAGCCCATGCCCTGGGTGTCCTTCCTTCTAAGGCTAGGGATTTTATACCTTATGGGAGGACATTTCAATTAGAACCCCTGATTGATGTATTGACTAATGTGGAACCTTAAGGCTAAAGAACTCGAAACCCCTTGAACATACACTTTGATAGCAAAGACAAAGTAGATAAACACCCTCCCTATTGAACCCCTAAACAACAAGTGATTGTAATTGGGATAACAAAGAAGATGAAAATGCCACAATCAAAATAATTGATAAGTAATCAAATTCTTCATACAATAGAAAAGAAAAGCAAGTAAACTCATAATTCTCTTTAAAAAATTTGGCCAAGCCAAAAAAGAAAAACCTCTTAATGTTTAATTCATCAAAATCTGAAATTTACAACTTATAATAGTCTATTTATAGCCTTCAAACCCTAGGTGGCACCAAACCCTAAAGAAAAAACCCTGATTAACTCTTTCAACCCAAAACAAAGTACTAATAAGGCCTTAAACAAGGTGTGGCTGAATTTCTTTGGGCTTTTGCAAGGCAAAACAAGCCCATTCCAATAAAATAACTTAACATAAAACAAAGCCTAATAACTAAAGAATAGTGGCAAAAATCCAAGCCTAAACTAAAACTAATTAATTAACCTAACTAAGCAGAACACTAACTAATAAGAAGGCCTACACGCCTAGCCCATCTACCTTACAACTTAAGTGAATCAGGTAACTTTTGAATGAGGCAAATGACTTGTACAATTAAAGCCCAAAATTTTACAAAGCCAAAATGACTTAAGTTGGCACAGTTCCTTCACTTGCTTCCAATAGGTTAAGTACTTTATTTGTGTCTTCAAGTTCTCCATAGAATTTCTTAAAGGCTTCTTCATAAAGTTCTTATGTAACAAAGCTTTGAACATAAGATGACATTGTCATCTTAAGCTTCTGAGCACGCCTCCTTATAATTAGACCATTAGGGATCATTAATGGATCTTGGGTTGATGTCTTTAATGGTGAATCCGTATCATTCTCTCCCTTCTCAGAAAGATTTATCCTTAAATTTGAATCCATATCAAAAGAAGAAAGATCAGAAACAATAAAAATGGTAGAAACACCATACTAATATGGTAAGTCTATCTTGTAAGCATTATCATTGATGCGCTCTAAGACTTGAAAAGAGCTATCACCACATGCATCTAATTTGTTCTTCCTTTGGTTTGGAAACCTTTCCTCGCAAAAATTGTGACACCCCTAATAAGATCCTAAGAGAATGTAAGTTAAAGAACCCAATTAAAAAGTGAAAGAGAGAGTTTAGGGGAAATGTGACACACGCCCTCTACACGAGTGGCTCTTTGGCTTTTCTATCTTTTTCTTCGAGTCATCGACACTCGATTTCACCCCCGAAACCAAGGGATCATTTGGTTCAAGTAAGGAAACCTCTAACCTTTAGCGGTTTGATCCCACTTTTAGGGTAAAAACCATGTTAAAGTTTCTTATCCAAGTCGACAGTCGCTTTGTGATAGGAAAGAGACTCAACTCAACTTGCCCCAATTATGAACCTCGAAAGGTGTTACATGGTACATCAAAGCGTCCCTATCTCATCGCTAATGATCGATGACCAGGAGGCATCTAGTTGGGCACCACAAGGCTGAATAATAATAAGTCGCCACCCAATGAAATATTGTGAAAGAAGGGTGTTCCGACCATTTGAGGCCAAAAACCCAGAGAGGGTTCTGAATTCCACTCTTATTTTTACCCTTGACAAATGTGACATAACAGCTTTCAAATTAATCGTGTTACCCCTTTTCTTTCATGCAAAAATAAAGTAAATATGGAAATTAAAGGCACACCTAATCACGTAAGAAAGCGGTAAATTAGGGCATTGAATAAAGCTATAAAGGCATTCATAAATTAGGTCGTTCTTCATGATCCCTTTAGTTAAGGACTTTGGTCCTCGCAAGCGGATTATTAAAGAAGCATTTCATTACGAGATCTTAAAGAAAGGGACCCGCCAGTCCAAGTTTTATTTAAAAAATGTCCCGTGTTATTTAATTACATATAAAAATCATTTACATTATTAAAAGCTAATTTTTTACATGTGAATTTCGTAGGCTAATAGGCAAACATTGGTCTGATTTTATTAATGAAGTACCCTAATTATTAACTATAAATACTTTTTGTGACATTTTTAATTTGTGGTCGAAAAAGTATTTTTATAGTAAAGAGAAAGGTTAGTGGGCTTATCTGGAGCACTTTCCTGATCATATTTGCAAAAAGCTTTATTTCTCTGAAGCAATAATAATAGCAATGCAATGACAAAAAAAATAATAATGGTAATGAAAATGATAAGGAAACATACATAAGACTAATTTCAACTAAGAGATATGAAAAAGATAAAAGGATATAAATCTAACGTGCAAATCAAAAAATATACGAGGGCACATTTGACTACATGCAGTCTCGACTCTTTTATCTTAAAAAGCAAGAAAACACATTTCAGGCCATGCATCGTTTAATGCATGGGTACGCGTCAAATAATGTATGGTTTGCTTAATCTAATGACGATGAGTTTTTTTTCCTTTTTAAAATAGAGTCCTTGCCAATAGTAGATCCAAAAGGGAGCAAAAGGCAAAAGCTAAATACAAAGACGAGTTTTTAAATTAGGTTTTATTTTGATAAAAATGATTTTAAAATGGACAAGATAAAATTTAAAGAGAATAGCCTAATAATTTCTACCACACAGCAATATACCCTTTTAAAGGGTTTCATAACCTGGATCTAACAGAAATAAATGTATAATAAAAACTAACAGATAAGAAGAATGACAAAATTCATTATAGTTAAAAAAATATCGAGAAAGGCCTTTTATATTACCTTTAGTATACTTACTCGATTAGACTGTCGAATGTCGGATTAGTGGACTCTTTGTAGTATTGAAACACCCAGAAAAATAACCAAAGATTCGAAAGGCTAAGTGCCAAAAGCTCACTTTTTAGCTTAGAAAGCTTTTTTCTGGAAGTTTCTTTCTAATTGAAATCTATAAACCAATCAAAAAGGCCAACCCTGAGAAAAGGGTCGAATGAGGCTTATAAAGGCAGAGTGGACAGCCGTGCCATAGGTATGCACAGCTGTACACTCCAGCAGTGCCACCTATCTACCAACTTGCCTCCTAGGGAAGCCAACCATCTTTTTGAGTGTACGGTTGTGCCTTTGGTTTGCACGGCTATACACTCCAAAAGTTGGCCAACTTGCTTGAAAAGGAAAGATTCTTTGTAGTGCATAGCTTCACACTCCTTTGTGCATGGCTGTGTATTCCAAAAAAGGAAAAATTCTTCTATTAAGGCCCAATGATGAATATTTTTCGACTGTACGGGCACGTAAGCCTTAAATGCACAATTTGTAGGGCCTTTATATGCTCCCAACATGAGTTTCAAGTTCCTTATTAAGGTTACATTCATCATTTACCTACCTCGAGCCACTCAACCGCGCAAGCCAGGCTTGGCAATAATTAAGAGGCTTTAAGAAAATAATTTTAATGCCACCAAGAGTCCATAATCCTTGATTCGTCATCTTTAGACGAGCAATTTTCCTCATCAGGTAACCTTAACAAAGGCCTCCTCAGGATCCAATGCTTACAATTGCCCTCAACTTTGGAGAAACTAGTGCATGCAGGAGCCTAGACAAACCAAAGTTTAGAGCTGGAGAGAGAGACTTACCTGAAGAGGCGGTCTCTCTGCTTGCTTCTTAAGAAGGCTTGGTTGGTGAACAATGCCAGCCTGTGGCATGTTCCTTGGTTCAGAGGCGATTCCACTTTTGTGGCTATACCCCTGACCTAAAGGCGATCCCACTTTGTAGCTATACCTTGAGGCGATCCCACTTTGTGGCTATACCTTGAGGCGATCCCACTATGTGGCTATACCTTGAGGTGTTCCTACTCTGTGGGTATACCTTGAGGAAATTCCACTTTTCCACTATACCTTGATTTGGGTATACCTTAAGGCGATCCCACTATGTGGCTATACCTTAAGGCGATCCCACTATGTGGCTATACCTTGAGACGATCCCACTATGTGGCTATACCTTGAGGCGACCATACTCTGTGGCTATACCTTGAGGCGATTCCACTCTGTGGCTATACCTTGATTTGAAGGTAATTCCACTATGTGGATATACTTTGAGGCGATCCCACTATGTGGCTATACCTTGATTTGAAGGCGATCCCACTATATGGCTTAAATTCAAAGTTAACTCGCATAACCACTTGCCCCCTACAGTAGAAGGAGTACCTTAGCAGGCGATACTCATGAGGCTATGTTGGTTCATGCTGTGTAGCTAACTAAATTTAGCTTGTCCTGCATTTGCAGTGTTGAAAAGGTTAGATTGGGATTTGTTGCCCCCCGTCTCATTCATTAAGAAGCTTACTTATGTTCATTTTTTTATGTACATTTTCCTTGTGCCTACTTTCCCTCTGTAGTATTATTATTTCTATATGCATTCTCTTTTGGCAGCATGATATATAAAGTCTAGCATGATAGCATGTATTTCATTGATGATTAATCAATTTATCTCGTAATGTGAATTTTAGTATAAGACATGGTTGACTTGTTAATATCAAATAACAACGGTTTATGGTGCAAGGCATCTCATATGCTAATGACAATTAATATAAATCCAACAAAAAAATGAAAGTTTTGAACAAGTTTATGATAACAATCCTGGCAAATTTTAAAGAAACATCCAAATGTAAGAGAAAACAAATGTCCACAATGCAATAAAAACAAAAAGGGAACAATACAAACATCCATAATAATCATCCTAATATGAAAATATGTGTGAGAACTATGGTATGTATATAAAATGTATATAGATAGAAGATCATAAGCTCCCTGAACCCTTGGGAACTTAGTGTAGGCCATAATCTGTGGGGCCTTCTGATGGAGAACGGGATCGGGAACAATGCCTATAGAATGGTGGACTCGATGCCTGAGCTGATGAAGGTCCTAGCTATGTGGGTCCCGGTGGCTGAGTTGTAATAGGATGCATGAACTCATTGAGGTATCCCATAGGGTGGTTTGCATCTCCCCGGATGCTAGCTAAATCATCTGTATCACAACAATATGGCCTACAACTGTCCCATCTATACCGGTCACATAAGCCCTGAGGTTGGAGTCTAGCTTGTCAATTTTCTTCTTGAGCTCATCTCTTGCTCCCTTGATAACATGTTTGCCAGTCAAGAAGGCAGTCTCTAAAGCTGTGAGGTGATCTATGTCTTTCTGCACACTCTTGTCCACATTTTGGAATCTATCTCTATCTTATTTAGATTGGCTATAAACCACTACTGTAAGGTATCAAAATCATCAAACCTCTTTAGGTAGGCCTCATTCAGCTTACTTTGCTCCTGGCATATCACCTGTGTGTCCACAGCCATGGCAGTTTAAGCCATATTTAAAGCCTGTATACCGTGTAAAATAGCATCCCATAGGGCAACCTACTGAGGTGGAGGCGGTGCTGAGGATGAATATGTACCAGGGTGACCATAAGCCCTAGAAGGACGATCCTAGTAAAAGGTAGGGAAATCCTGTGGAGGTGAAGGAAAAACTATCTCCTGTCGGGCCTCATTTACAAAGTAGTTTGTGAAAGGGATCTCTTCTTCCTCCCTAAACCTTGGTCTTAAGACATCCTCCATCTGCTGATCATCATCCGACTCCTACTGAGGCAGAAGTGTCGGTGGTCTATGGCCACATCTCACCCTGTTTGGCTAGTGAGTAGCATCCATTTCCTCAAGGGTCATTAGCCTGATCCCATTTATAGCAGCATCATCCTTTCGAGCCAGGCACATTTCATATATGGTCTCCTTATCTATGTATATACCCTCTCCCGTAGATGGTCCCATGTATGCCTCTGGCATCCCCTCTGCTAGTAATAACCTGGTGACCAAACCCCCGATAGATGTTGCCTCACCCAGATGGTGCTAGGTAGTGCTCTAAAATGGCATGGCTCAGGTCTATCAGCCTACCTACTACCATGCCCTATAATCCGTATATCTCTGCCACAACAAGGGAACCAAGACTGCCCGACCTTCCCAAATATGAGCAAGAAAGAACCCTGTGCAGGTAGCGCAACAATTATGTTCTCAACAGTGTAGATTTTGCTATCCGTCTCACATATGGGACCTCCAGCCATGCAATCTTTGCCACATCTCTACCGAGGCAGATCTCTCGGGTCTCACCACTCCCTCATCCATAGGTAACCCCAGGATCTGTACAATCATGCAAAAAGTACTCATAAAAATAATGTGTATATACTGACCCAAGTGAGCTGTATATTAAGAAAAATCATCATTCGCACATGTGCATATTGATATACAAATCATATATAAATCGTGCTTATATTCTTATTGTTATTAACATGCACATTCTTAATCACTCATGTCTCTACCCCTTCTCTTTTCTCATCGCCACTTATGAATCATATTCACATGCCATTGTTACCAACATGCATTTTCTATGCAAATGACTAACATATACTATTACTACTTATAGAGTTTACACCCTAAGATAAACAAATAAATAAATAATGACATAAAAAATGATTATCGCATACTAACTTGCACTACCTACTATATTCATGCGCTATCATTGCTTTATCATTTGTTTTTTTTTGTTACAATGTGCACACACTGCCTACTATTTTCTGCTAAACAAAGACAATGCCCTATAAATCAAGTAAATATTCCCCAACTCATGAAATCAACTAAATTGCACTAACATAGCTTTGCATATTTTCTCAATTTTTTCAAAATAAAATTGAGAATAAACACCAACAACACATCATAAATACTCACAACAGCCCATATCAACAAGAATATAAAATTTCATACCCATTTAAATCATGAAAACAAGAATGGAGGGGATAGTTAGATACCTTTTTGAAGAACAAGAGAACCTTGATGAAAACTCACAAAATAGGACTCTAAATGTGCACAATGAGAAGCCCCACCGATGTATCTGATTAAAACCACAAAACAATGCTTATACAATGAGAAAATGGCAAAAAATCAAGGGATACCGTTTGGAATTGTCGGAGAGAAGAAGAAAGAAGAAAGAAAGAAGAAGAAGGAAAGAAGAAACTATTGATTTATTGCTTTTAAGGAGTGTATGAGCATGCCTTAGTGGTGTACGACTCTACCATCCAGTGTAAGGGCGTACACTTCGAAAAATCCAATTTTAAAATTCCTTTGAATATGAAACATTCCTATGTATGCAAAATGCTACGTGAATAGCATTTTTGCATGGGTTTTGACCCAAATTCATGCAAGATAACCACAAAAAACAAAATTTTATTAAGTGGTAATTTTAAAAACACAAAATATAATTTACTGACCTAATTAAACAAATATGCATATATTTACATATGTACTTATTATTATTTACAATAAATGTCTTTGTTATTACTTAATTTATTCCTATACATTTGGGTCATGATTAGCACTATTTATATATACATCTACTTTTTTTTACCTCGCTGCCCTTTCTCCTTTTCTTTGCTTTCCCTTTGCGCGTGTTTTGGGTACATCTTTCGCTTCACATGAAGGATTTGATAAGGTTTATTTCCTTTGGAATGTGAGCTATCTTGGTTTTGTGAATTGTGGATAAATTTCTATAAATTTTATGCTGGAGGCATGCATGCTTGAGATGAAAATTATGTAGGATTAGGTGTATGCCATGCAAAATGATTTTTGCTGTTCATTTTCACTAAGTGGTAACTGGGCCTAGTGTACGAGTGTCACTCTGAGTGTACGACGTTACAACTCAACTTATAAGTAACCCTTTTGGATTTTTAACTGTCATTGTTCCCCACTTTGAGTGTTCCCCATTCCTACTTACTCCTTTGCAGTTGTGAACTTTTGCTTTTATCTTGTGTCACTTTGTATCTTTTGTTTTGGCATAAAATAACTCCTTTCACTAAACATCTTGCCTTGCTGCTTGATGACTATTTGACTTGGGACAATCCTATTTTGTGACCTTATTCTAACTTGAAGTTTCTGCGCAGGGTGGAGTTGGATGAATATTTGCTAGTGGCTTCGACCCGCTACTGGGATCCTCTATTTCATGTCTTCCGCTTCAATAATGTGGAGATATGCCCATTACATGAAGTGTTTGCTACCATCCTAGGCATCCCTTTTACACCGGAGACTTTCTCACGTGTGCCTAATTACCCCCGCTAGGCTATCCGAGCCTTAGGCATCTATCCTTCCGATGTCAGGGCCTTCATAGAACCTTTGGGGACCCGTGTTGCTTGACTTTCTATTCGACTATTTATACTATTTCAATGGGATGAGACTTACTCTATGGGCATTACCCTTTTCATATGCCTGGCTTATTACCTCTACATTACCAGTATAAGAGGTACTTTTGGAGATTATTAACTATTCGATGTTGTAAATGACATCCGCGAGGGGCTTACTCCATTTCTTTAGATCCTGGTAGAGACCTTACTCGGATTAGATGCTATTCATGCTTATCCTACTGCATTACTTATCGGCAGTCCCTTGCTTCTTCAGGTATCTGTAGTCATTATTTGAAGGTAATGCGCCCCTTGTGCGTTTTTACACTAGCTTTTTTTGGTGGGACACACATCTTTTTACAGATTTTCACATGACCCTGTGCCTAATTTTTTGCCTGAAATGGACACCAAATCGTTCAGTGGCTTTTATGCTTATCTCTTTTTTTCTTCCTCTTGTATTATCATCATTTTCATTTCATTTTTTTAGATCTAGCTGCAAGAAAAACTCAGGATGCTAGCTGAACCTTCTCTTCATGCCCCATTGATGCATACTCCTTAAGGTTCTTTGGAGTACGTATGCATTGGTACTAGATTACTTCCGTGGAAGAAGGTATTATATGGCTGAGCTCCATGGCTAAATTGAGAGTGAACTTCATGTGCTTGTGGATTCGGGTGGAATATGTGACACGTGATAGGAGTTCTAAATGTGTGCCTCTCTACGGTCTCCATCGGGCGACCTTTTGTATCACAGCTAGTTGTACTCGCTAGTATGGCATTCGATAAGAAGTGGTGTAAGCACGACTAAACTTTAGGGGAGGAGACGTAACTGACGCCTTTGTAACGGGACATCATTATCTTTAGAGGCATCTACCAGTGAGGACTACTATCCCACCAGTGAATGCTTGTTACTTGGAGACTAGTGTGTTCATGGGTAATGGAGGCTCTAGACACCAAAACCTTTTTATTGAGATGTCCCAGGCGAGCAAGACCCTAGTGGGGGTTGCAGTGGTTGGAAAGCCCCTGTGTTGGTTGTTGTTGTCTCACCTCTTTTTATTTTGGCCTGTAATATATTACAACATCATCTACTTGAACAATACTTTTGCTTACTTTTTCTTGCTTGCATGCTTGTGTAGCACCTGGTGTGAGAGTTGTGTTAGTTTCAGTAAGGGGGCTTGCTTTGTTGTATGTTTTGTGTTACTGCTGCTGCTAGCTATATATGTGATTAAATAAAAACACCTTTGTTCATGTCAATTGCAACATATAACTTAGATTTTTAATGCATGCTCACACGATCACATTATTGCAATGATGACAATCACAACGTGACAATTAACACAAAATACACATTTCATTAAACCTTGGGTAATTGTATCTTGAATACATCCCACTCCTATTGCTAATTAGCCCTCGCAGGTTTTCTTAATTGGCTATTTTCTCTTAACCCTTAATTTTTGCCTAAAGTGCCTTTTTTTCGATTTTCACTTTAGCAGGGTGCCCTATTTTAGCGAGGCTGCCTTTTTTTGATTTTTGATCCGCAGGCTGATTTTTCTTTTTTAGCCATGGAACCTCTTTAGCCTGTCAATGTTAACTGGTTCCTTGAACTCATTCCCTTCGCTGTCTGTAAGAATGGGAGCTCCTTTAGAAAATAACATCTTTAGAACAAAGGGGCCTTTCTAATTTGGTTTGAACTTTCATCTGTAATTAGGTAAGCCAGGCCTTATCTGTTTAAACACAAGTCTCCTTCCTTCAAATGATGACCTTTGACCTTCTTCCCAAATGACCAGGCTAACTTTTTCTGATACAACTGATTATGGTAGTAAGCTCTCATCTGGTTCTTGTCTAACAAGTTCAACTGCATCATCCTGTGTTCGGTCCATTCTGTCTCGGTAGTTTAGCCTCTAAGATGACCCTTAGCGATTGCAATTCAATCTCTACCGGTAGCACTACCTCTGAGCCATACACGAGGGAGAAAGGAGTAGCCCCTGTAGAAGTCTTAATAGTGGTTCTGTACCCCCAAAGTGCAAATGGTAACTTCTCGGCCCAATCTTTATATGTTTGCACACTCTTGGATAAAATCTTCTTTAAGTTCTTGTTTGCAGCTTCAACCACCCCATTTGCTTGTGGACAGTAAGGAGACAATTTGTGGTGTAGGATTCTATACTTCTGAAGTATATGCTTAGTCTCTGCTTGGAACTGCATCCCATTGTCAGACACTATGAGATGAGGCACCCCATATCTGCATACCAGATTCCTTTCGATGAACCAGGCCATTTTTTGTGCTCCTAGTCTTTTGAAGGATTTGGCTTCTACCCACTTCGTGAAATAGTCGATGGCGACTACTATGTACCTATGACCGTTAAAAGTTGTCGGATGAATTTCTCCATTAATGTCTATGCCCCAAGCTAAGAAGGGCCAGGGTGAGGAAAGGTTGCATAACTCCGAGACAAGTAGGTGACTTAAATCAGCATACTGATGGCATTGGTGACACATCCTTACATACTTGGAGTAATTAGCATTTATGGTTAACATAAAGAATCCCTATCGCATGATCTTTCTAGCCAATGTCAATTCATTCATATGGGCCGTACATACCCCTACATGTGTTTCTTCCATAACTTTCTTTGCCTCCTTCTCATCTCGACATCTTAGCTGAATACCGTCAACTTATCTTTTATACAGGACCCCATCTACACTGATGAACTGACTAGATAACTTTTGGATTATTCTCTAGTCTTTCTCCATCGCTTCCTTGGGGAACTTAAAAGTTTCTAAATAGTTATGAACATCGTAATACCAGGGCTTACAGTCGGATCCATCTAAGCTCATAGGTTTTCACCTTCAAAGCAGGGCTTGGTCGAGCTTGTGACTATTATAGGTATCATAATCACCCCTTTAGGATTGTCCCACATAGACACCAAGGTTGCCAGGGCGTCTGCTAACTGGTTCTCATCTTGGGGCATATGTTGGAAGATGTAGGTCTCGAATTGTCCACTCAGTCTTCTCAGTTATTCTACATAGGGTACCAGTCTCTCTTCCCTAATAGACATGCCTTTTGCTTGATGAATTACCAAAGATGAGTCCCCAAAAACCTTGACTGTCCTTGCCCCCAGTGTTATCAAGGCTTCCACTCCATGTAGACAAGCTTCGTATTCTGCTTCATTATTGGTTACCTTGAATCCTGGTTTCTTGGCTAAAGGAAGCTTCTTACCATCAGATGTGATGAGAATGACCCCTACTCTGACTCCTTTGTTATTAGTAGCCCCGTCAAAATACATTTGCCAACCTTGAACTGTAATGGCACTGACAGCTTCATCTGGAAATTCATACTCAACTTGATCTCCTTCTAATGAGTGATTGGCTAGGAATTTTGCAACTACCCTTCCTTTGATTGTCTTCCTGGTTACATATTCTACCTCAAACTCTTATAAGACCAATAACCATCTTCCCATTTTCCCTAGAAAGGATGGTGCTGATTGGAGGTATCTGAGCGGGTTGTGCTTAACCACTGCTTGATTCTTGTAGGAGTGAAAATAATGCCTTAGCTTCTTTGAGGCCCATATCACTACCAAAAAAATATTTTCCACATCTGTATACTTGGTTTCATACGGTAGGAATTTCTTGCTGAGGTAGTACACGACGAACTCAGCTTTAGTGTCATCTTTTTGAGATAGCATGACCCCTACTGAACTTTGCTCCATTGCGATGTACAAGATTAAAGGCATCGATGGCCTAGGAGGCTATAGGACCGAAGGTTGCAGCAAGTACTGGTTGATGGTATAAAAGGCCTTCTAACAGTCGTCGTTCCACTTGACCGGCTGATCCTTTCTTAGAAGCTTGAAAATTGGCTCATATATAGAAGTGAGTTTGGCAATGAATCGACTGATGTATTGAATCCATCCCAAGAACCCTCAGATCTCTTTCTCCTTTTTTAGTATCGGCATCTCTTAAATGGCTTTCACCTTGTCCGGATCCACCTTTGTCCCCTTTTGACTGATGACATGCCCTAGTAGCTTGTTGGAGGTCACTCCAAACACACACCTCTTTGGGTTGAGATGAAGGTCGTACTTGTTGATTCATTGAAAAAACTTCTTTAAGGCCTCAAAATGTCCTTCCCTTGTACCTGACTTGATCATCATATCATCGACATATACCTTAACTTCATTTTGTATCAAATTGCCAAGAATCTTGGTAGCCATTCGTTGGTAGGTGGCCCCCACATTCTTCAACCCAAACGACATGAACTTATATGCATAGGTTCCCTATTTAGTAATGAAAGCGGTTTTTACCCTATGCATCTTATTTCGGATCTGATTGTACGCTGCGTATCCATTAACAAAACTATACATCATGCATTTTGTTGCACTATCGACCAACAGATCTATATGGGGGAGTGGAAAATCGTCCTTTGAGAAAGCTTTATTCAGATCCTGGTAATCCATGCACATTTGCACTTTTCCATCCTTCTTAGCGACAGGGATAACATTGGCTAGCTAGGTAAGGTATTAGACTTCGACTAGGAATTTTGCTTTAATCTGCCTTTTTACTTCTTCTTTCACCTTTTTTGCCCATTCTGGCCTAAGTATTTAAAGCTTTTACTTTATTGGCTTACTCTCTGGATACATTGGAATGGCATGTTCTGTAACATTTCTGTCAATCCTAGGCATATCTTTATAGGTCCAGGAAAATACCTGTTCATATTTTTTAAAAATTCTCTCGAATTTTATTCTCTCTTCAGGAGTTACATCGGATGCAATCAAGATCTCTTTAGGGTCATCTTGTGTTTCGAGATTAAATGAAGTAATGTTTGTTGAATTAATGTCAAATATGAATGAGTCATGATTATGATCATGCATGATGCAATTAGCTGAGACATCACACAAATAAGCAAAGTTATTCATCTCATTAACTTGAGCTGGAAAGTGTGCATCATTACAAAACAATTTAGGGACATAAATTACATAAGCAAATGAATCATCTTCCAATTTAGGGACAGCCGATGCAGCATAATATCCCTCTCGTTTCTTCAGCGGCACCTCCTTTTCAAGGACTGTAGCTTCATCTTTAATCTTCTCTTTACCTTTAGCCTTAGTGGCTAATAACTTCGATGTCAGTACGTCCTCAGGGCAACCCAAATCCAAATCGGTGAGCTTGGCCATAACCTCTTCATCCCAGAACCCCAATTTAGGCTTGATGGTTCTAGCTAAACAGTCAAAGATGTCGTCAAAGATTTCAAACCCAGGAATGATCTTCCCTTGAACTATTATGGGTTTAGCTTCACCACAATACTTACATTCCTCGGACGCAGGCACAAAGCTTTCAAGTATATGAGGAATCTTTCCTAGCTGTACCTCACATTGCTTCTTGACGTTGTTCCTATAATAACCCAAGCCTTTCCTATCTTTCTGACCAATGGGAGCTAGAGGCATAGGAATCCCTTGAGAATTTTTCCCTAATCCAGCACTCGGTAAATAATTCATTTTCTTCATCATGTTAATGGCTTATGAGCTTACAAAATCTGTCTCTTCCCCTCCAATATCAATTCTAGCCATATAGAACCCATTAAAATGTTGATTGGCTATGCTCAAAGCAGAAATAGAATTCTCTTTTGCTGCCTTAATGGTAACCATACCTCATTCATTCGGGACTCGGACCATTTAGTGTAGGGTGGAAGGAACCCCTCATAACTTATGAAACCATGGTCGTCCTAACAACAAAGAAAAATTGGCCAGTATCTGTAGCACTGCAAATTTTGCCTTAGTCTCGATAGGCTTCATCTTCACTACTTCCCTAAAAGTGCCTGCAGCCTGCCTCTTCGAGTTGTCATAGGCTGTTATGGTAAGTCGAGATTGAGTGAGATGGTCTCATCAACACCATATGCTGCCATTGCCAAAAAGGGGCACACATTGATAGAAGAACCATCATCCACCATTACACATGCAGTGTGTTTGCCATTTACCTCAGCCCTAATGTATAAAGGGTAGTTGTGCTCACATCCTTCCATCAAGAGATCTGCATTAGTGAACACAATCTTTTTTTTCGAAATCTCCTTTTACCATTTCTAACAACTCAGAAGGAGATATGGTGGTAGCAATAGTGGATTCACATAAAGCCTCAACCAACTTCTGACGGTGGAAAGGTGACTTTCTAAGTAAATCCCAGATCGAAATTTGAACAAGAGTTTTTTTGAGCTGCTTTAGGACCAAGTTATCCTTCGTGGGAGCAGCGGGTTCCTATGGACTCTCGACTTCTAGCATCACTCTCTCACTTTTAGTGACTACTTGAATCATTTTACCATCTGTCGCTTCTTTCTCATCTTCATTAGTTTCCCACAGGTCTTTCAGTTTCCCTTCAGCCTTAATTGAACCCTTCTAACTATCTCTATCCTAGATATCTACTAGCTGGACTATTTTCCCCATTTTAATAACCTTTTTGCACCTGTGTCTGGACCCTTACTGCCTCCCTGAGCCTTACGTGTGATAGCCAAATACTCATTCCCGTATAGATCCCTTAGGACATACTATTCGAGTAACCCAGACTCGACCATGAAAACTAGTGGTGGCACGACATTATAAGCTTCCTTCTTTTTAGCCCTCTTCTTTGGATCAGAAATCTACTAAGAATCAATCAAATCTTGGATATAAAAGTGCGATAGTAATTGGTCTCATGCCACGTATGTTGGTGAAAGGCACAATACCAATTAAATCTATATCCAGGCTGGCCCTAACTCCTTACAGGCTTAGGGGGCATCGGTTGTAACTTACCTTCCTTCATCAAATGACCAAGAAACTAGGATAGTGACTTGCCTAATTCAAAGTAACGATGTGGATTGACTCCCATGGATGACACCTCGGCATTTCTTCCACCATTGGTTCCACTACCGTTACTGTTATTAGTACTCTTACCAAATCCCAAGTTTTCAAAACCCCTCTTGTTACCACTATATCCTCCACTATTTGAACTCATAGCACTGGCTTTCTTTGCCAAATATTCTCCTTTGGCTTCAATTGCTATGTCCTTCAAAGACTCCCAATCCTTCAATCCTTTCATTTTGAGACCTTGCTTCAAATAAAGACCGGTATTTAAAATAAATAGGCAAATCTAATCTTATGTGTCAGGCTTTCTTTTCATCTCTATCACTTTATTCCTCCATCGAGTGAGGTACTTATGGAAGGATTCTCCATGTTTCTATTGTAACAACTCCAAATGCTTCAGTGTGACTTCCACGCGCATGCTACAATATGTTGCCTAAAGACTTCCTCTATCAATCTCTCGCAACCCTCTTTTATCTTCCTATCCAAAATATAATACCAGTCAATAGTAGAGCCTACTACGCTAAGGCTAAAGAGATCTACTTTTTACCTTTTAGTAAGGATAGTCCTTTTCATAAGCAGGACATACTGCTTTATATATGCTAGGGGATTAGAGGTTGCATCAAACTTCATCAAGTCGGACATTTTGAATTAACTAGGAAAAACATCTTCACCATCCAAGTCGATGTCCTTAGGACTGACTCCCTTTCCTACAGATAACATCTTATTCAAAGCCTCTAACTTTTCTTCCATCTTTTTCACAACAAGACTTTCCTCCTTAGGGATGAGGTTCTTCAGCATTTTAGGGGCATGCAATTCATCCTCCTCATCAGTTATGAAATCACATTCAGGCCTGACATCCTTCTCTACTCTTCACGAAGTAACATTCCTAACATCTGCTGTAGGAAAGGGTATCATGATAGGAGCTACTGGAGTCTCCCCGATGGGGGTTGGTTCAACTCGAGTAGTGGCCATCACAACAAGTTGAGCAACTATGAGGGAGGCCAAACTATCTGTGAGACTGGTAAACATCGACATCATCTTTCTCTCAAGATCATCCATCCTGTTTTTAGCGTCTTGGGAATCGAAGGAACCAACTGGAGGAGTGAGCTCAACCATAACTTCCCTTTCTGACTGTTCTGAAAATTCATCCAAAAATCCTTCTAAGACATTATCTAACCCTAACTTAGACACCAATTTTGAACTCTACCTGATACCAACTCCTCTGTCTATTTTGCGAACCACTTCTTAACCAGACAGCCGTCCAAACCCCAAAACCGCCTGGGAAATGATGGCTCTATTATGGCTGCCAAAATAAGGGTTGTTAGCGTGATGCATGAGCAGATGCAAATGCATGATCATGAGATGCAGTATCGACAACCACACACAGGGATCCTCTTTACCTTATTTCTCCCACACATGTGGTCAAATTCCTCTTTCCTAGCTGGGCTTAATTCATGGGTCAATAGGGGACCTTGATGAATTCATATGGTGCATGGAAAAAATTCAATAGCACAACATCTCTCATAAAGGCATACAGAAGGGTGTTGATTGATGCATATTCGGGCGACTTAAACAAATCAGAATGGGCTTACCGAGACATGGCAACCTTTGATAAGCGAACATCCAGACTTGGCTGGGCATGCCTTACACAAGGATCCATATCACAAGCAATGCAAAATTATTATAGATGTCTTAAGGGAGATTTCTATGTCATTAAATGGGCTTTTGGTCCAGTTACTCAATTACAAGGCTACCCAAACATGGTCCCTGCTAATGGGTCTAGCTCATCACTAGCATAATGACCGATCGAGTCACAATTTAATATACCATAAGGAACTAGACTTGGGCTGGTGATTATCTATAACACTACCCTTGGTTGAGTGATCGATAAAGGAACACTTCAGGAATGCACCAGGATAAGAAAACTAGGGCATCTAATTTATTCTAAGGCTCTAGCATGATTTTAATGCAATTTTAAAAAGAGATAAAATTTCTTAACTGAATGCCCTTTTATGTCACATAAGTCAAGAATGGTTTCAGAATGAAATCTCAAACTTCTTCAGTGGAGTCGCCACTATGACGTACTCCTTTAGCCCAAGTAGCTCTTTGGCTTTTCTCTAATTTTTTTGAGTCACTGACACCCCGGTTTCACACCTAGAACTAAGAAATCATTGAGTTTGAGTGAGGAAACCTCTGACCTTTAGCAGTTTGATCCCACTTTTAGGGTCAAAACCAGGTTGAAGTTTTCCATCCAGGTCGACGGTCGCTTCGTGATAGGAAAAGACTTAACTCAACTTGCCCCAATGATGAACCTCAAAAGGTGTGATGTGGCACATTAAGGCATCCCTATCTCATTGCTAACGATGGATGATCGGGAGGCATCTGGTTGGGCACCATAAAGTTGAATAATAAGGAGTTGCCACCTAATGAAATATTGGGAAAGAAAGGTGTTCCGACCTTATGAGGCTAAAAATCCAAAGAGAGTTCAGAATTCTACTCTTATTTTTACCCTTGATAAATGTGACATAGCAACTTTCAAATTAATCATGTTACCACTTTGCTTTCATGCAAGAATAGAGTAAATATAGAAATTAAAGGCGCACCCAATCACGTAAGAAAATGGTAAATTAGGGCATTGAATAAAGCTATAAAGGCATTCATAAATTGGGCTGTTCATCATGATCCCTTTAGGTAAGGACTTGAGTCCTCGCATGTGGATTATTGAAGAAGCATTTCATTGTGAGATCTTAAAGACAGGGACCCGCCAGTCTAATTTTATTTAAGAAATGTCCCGTGTTATTTAATTAAATATAAAATCATTTACATTATTAAAAGATAATTTTTTACATGTAAATTTCCTCAGCGAAAAGGCAGACATTGGTCCGATTTTATTATTGAAATACCTCAATTATTTACTATAAATACTTTTCGTGACATTTTTCATTTACGGTCGAAGAGTATTTTTACAGTAAAGAGAAAGGATAGTGGACTTACCTGGAGTGCTTTCCTGATCATATTTGCAAAAAGATTTATTCCTCCGAAGCAATAATAATAGCAATAAAAATGACAACAAAAATAATAATTGTAATAAAAATGATAAGGAAACATACATAAGACTAATTTCAACTAAGAGATATGAAAAAGATAAAAGGATACATATCTGGCATTTGTTGAAAAATGCACGACGGCACATTTGACTACATGCAATCGGCCCTTATATCTTAAAAAGCAAGAAAACACATTTTAGGCCATGCATCATTTACCACGTGGGTACACATCAAACAATGCAAGACCTTCTCAATCTAATAATGATGAGTTTTCTTTCCTTTTTAAAATAGAGTCCTTAACAACAACAGATCTAAAAGGGAAAAAAAGGGAAAAGCTAAATACAAAGATAGGTTTTTAAACCAAGTTTTATTTTGATAAAAACAATTTTAAAATGGACAAGATAAAATTTAAAGAGAATAGCCTAATAATTTCTACCACACAACAATATACCCTTTTAGAGGGTTTCACAACCTGGATCTAATAGAAATCAATGTATAATAGAAACTAACAGATGAGTAGAGTGACAAAATTCATAATAGTTAAGAAAATACCGAGAAAGGCCTTTTATATTACCTTCAGTATACTTACTCGATTAGACTGTCGATTATTGAATTCCTGGACTCTTTATAGTATTGAAATACCTAGAAAAATAATCAAAGGTTCGAAAGGATAAGTGCCAAAAGCTCACATTTTAGCTTAGAAAGCTTTTTTTTTGGAAGTTTCTTTCTAACTGAAATCTATAAACTAATAAAAAAGGCCAACCCTGAGAAAAGGCTCGGAAGAGGCTTATAAAGGCAGAGTGTACGGCCGTGCCATAGGTATGCACAACTGTACACTCCAACGGTGCTGTCCATCTGCCCACTTGCCTCATAGGGAAGCCAACCACCTTTTTGAGTGTACGGTCGTGCCTTTGGTTTGCACGACTATACACTCCAAAAGCTGGCCAACTTGCTTGGAAAGGCAAGATTCTTTGGAGTGCATGGTTGTACACTCCTTTGTGCATGGTCGTGCATTCCAAAAAAGGAAAAATTCTTCTATTGAGGCCAAATGATGAATATTTTTCGATCGTACGGGCACGCATGCCATAAATGCGCAACGTGCAGAGCCTTTACATGCTCCTAACATGAATTTTAAGTTCCCTGTTTAGGGTAGATTCATCATTTGCCCACCTCGAGCCTCTCAACTGCACAAGTCAGACTCGACAATAATTAAGAGGCTTTAAGAAAATAATTCTAGTGCCACCAAGAGTCCATCATCCCTGATTTGTTATCTTTAGACGAGCAATTTTCCTTATCAGGTTACCCTGAGAAAGGCCTCCTAAGGACCCAATGCTAACATGAGGAAATATGAAATTGAAGGAAATGAGGGAGTTAAGTGTAACTTTTCCAAAGGTAACAAGTGGTCCTATATGAGCTTGACACCTATCCTTTCCAAAAGTGTCTTGAGAAAAGAGAAATCTAAGGACTTTAAAGGGGATGGCTGGCCACTTCACTTCAAAGGACTTTAAGCCACCATTTTCTCTTAAAAATTCTCTACTCTAACCCCTAAATAACCCCCAAAATCCAACCATAGCTTTTAAAGAGGAGAGAGAATTTAATGGTTAGTTTTCTTAAGGTAAGGGTCCGCTCTTCTCTTCTTAATTTATTTCTCAAAGTTAAATACGAATTTGAGGGATTAGATAAATTCTTAAGCACAATAATCTGCAATTTGTTTTGAAGAAGGAGAGAGAAGCAAAACAAGGGGAAAGAGGTGTGGATATCTTAAAGGAAATGGTCATCAAAGAGGTATGGGAACTTTGGTATTTTTTTAGTTGTTATATATATGTTTTTAGTGATTAGAAATGTTAATTTAAGGGTTTTAAGTAGGGAATGCAAGAATATGGGTATAAGAACCGAAATAGGAGCATATTTCTTCTAGTTAGCAGAATTTGTCCTTAGGTTCACTAGACCTATCAAGATTGTTTTACCTATATCTAGAGTTTGAGAGCTCTAAATTCAGTAATACTAGTTGGAATAGAAACTAGACTTATAAGTGTATGTTTTATAAGAAGACACTAATGTTTGGATCTTCCCCTATGATAGGGAAAATTTAACTTGAACCGAGATAATGTCCGCTGCCTTACCATTAGGAACAGTCCATCATGTTTAGCTAATATATTGAGTTTTAAAAGGCCAAATGAATTGAATTTTATGTTTTAGAAACTAGAAATGTAGGATAACAACTTTATAGAAGACTACTTAATCATAAAAGGTCATTTGCTAAGCCTAAAATGATGTGCAAAGAGACATAGTAAAGTTGTTTGTAGAATTTATAAGCCAGATTGGGGCACTAGGCTGAGACAAAGTGGACCCCTCTGTATCCATTTTAAGCATTGCACATGGCCGAGACCAATCTGTCTCAGTTGAGTAGATTTCTCTGTATCCATTTTAAGCATTGCGCATGGCCGAGACCAATTCGTCTCAGCTGAGTACTTCTCCAATTACAGCTTATACATGGTTTTTAGGCCCAAAAAGTCATCGAAGTTGCCCAAACCTTTTCGAACACCCTTGACACACCTTAAACACATAAAGAGGAATATATAAAGTTAGGAAGAACATGTAATATATGATTTAGAGATGGAGAAATAATTTAAAATGAACTCAAATATAAGGAAAACATGAGTATATGGATTGTTTAGGCCATTACTTGGACTAAACATCAAACTAATGCATGTAACCAATGGAATTAGAATATGAGAGTATAATAGAAGACCTGTAAACCAAATATAAACGTGTGTGTGTGTGTGTATATATATATATATAACTATAAAGGGGCATAATATTAATAGGTTATGGAACATGTGTAATAAATAATAGAACATTTAGATGTATTATAAGGAAATTGGGACACATAAGTTAATTCCAGAGATTACCAAGCTCTTATATGGAATTGTATGTTTGTAAACTAATGTGTTTAGAGTATATGGATATCAATAAGGGCATAAAAATATAAGCTTGAAGATACATAAGTATATAAGGGTACATAGGGATATATAGAGCTAACGATACTCTAATTAGATAAAGTATATGTTTATAACTATATATAGATATTATTACTTTCAATAATATGCATTTGTGTTACAACCAAATTATTATAGATAGGCATGGATATTGATATATGTATATATATGTGTGTGTGTATATTATGATACATTGGATATATATATATATATATATATATATATATATATATATATATATATATATATATATATATATATATATATATATATATATATATATATATATATATGTGTGTGTGTGTGTGTGCATAATGTGATGCATTAATTTTAATGTAACAGGCTCTGATATGAGCACGAATAGTATGTGTACATGATGAATCATACAGATATATGTACATTCATGCATATATATAACAATCTTTATAGGAATGTAACTATAATGAGTATGTCATATAATATGATGGAATATGACATGGTATGATAATCATGATAGCACAGCGGAAAAACAAAAATTTTTATCATACATACCATACATATCCAAAACTAGGAACAAAAACATGCAATTTTAGGTTGTAGAACTTACAAGTTAAGATGCCTTTTAGATATTGATTTCGGTGATGGCCAGCAACTAAGATGACTTTGTCCGCCTTAGATCTCGATCACCAATGCCAAGGAATAGCCTTTTACGCCACTCCCTCTATTCTCACACACACAATTGCACCGTCGGCTTAAAACCGAGATTGCTAGCTCTCTTTTAAGTATTGTGTAATGACTATAGTTTGAAGCTACAAAATTTGATTTTGTACTTCTTTATATTGCTATTTCTATCCAATAACACAAGAGAATAAGGAACAATCCTTTCTCCTTGTGAAAAATTGGCTAAAAGAAAACTTGAGAGAGAGAGGAAGAGTTCACGCAAAACCTAGAATGAAAGCCTAGGGTTTCACGTTTTTCCCACTATAATTATATCTTCTCTTTCCTTTAAGTGATGGATCTCAAATATACTATCTTAAGATAATTAATATTAGCTAAAGATAATTAATATTTGCATTTATCACTTAATTAAAATAAGTAATATTTATTGATAAAAACTCTTTCAATTTATCCAAGATAAAATCAAAAGTCATTTAATCAAATTATATTACTTAATTTAGGATAAAAGATAAGACATTTAAATCTAATAAATCACTTAAATAAAAACTATACATGTGCCAAAATTCCTTGTGATTTCTCTTAGGAATTTCGGCCACATCAAATTATATTTAGATGATTTAATTAGATAAATATGTCTTTAGGCTTTAATACTCAATTAATTAAATTAATACATGACATTTAATTAATTGAAATTAAACCTTGTGGGCAGAATTTCTCTCTCTCATGGACCAAAGCCCAATAGCAATTTTATAACCCATTACATACATTAATTTGACTTTAATTAAAAGCCCAAATTAATGCCCAATACTTAATTTAAGTATTTTAAGCCCAATGCTTTGTGTGCGATCCTATAGGTCCATTTAATGTTGGCAATGAATTAATAAATTAATTCAAAGGCTATATATATTCTCTAGCAAGATATTATAGCAATCCAAATTAAATGAAAATGCATATGGCATTTGGTGACCTAATGCAATTTTGCATAGTCCCTTACCCTTAAATATCAGAATTAATATAAGGCATGGAACTAGTCATCCTTATATATATTAATTCCTTTCTTGATATTCCAGTGACATTGAACTCTCAGATAAATAATGATTACTCATTATTCCATCTCGGTATGGCCATACACTTCTCAGTTCACTGATCAAGTGGCCGGTGATATTTTCTCTCTTATCGAGAGGGGTAATCCCTTCACTTCTCTCATGCTCTCTAACATGAATCAATGCATACCCAATCATACCCGTACTTGTCACTCTGTTACGAGCACGTTAGGTGTATGTCAAAGTACACAGTAATTCATAAAGAGTTTCATAGAGATTTCAGGTCTAAGAACTCCGATACAAAACTTGCATAGGAGAAACACTTATGAATTGTACCATGTAGTGTTCTCATGAGCGGATCGAATCCAGATACCATGTTCTTTAACATGTATCTATGATCTCTGATTGACACTCTTGTCCTAATGATCCGTAAGACAGAACTCATAATATTAGAGAGAGCATACTAGTCTTAATTCATTTGTTATTCCCATAACAATGACTGACTAGGGATAGTTAGAATGAAGTCCCATTTGTTTCAAGGTCTTACAATCCATGTGCCTCACACATGATAACTTAAACCGAAACGTCATTCTTGGATAGTTTTATCAATTGACATGCACGGGAATACAAAAGATAAAACGAATGCCTCATTTTATTAACTAAGTGTTTTATTACAATGTATTGGGGCTAGGGCTTACACTAACAATCTCCCACTAGCACTAGTCCCAATTGGGCATAGCCCTAAGACCGAACGCTCACAAATGAGCTTCGTGCAGATTTGGACGTAACTGTTTTGTCAAAGGATCTGCTACATTGTCTTCACTTGCTATCTTGCTAACCTTGACGTCCCCACGATCAATGATTTCTCTGATCAGGTGGTACCTCCTGAGTATGTGTTTGGATTTCTGGTGTGATCGGGGCTCCTTGGCCTGTGCGATGGCCCCGTTATTGTCACAGAAAATTTCTAATGGATCTAGGATGCTTGGGACCACTCCTAATCCATTAATGAAATTTTTAATCCAAACAGCCTCTTTTGCAGCCTCACTTGCTGCAATATACTCAGATTCTGTTGTTGAGTCGGCAACGATTTCTTGCTTCGAGCTTCTCCAGCTGACAGCACCACCGTTCAAAACAAAAACAAATCCAGATTGCGATCTAGAATCCTGAGTGCTGGTCTGAAAAGCAGCATCGGCATAACCTTGTATGACGAGCTCTTCTTGACCACCATACACCAAGAAGTGATCCTTAGTCCTTCGTAGGTACTTCAGAATCCCTTTTATAGCAGACCAGTGCTTCTCACCAGGGTCTTGCTGAAACCTACTGGTTATACTCAGTGCATGAGCAATATCCAATCTAGTACATAACATAGCGTACATGATAGATCCAATAGCAGATGCATATGGGATTCTACTCATGTCGTCCCTTTCCTCTTTGGTTTTAGGGCACTGTTCTTTAGTCAAAGGAACTCCCAAAGCCAAAGGTATGTACCCTTTCTTTAAGTCTCCCATACTAAAATGCTTTAGTACTTTGTCTATGTACTTTTCTTGACTTAGTCCCAGAAGCCGATTCGATCTATCTCTATAGATTCGAATAACAAGTATTGTCTCGGCTTCACCTAAGTCTTTCATTGAGAACATTTTCCCAACCATTGCTTAACCTTTTGCAATGTTGGAATATCATTCCCAATGAGAAGGATGTCGTCCACATATAGGACCAAAAAATACTACTATGCTCCCACAAACCTTCTTGTACACATAAGGCTCATCTTCGTTCTTGATGAAGTCAAATTCTTTGACTGCCTCATCAAAACGAAGATTCCAACTTCGGGATGCTTGCTTTAATCCATAAATGGATTTTTAAAGCTTGCATACCTTCTTAGGATGCTTGGGATTGACAAAACCTTCAGGTTGTGTCATATACACATCCTCAAGTAAATTTCCGTTAAGGAAAGCAGTTTTGACATCCATTTGCCATATCTCATAATCATGATATGCAGCTATGGCAAGCAAGATCCTAATGGACTTGAGCATGACTACAGGCGAAAAGGTCTCGTCATAGTCTATACCATGAGTTTGTCGAAAACCTTTTGCTACTAGTCTACCTTTGTAGGTCTTATCAGCTTTTAGTTTGAATAACCACTTGCATTCAATTACCTTAGCACCTTCTGGTGGATCAACCAAGGTCCAAACCTGGTTATCGTACATTGATTGCATCTCGGATTTCATGGCTTCTAGCCAATTATCCGAGTATGGGCTTTCAATAGCTTTTCGGTAGGTAGTAGGATCCTCACGATCTACTAACTCAATAGTGTCACTGTCAGTGATTAGAAATCCATATCTCTCAATCTCCTGACGTACCCTACCGGACCTTCTAGGTTCTTGTGTAATGGGTTTTTGTTCCACAACTAGTTGTGAACTTGATCCCATTTCCAAACCATCCTCTATAGGAGTTTGTGGTGCTTGAATTTCTCCAAGTTCTACTTTACTCCCACTGTCTTTCTTGAGAAGGAACTCCTTTTCCAAGAAAACAGCCTTGCGAGCAACAAATACTTTATTCTCGGCTTGTGAGTAAAAGTAGTATCCGTTTGTTTCTTTAGGATAACCCACAAACAAGCAGACAGTCGATTTGGGCTCTAGTTTGTCAGATGTTAATTTCTTAACATGTGCTTCACAGCCCCAAATCCTGAGAAAAGACATATTGGGTTATTTCCCAGTCCATACCTCGTACGGTGTCTTTTCAACTGCTTTAGTTGGAGTACGGTTCAATAGAAACGCAGCAGTTTCTAATGCATAACCCCAAAAAGAGATAGGAAGATTAGCTTGACTCATCATAGATCGAACCATGTCCAACAGAGTTCGATTTCTCCTTTCGGACACACCATTCCATTGAGGTGTTCCAGGAGGAGTGAGCTGTGAAATAATACCACACTCCTTTAGATGACTGTCAAACTCTTGGCTTAAGTATTCGCCACCTCGATCTGATCGAATGGCTTTTATACTTTTGCCAAGTTGGTTTTCTACTTCATTCTTAAACTCTTTGAATTTCTCAAAAGTTTCAGACTTGTACTTCATTAGATAGACATAGCCATATCTACTGAAGTCATCTGTGAATGTCACGAAGTAGCTAAAACAACCTCTAGCATGTGTGCTTAAAGGTCCACATACATCGGTATGTATTAGTTCCAATAAGCCATTAGTCCTCTCGCCTTTTTGATTAAAAGGACTCTTTGTCATTTTTCCATGCAAACATGGCTCGCATGTATCATAAGACTCTAAGTCGAATGACCCAAGCACTCCAGTTTTGTGGAGTCTTGAAATGCATTTTTCGTTTACATGTCCTAAGCGACAATGCCAGAAGTAAGTAGGGTTCAATTCGTTTGATTTAACCCTCTTTGTATTAATGTTGTATATGGACTCTTTGTTTTGTAAATCAAGGATATAAAGGCCATTTTGCAACATGGCATTGCCATAAGAAATGCCTTGGCGATGAATATGAGCATTGCCATTTTTAATAACAAAATCAAATTCATCATTATCCAAACATGAAACTGAAATAATGTTTCTGCTCATAGCAGGCACATAATAACAATTATTCAAAACAATACAAAGTCCGGAAGGTAAAGTGAGGTGATAGTCGCCTATCTCCATGGCAGCAACTCGTGCTCCATTCCCCACACGGAGGTCCACTTCATTCTTCCCAAGTAACCGCCTATTTCTTAACCCCTGCACATTTGAACAAATGTGAGAACCACAACTGGTATCCAATACCCAAGTGGTAGAAATAGAAAGGTTAATTTCAACAACAAAAATACCAGAACTGGACGCCTTGGCTCCATTCTTCTTTTGTTCTTCCTTGAAGAGAGCGCAATTCTTCCTCCAATGCCCTATCTTGTTGCAATGGAAGCAAGTGCTCTCACTCTCTTTGAGTTTTGGCGCCTTGGGCTTAGATTGGGCTTGAGGTGCACTCCCAACTGACTTGGGTTTTCCCTTTCCCTTTCCCTTTCCCTTAGCGGGTCCCTTCTTAATTCCCTTTTGAACCATTAGTACGAGATTGGTCTTTCGAATGTTCTCTTCAGCATTCTTAAGCATCCCATGAAGCTCAGTGACTGACTTGTTCATTGCATGCATGTTATAATTCATCACAAATGGATCATAAGCAGCAGGCAATGATCCTAAGATCAAGTCAGTGGCCAATTCCTTTGGCACTAGTACCTCAAGCTTCTCAAGAGTATCAAGATACCCTTTCATCTTAAGTACATGGGTACTAACAGGAGTACCCTCAGCCATCTTGCAAGAAATTAAGGCCTTTGTTGTCACGAACCTCTCGTGACGAGCTTGCTCTTGGAACATCTCCTTGAGGTGCACCATGATCGCATAAGCCTCTTGGTCCATAAATTGTTTTTGCAAGTCAAGCACCATAGTGGCCAGCATCAGACAGGTCACATCGTTGGAGTCGCTCTTCTTGGTCTCAAAAGTTTCCTTTTGAACCGCAGAGGCGTTTCTTCCTGGTTCTTCAGGCAAGGGTGCATCCAAAACATACGACTTTTTCTCTTGCTTAAGAACTATTCTTAAGTTTCGAGACCAGTCTATGAAATTGGTGCCGTTCAATTTGTCCTTTTCAAGGACCGATCGCAATGAGAAATTGTTGTTTAAAGATGCCATTTTCAATCTACAATAAAATTTAGCAAGATTAAATGAGGTCTTATTTATGATCCCACAAACCGAATTAATATCCCTTTAAATAATTCGCGTTAGTGATTCTAATGTGGGCCAAGATCCACTTTTCACAACAACTTATTAGTCAAGCTGAGCTTGTACACCTAACAAGTTAAGTTACTTAGGTAGGAAAACTCCAATCATGTCTCGTACATGACTCTTGGATCAAATGGGCTAACATCTTAAGATGTTATAGCACAACCCATTTATTAGTTGCCTAGGTCTGGGCATCCCTTTCCATGTTAAGTCCAACCTACATTCACAACCCATGCCTCACAAAGATAATCGGGCGCATCTAGGACTTCTAGTCTACGTGACCGATGATCGATGCCTTGACATGTTTCGAATTAGGAAGGCAACTTTGTGACTTACTATTTTTAGGGATTCATTTTATTACGGCTTACATGGCATACGCTTTGTTATCCATACATAGCATGCATATATATATAATTGCATAAAGTAAAGCGTGACAAACATGGGCCCAAAAACCTACAACTAAGATTCTATACTATTACATAAGAATCTTCGAGTTGGGCTTCTCCACTCCGGTGGGCTTCATCTTGATTTACAAAGTCTTCAAGTATATTCTATTCTAAGAAATAAATGAAACTTTTACAATAAAACATAATGGCTCGTAGGCCATATTTAATTACAAAAACCCAGGGCCCATGAATGCACCATGCATATCCATTCATCACACCAAACTAGCAAATAAATATACATAGAATTCATGGATAAAACAAAGTCCAATTTTTAATTAATTTAGCCAAGCCCATTAATGGAAATTGTGTACTTGAACCTTTAAGAGATGACCCCGTGATGGGCCTGGGCCGAAGCCCAATGGACTAAATCCTCTTATTGAATAAGTTCTCTTAAAAGCCCAAAACACAAACTAGTTAGATTTGTGCTATAAATCAACTCTAGTATAATTTTCAATTTTGCCATTTTTTTAATTTTATGTCATACAGCCCATAAACATTAAAAATGCATATAATATGTGCTAACATGAATTAAAAATAAAATCATGAAGAACACATATATAGTACACGGCATTCATGCAAAAACAAACAAACAACAAAAACTAGTTGTTTAATGCTTATGTAATGCCATAAAATGCACAAACATTTAAATCAATTTTATGAGTCATTTAATAATCTAAATAAGTCCATAAACATTGATTTAATATTCTGTACCATTTTAATCTAAATGTGTTTTTACCATTTTAATCAAAACAAAATAAACAATGTTGATTAAACATGTAACAAACACAAACTAGACATAGTTTTAAGTGATTTTAAAATTAATCAATTAAATTGTCATGGACCAGAATTAAAACCAAATTTAAAACATGTCCAGACCTGATATTTAATCTTCAAAAATCACTTACAAACATCCCAAAAACGTTTTTACATTTAATTTTGAAAACTAGTTGTTAAACTAGCAATTTACATGCCAACTAGCACCTAGTTTCATAATTAACATGTACCATCAGGTATAAATAATTAAATCCGACCATTACCAGCCCTAATAACATCTTAGGACAGTATATTAACATTTCATATTAATTATAATACCTATCTAATCAATTAAAATCGTTTTTACACCAAAACAATGCAAAAAACTCAAAACAGAAAATTTCAGATTTGCATGTTTTCAAAATAACGATTTTTAATTAATTTTTTCATGCATCTAAAGCACTAAAATAAGCATGTTTAGGCTCTGATACCACTGATGGAATATGACATGGTATGATAATCATGATAGCACAGCGGAAAAACAAAAATTTTTATCATACATACCATACATATCCAAAACTAGGAATGAAAACATGCAATTTTAGGTTGTAGAACTTACAAGTTAAGATGCCTTTTAAATATTGATTTCGGTGATGGCCAGCAACTAAGATGACTTTGTCCGCCTTAGATCTCGATCACCAATGCCAAGGAATAGCCTTTTACGCCACTCCCTCTATTCTCACACACACAATTGCACCGTCGGCTTAAAACCGAGATTGCTAGCTCTCTTTTAAGTATTGTGTAATGACTATAGTTTGAAGCTACAAAATTTGATTTTGTACTTCTTTATATTGCTATTTCTATCCAATAACACAAGAGAATAAGGAACAATCCTTTCTCCTTGTGAAAAATTGGCTAAAAGAAAACTTGAGAGAGAGAGGAAGAGTTCACGCAAAACCTAGAATGAAAGCCTAGGGTTTCACGTTTTTCCCACTATAATTATATCTTCTCTTTCCTTTAAGTGATGGATCTCAAATATACTATCTTAAGATAATTAATATTAGCTAAAGATAATTAATATTTGCATTTATCACTTAATTAAAATAAGTAATATTTATTGATAAAAACTCTTTCAATTTATCCAAGATAAAATCAAAAGTCATTTAATCAAATTATATTACTTAATTTAGGATAAAAGATAAGACATTTAAATCTAATAAATCACTTAAATAAAAACTATACATGTGCCAAAATTCCTTGTGATTTCTCTTAGGAATTTCGGCCACATCAAATTATATTTAGATGATTTAATTAGATAAATATGTCTTTAGGCTTTAATACTCAATTAATTAAATTAATACATGACATTTAATTAATTGAAATTAAACCTTGTGGGCAGAATTTCTCTCTCTCATGGACCAAAGCCCAATAGCAATTTTATAACCCATTACATACATTAATTTGACTTTAATTAAAAGCCCAAATTAATGCCCAATACTTAATTTAAGTATTTTAAGCCCAATGCTTTGTGTGCGATCCTATAGGTCCATTTAATGTTGGCAATGAATTAATAAATTAATTCAAAGGCTATATATATTCTCTAGCAAGATATTATAGCAATCCAAATTAAATGAAAATGCATATGGCATTTGGTGACCTAATGCAATTTTGCATAGTCCCTTACCCTTAAATATCAGAATTAATATAATACATGGAACTAGTCATCCTTATATATATTAATTCCTATCTTGATATTCCAGTGACACTGAACTCTCAGATAAATAATGATTACTCATTATTCCATCTCGGTATGGCCATACACTTCTCAGTTCACTGATCAAGTGGCCGGTGATATTTTCTCTCTTATCGAGAGGGGTAATCCCTTCACTTCTCTCATGCTCTCTAACATGAATCAATGCATACCCAATCATACCCGTACTTGTCACTCTGTTACGAGCACGTTAGGTGTATGTCAAAGTACACAGTAATTCATAAAGAGTTTCATAGAGATTTCAGGTCTAAGAACTCCGATACAAAACTTGTATAGGAGAAACACTTATGAATTGTACCATGTAGTGTTCTCATGAGCGGATCGAATCCAGATACCATGTTCTTTAACATGTATCTATGATCTCTGATTGACACTCTTGTCCTAATGATCCATAAGACAGAACTCATAATATCAGAGAGAGCATACTAGTCTTAATTCATTTGTTATTCCCATAACAATGACTGACTAGGGATATTTAGAATGAAGTCCCATTTGTTTCAAGGTCTTACAATCCATGTGCCTCACACATGATAACTTAAACCGAAACGTCATTCTTGGATAGTTTTATCAATTGACATGCACGGGAATACAAAAGATAAAACAAATGCCTCATTTTATTAACTAAGTGTTTTATTACAATGTATTGGGGCTAGGGGTTACACTAACATAATCATAGTAATGATCATGCATGGATAAAGATATTACAATTAGAGTATATAACCTATATAATGCTTATAAGCTTGAGTTTATACATTAATTCTCAAAGCTATGCTGCTATGATTGCAAAAGGATACTGAAATATGTACATGTGTATATAAAGGTAACTCAATTCTAATAACATATAGAAATGTATAAACATGTACATGATGCTATGCTTAAGGTTATATTTGTAATCGAGTAAAAGGCATATAAGACAGTAAAGAAACGTAAAGGTAATTAAAGTAAAAAGTTACAGTTGCCTATTTCTGTGTCTAGGTTATGGATAGATAGACATATCTATAAGGGTATTTTGCAGTTGTTACAATATAGATTTGGCTTTATTAGGTCTACAGTATAACATTTGGCCCATTTGGTTCTACAGTCCTATTGGGATAAGAATTCGACCCCATTTGGGTCCACAGATTTGATATCTTCAGATATCCAAAGGATTTAATACCTATGAATATTCATATGACTGATACCACACTCCTAGTGAAAGGTACAGGCTTATTACTGAATTCAAGTAAAGCAATATGAAAGTAATTGAATAGAAATGCTATGACTTACCATAATTTGATCCACATGTTGTTTTACCTAACCTTACCCATGTACAACATTTAGAGATAATGAGATTGTATGTAGATGTGTTTAAACATGAGGTATGTAATACTATAGTAACTCTTACATATAATATTAATGATAAGTAATTCAATATAATGACATGATAACATATAACATGATCTGATTTCCAACATCGTTATAGATATATGAACTCATGTATTGCATAGCATATAAGAACATGAAATAGAATATAGTTATGTTTAAAACATGAAATGCAAAATGCTATAAAAACATACGCATATAGTAATCACTATGGGAACCTAATGCTTTTATCGCTTAAGATCATTGTATTTATATACATATCTATACACATAATTGAACATATAGAATTTAATCAATGATTGTCATTAATTACAGTAAACACTTGCAATCATAATAATAAGTCTTGTATGGTTGTTATGGAAATTTTATACTGTGGTTCCAGATTATATTGACTAATCTTTTGCTTATCTATGTAAGTTACTGGTGGCTATGGTAAGAGATTATTTGAAAATATTTTCTTTGTTCCCCACTAAGCTAGTAAGCTTAACATAGGTGTTTATCTTTACAGATACTTGAAGCTAGATTTTCTCCTAGTGGGATAAGATCTGCTATAGCAAGGCCAACACTAGAGGTAGAAAGAGTCCAGTGATTTAATTTATTTATTTTGTAATATTTGTATCTAATAGAATGTGGGATACAAACAGGATAAGAGCTAGTATGGAGTAATCTAAAGTTTTTCATGTAAATCTCTTATAATTTACTAGGAATTTTATATGAGATAGTATGTATAATGGCAGGTATCAGTAGAGATTAAAGTAGACTTTACATTTTTGGTATTAGAGCGCTTAGGTTTAGGCAGTTCTGGTCAATAAGAGTCTAGGAATAAGTAATTATAGAAGGTTTTGGTTGTGTGTGTTGGCCTAATATAGATTGTCCCTATTTTGTTCTAATATAAGTTAAACGATGGATAGTTTGAAAGGAACTAGGAAGAAGATTAAAAGAATAAGTGATTCTAGGACTTTGGATCTAGTAGACTCTGATTCTTTTATGGTTTTTTGAGATGAGATACTAGTGCTAATATTAAGGGGTTTATTAAAGATGAATAATATCTTAACTCAAATTTTGTGAGAGTTAGCCGAACATAGAATAGCAAGAGATGATGAAGAGAAAATACAACTAAGATAAAAGGAAGTAAGAGTATAGAAAGAGTGGAAACAAGTAAAAAGAAAAGAAGTATTGAAAAGAGATTCTTTTGGTTCCATATACAGAAAAAGAGCTCATATTATATAACTAATATCAATTCAAAATACATCATCGTATATGTAAGGATTAGTTAAGCAAGATAGAAGAGGTTAAGTTTCTTAATGTCCGTATGGATCGAAACATTATTGAAGTGCATGTAGAGTTATAAGAAAGGATCTTTTTAGATGTGGGCACATAGATTAATTTGTCACGAATTGTTTGAAATTGCAAAGTGAGGTTGGGCATCACAAATGAGTGAAGAGAAGTTTGATGTTCCAGTTGTATCATAAGAAGAAAAGATAGACAGTAGTGAAGGAAATTGGATTATAGAATTGACTATCTCGGTACGAATAGACTGGACTGGAGTTCTAATGGAGGAAGATGTCACTAAAGAAACTCATAGTACTTTACCTTATGATATTTATATATGTCTAGATTAGCTTTGACGGTATGAATATATGTATTATTTGGAATATTAGATGAAGTGAGAATTGAAAATTTGCATGTAAAAGATGAGGAATAGAGTCTTCTGCTCTTATTAGTATGAATAAAAGGGTAGAGTAATTAGTAAGACATTATCTTTAGCCTGAATAGGATATGATACCAATGAAATAGATTATCAAGTTATAATATATGTATATGAAGACTAATATATGAAGAAGAATTTGTGTAAACGTGATAAGATTATCCCTATATGAGTTGATAAAATGTGAGAGTGAGTCCATATTTGCTTATGGCACTTGTATACCTGTCAATGACTCCTTAACAGTATGGGTGATTAGTTAAACATTTAATGATATGGGCTGGGGCAAACATCTACAATACATGAGAACAAACATTTGCATTTTATGGCATATATAAAATCATCATTCTTTTATAGCATTGCATTTGCATCATTTGATAAGACATGAAAAGCACCAGATTATATGTATGGCCCCAACTAGAAAGGAAACTAACAGGATATATATTGTGTGCAGAAATGACGTGATAGTAAGGAAGGATTACGGTTATAAAGAGACACATTAAATGGAATCTAAAGGTGAAAAAGTGGAAAATAGAAGAAGCAAGAAGAGATAGTATAAGATAGAGCTTGGTCGGAATATAGACAGAGTTATAGGAATGTAAATGATGAAATTTAGTATATGACACAAGTAGGAATTTCGAGGACGAAATTCTTTTTAAGAGGAGAGAATTGTGACACTGCTAATAAGGTCTTAAAACAATGTACATTCATTCTAAAGATAATATTATTGATATTATTTGAGTTAGTCAATGAATTATAGGTTGAGGACATAAAGCTAATTGTTTAAAAAGATGAAGGGTAAAATGGTCATTTTAATTAAGCTATGTGTGTGATTAATTTTTAGAAAATGTAAGTTAAGGGATCCAATGAAAAGTGAAAGAGAGAGTTTAGGGGAAGAAATATGAAATTGAAGGAAAGGAGGGAGTTAAGTGTAACTTTTCCAAAGTCAACAAGTGGTCCTATGTGAGCTTGACGCCCAGCCTTTCTAGAAGTGTCTTAAGAAAGGAGAAATCTAAGGACTTTAAAGGGGATGGCTGGCCACTTCACTTCAAAGGACTTCAAGTCCACCATTTTCTCTCAAAACTTATCTACTCTAACCCTTAAATAACCCATAAAATCAAACCATAGCTTTTAGAGAGGAGAAAGAATTTAGTGGTTAGTTTTCTTAAGGTAAGGGTCCTCTCTTCTCTTCTTAATTTATTTCTCAAAGTTAAATATGAATTTGTGTGATTAGATGAATTCTTAAGCATAATGATCTACAATTTATTTTGAAGAAGGAGAGAGAAGCAAAGCAAGGGGCAAGAGGTGTGGATATCTTGAAGGAAGTAGTCATCAAAGAGGTATGGGAACTTTGGTTTTTTTTAGTTGTTATATATATGTATTTAGTGATTAGAAATGTTAATTAAAGGGTTTTAAGTAGGGAATGCATGAATATGATGGTTAGTTGAGTATAAGAACCAAAACAGGAGCATATTTCTTCTAGTTAGCAAAATCTGTCCTTAGGTTTGCTGGACCTATATGGATTGTTTTGCCTATATCTGGAGTTTGAGAACTCCAAATTCAGTAATACTAGTTGGAATAGACACTAGAATCATAAATATAAGTTTTGTAAGAAGACACTAATGCTTGGTTCTTTCTCTATGAAAGGAAAAATTTAGCTTGAACCGAGATAATATCTGCTGGGCTACCATTGGGAACAGTCCATTTTGTTTAGTTAATATCTTGAGTTTTAGAAGGCCAAATGAAGTGATTTTTAATGTTTTAGAAACTAAAAATGTATAAGAACAACATTTTATAAGAACATTTGATTAGTAAAGGTTATTTGGTAAGCCTATAAAATGATGTGCAAAGAGACATAGTAAAGCTGTTTGCAGTATTTGTAGGCTAGATTGGGGCACTCAGCCGAGACCAATTTGTCTCTACTGAGTGGACCCCTTTATATCCATTTTGAGAATTGCACATGGCCAAGAACAATTTGTCTCAGCCGAGAGGATGCCTTATATCCATTTTAAGCATTGCACACAGTCGAGACAATTCGTCTCAACCGAGTGCTTCCCCAATTATAGCTTATGCATGGTTTTAGGCTCGAAAAGTCGCTGAAAGTTGCCTGAACATTTTCGAACACTCTCGAAACACCTTAAACATATAAAGAGGAATATACCAAGTTAGGAAGAACATGTAATATATGATTTAGATATGGAGAAAGAATTTAAATGAACTCAAATATAAAGAAAACATGAGTATATGCATTATTTAGGCCATTACTTGAACTAACATCAACCTTATGCATGTAACCAATGGAATTAGAATATGAAAGTATAATAAAATACTTGTAATCCAAATATGTACATATATATATGTATATATACATAAGTGTAAAGGGGCATAATATTAATAGGTTATGGAACATGTGTAATAGATAATAGAACATTGAGATGTATTATAAGGAAATTGGGACACATAAGTTAATTCAAGCAAGTACCAAGCTCCTATATGAAATTGTATGTTTATAAACTAATGTGTTTAGAGTATATGGATGTCAATAAGGGCATAAACGTATAAGCTTGAAGATACATATGTATATAAGGGTACATAGGGATAAATAAAACTAACAATACTCTAGTTAGATAAAGTATATGTTTATAGCTATACATGGATATTTATGCTTTCAGGAATATGTATTTGTGTTATAACAACATTATTGTAGACATTTATAGGATAGTGATATATGTATATAATATTAATATATGTGTGTGTGTGTGTGTGCATATTTTGATGCATTGGGATATATATATATATATAGGTGTGCATAATGTGATGCATTAAATGTAATGTAATAGGCTCAGATATGAGTATGAATAGTATATGTACAGGATGAGTCATACAGATATATGTACATTCATGCATATATACAACATTCTTTATAGGAATGTAACTTTAATGAGTATGTCATATAATCATAGTAATGATCATGCATGACTATGGATATTACGATAGAGCATATAAACTATATAATGTTCATAAGCTTGAGTTTACACATTAGTGCTTAAAGCTATGCTGTTATGAATACAAAAGGATACTAAAATTGGTACATGAGTATATAAAGGTAACGTGATTCTAATAACATATAAAAATGTATAAACATGTACATGATGTTATGCTCAAGGTTATGTTGTAATTGAGTAAAAGGCATATAAGACAGTAAGAGAAACGACAATTGCCTTCGTCTGTGTCTAGGTTGTGGATAGATAGGCATGCCTATAAGGGTATTTTGCAGCTACTATAGTATATATTTGGCCCTATTGGGTCTATAGTATAGCATTTGGCCCGTTTGGGTCTACAGTTATCCTATTGGGACCAAAATTTGACCTCATTTGGGTCCACAAATTTGATGTCTATGGATATCCATAAGATTTAATACCTATGGGTATCCACAGTTCCTGTAATCCATAATCTTAGTGAAAGGTGCAAGTTTATTACAAAATTCAAGTAGAGCAATATGAAAGCAATTGAATAGAAATGCTGACTTACTATATTTGATCCACATGTTTTTTTACCTAACCTTACCCATGTACAACATATAGAGAGCTTGAGATTGTATGTAGATGTGTTTAAACATGAGGTATGTAATACTATAGTAACTCTTGCATATAATATTAATGATAAGTAATTCAATAGGATGACATGATAAGATATACCATGATTTGATTTCCAACATTGTTAGATATATATTGTTGGGAATTATCGATTACATGCATCTCATACATAAGTAAAAATTTAAAATTTTTAACCAATAGATCTGATCTTTCTATGAATTTACAATATACATATTAATGGGAATAAGAAAAATCACCTTTGATATTTGTTGAACAGTTGATTTTCCTTCTCACCAGGTTATCGCAAACCATAGTGTCCAAAGTTGAACACTCGCAATGAGTAATCTACACTAGAGAATGATTGAATGAATCAAAAAAGGGGAAATACAAGGCTGGCCTAAATCCCTTGATGTTAGCAAGGGGAAAGTGGCGGCTAGGGTTAGAGAATGAGAGAAAAACTATTCTCTTAATTGTTCACCTTGTTACCCTAAAACCCTATCACTTGGATTTTTATAGTTAGGTTAAAAATCCAACTTGATAATAGGATTGGGCTCTTTAAAATTGGTGGAGAAATATTAATTAGGCTTCTAAAATTATTAATAATTTATTTGGGCTCAATTAAATCCAATTTAAGCCATTTCACAAAAAACTATGCACAAAACCTACAAACTAGGCCCTTTGTGCATATACTTGGATTTAATTACCCAAATAAATTCCAAATTCAACTAAATTAAATATATAGGCTCCATAAAATTTATGAAATATATTTAATTTATTTTGGTCCAAGAATTAGGCCTCTAAAGCCTTCTATTTGTAGTTGGCGTGAAACCCTTCCTTTGGACGGTTTCTGCGCCAAACTTAATCTTTTGGGCCTCCATTATTTTCTCCAATGGATCTATTAATTATTATATCAGCCCTATAATACTAATAGTCCAATAATAATTAATTATGAAATATATTATTTTAATTAGGTCCATTTTATAGAATATTTCTAAAAAGTTTCGCGAATAATTTTACTTGATCATAATTAATTAAACTCTTTAATTAATTATTCTCTTATTCACTTCTATATTCCCATAATAATATCAAATATTATTATCCTTATCATTTTACCATTTTATCCTTTTCTCTATATGTGTGTGACCTATTGGGTTCCTATCTATATTGACTGTATAATATGTAATTGTGAGTTCTATTCAAAACTCATATGATTTAAACTCCTTTAAATCATTTTATCAATCCCTATTGATATTTATGATACACTATTATACAAGTCATGAGCGGCCTCTAGCTAGGCATCATGACTACCCAAATGTCAGGAAAGTCAAGTGGTTTGACTATATCCTTCCATAGAAACAGTTACTGTGCAATTACTCCTTTCACCACTCTTATCTCAATTAGATTCTGAGTATGGATTTCTGTCAACTCATATAAATCTAATTATGTATGTTCTATTAATTTAACCATTGTTCCCAAAATGCCCCTTATGGATCTCTATCCATCTTGGCATATTACTTTGGCCAGAGATTCTTTGAACAAGGCAATTATAGAATCATGCGAGATAACTTCCCTTAATAAATCTGGGATGGTGAATCCTTTATTGATAACTCAACTAACTTCAAGTAGGTCATGACATACCCAACCTCCTAACTATGTTCACCTTCAGTTGGAAGTAATCAGTTATGGCATCAAAGTATACCACTTGCTACTTAAGATAACCTTGGTGATCTCAAGTATAAGGATACTTGCACAACCACTCTGAAGAGATTCCTCACTGACATAGATTTAATATCCATGTGAGGATTCTCTTTGTAGGTCTCAAATGAACTTGTTCTTTTAACAAGCATCCATATGTTAGCTTTGATTATCTTCTATAATCAAAGTTATAAGAACCACTGCTTGAACCATTCAAGAAGCATAACATGTGCTAGTCTGTTCGAATTAACAATGTCCTATCTTGTTAATTCTATGACTAGGGATATTTAGATATTAACACCTTTGCATGCAATAGACATCTCATATCATAAACACTTTATGATTGCCTTTGCACTGTGTTTATAATATCTAGGACTTCATTTATTAATTTAAGATTTACAAACTCATGTATTTAAACATAGCATTAATAAATGAATGATGCCTTTTATTAAGAATATGAATTCATACATATGAAATACATCCCTATTATATGGGCTCTAGGGCATACTCTTTAACAATCTCCCACTTGCACTAGAGCCAATCACTCATATGTCTTAGACCCATGCTATTTATATGGTGATCATGCTTTATCTGGGAAAGTGATTTAGTGAGTGGATCTGCCACATTATCATCTGTGGGGACCTTTTCTATTTTTACATCATTTCTAGCTACTATTTCCCTTATGAGATGGTGGCGTCTGAGAACATGATTGGATCGTTGATGAGATCGTGGTTCATTTGCTTGTGTAATGGCTTCATTGTTGTCACAATATAAGGGAATCGGATCAATAATGCTAGGCACCACTCCTAGTTCAGATATGAACTTTTTGATCCAGACTGCTTCTTTAGCTGCTTCTGAAGCAGCAATGTACTCAGGTTTTGTTATGGAATCAGCAGTTGTTTCTTGTTTTGAGCTCTTCCAACTAACTGCACCTCCTCCCATTATAAACACAAAACCAGACTATGATTTACCATCATCTTTGTGAGATTGAAAGCTGGCATCTGTATACCCATTTACTTTCAAGCTGCCCTCCCCATATACCAAAAATATATCCTTAGTCCTTCTCAAGTACTTAAGAGTATTCTTGATAGCTACCCAGTGTTCCTCTCCAAAATTGGATTGGAATCTGCTTGTGACACTCAAAGAAAAAGCTACATCTGGACATGTACATAGCATAGCATACATGATAGAACCAATTGCAAATGTATATGGTATTCTGTTCATGCTCTCTCTATCCTCTAGTGTCTACGGACACAAAGACTTAGAAAGGTGTTTCCCATGCACCATGGGTATAAAACCTTTCTTAGAGAGATCCATATTGATTCTCTTCAATACTTTATCTATATATGTACTTTGAGAAAGACCCAGCAACCTATTGGATCTATCTCTATAGATCCTTATTCCAAGAATATAGGATGCTTCTCCAAGGTTATTCATGGAGAATTGCTTGGATAACCATATTTTAACAGATTGGAGAAGAGAAATGTCATTTCCTATTATCAATATGTCATCCACATATAGAACTAGGAAGACAATTGCACTCCCATTGACCCTTTTATATACACAAGGTTCATCTTTATTCTGTGAGAAACCAAACTCTTTGATTGTCTCATTGAATTGTATATTCCAACTCTTAGAGGCTTGCTTCAATCCATAAATGGATCTTTGAAGCTTGCATACTTTTTTGCCATTCCCTGATGTGAACCCTTTTGGTTGTGTCATATACACATCCTCAGTTAGATTTCCATTTAGGAAAGCTGTCTTCACATCTATTTGCCAAATCTCATAATCATAATGAGTTGCAATGGCTAAAAGTATTCTTATAGACTTAAGCATCGCTACAGGAGAAAAGGTTTCATCATAGTCAATACCTTCTTTTTGATGATAGCCTTTTGCTACTAAGCGAGCTTTATAGGTAACTATATTACCTTCTATGTTAGTCTTCTTTTTGAAGACCTATTTACACCCTATGGGTTTTATCCCTTCAGGTGGTTGAGTTAAAGTCCATACTTTATTCTCATACATGAAGTCCATTTCAGACTATATAGCCTTCAGCCATAAATAAAATTCTGAATTGTTCGAAACTTCTTGATAGCTTGTAGGCTCATTGTCCTCTACTATAGTTATGCCTCTATCCGAATCAATGTGAAATCAATATCTCACAGGGATAGAACGCATCCTAGTAGATCTTTTAGGATTTTGTGTATAATCAGGTTCAACTGTAATCTTCATCATTATGAAATTCAATCTCGGGTTCAATCGGTTGATCTACTTCTATTTGTGGGTTTTGAACTTCACCAAGTTCAATTTTACTGCCACTGTCCTCTCGTAGGAGAAATTCTCTTTCCAATAAGACAGCATGCCTTGAAACAAACACCTTTTGTTCTAAGGGATGGTAGAAATAATATCCAAACGTTTTTTTTGGATATCCCACAAATAAACATTTGTCAGACTTAACATCCAGTTTGTCTGACATTGTCCTCTTCACATAAGCAGGAAAACCCCATACTTTCATATGAGAAAGTGTGGGTTTCTTGTTATTCTACATCTCATATGGAGTAACATCAACCGATTTACTAGGAACTCTGTTTAACATATAAACAGCAGTTTCTAGTGCATATCCCTAAAAGGACTTAGGCAAGTTTGCTCGGCTCATCATGGATCGAACCATATCTAATAGTATTCAATTTCTCCTCTCAGATACACCATTGTATTGTGATGTATATGGTGGAGTCCATTAAGATAAAATCCCATTATCTCTAAGATAATCTTGAAATTCTTGGCTTAAGTATTCTCCACCTCGATCTGATCTAAGTATTTTAATACTCTCGCCAAGTTGCTTCTCTACTTCATTTATAAATTCTTTGACTTCTCAAATGTTTCAGATTTATATTTCATTAGATAGATATATGCATACCTGGAATAATCATCTATGAAAGTAATAAAGTAGGAGTAACCTCCTCTGGCATGTGTAGTCATTGGACCACATACATCTGAATGTATTAAGATCAAAACCATTATAGCTCGTTCTCCTTTACCAATAAAGGAAACTTTTGTCATTTTTCCCAATAAACAAGATTCACATGTGTCAAATGATTCATAATGAAATGATCCCAAATCACTTGACTTGTGTAATTTGGTCATGCGTATCTCATTTACATGGCCTAAAAGACAATGCCATAAATATGAGGTATTTAGATAATCATTTTTCATTCTCTTGGTATCCACATTATGCACTTCTTTAATTAAATCAAGAACAAATATACCATTCTCAATGATAGCTTTTGCATAAAACATATTGTTCTTAAAAATGTAACAACACTTGTTCTTTAAAGAAATGTCATAATCGTTCAATAAACAACTGAAAGAAATAATACTTTTAGACAATGCTCGAACATAATAACAATTATTTAACTCCAGTATCAATCCACTTAGAAGAGGCAAATGCTAAGTCCCCACAACTGTTGTAGAGAAGTTTTGTCCAGTAGCTGACTGTAGACATATTTTTGCCTTTCCAACTCTTCTACTACTTCTAAGCCCCTGTAGATCATTACACAAATGAGATCCACATCCGATATCTAATACCTAAAACTGTTTTGAACCAATAGAATAAGTATTAATTTCAATTATATGAATACTTGAAGTAAAAGCATAAGCTTGCTTCTTCCCCTTGAGAGAATCTAGATAGGCCTTATAGTTACGCTTCCAGTGACCATCTTTTCCACAATGGAAGCAAGTTCCTTTAGGATTCTCTTTCTTGGCAACCTTTTTCTTAGAGATCCCACCATTTTTTGGCTATGCCTTGGTTATCTTCTTCTTCTTCTTCTTCTTCTTCTTCTTCTTCTTATTCTTCTTCTTCTTCTTCTTCTTCTTCTTCTTCTTCTTCTTCTGCTTCTTGCCTTTAGCAGAAGTGACAACCATGACACTTTTTGAATCCTTCTTGAAGGATCTATCAGTTCTTTTGAGCATGTTGATTAACTCAGGAATGGTCACTTGGATCTCGTTCATGTTGAAGTTAAGCACGAAAGGTGCATAACTTGGAGTCAATGAGTACAAGATTAAATCTATGTATAGATCATTATCCATTACATAGCCAAGTCTACTCAAATGCTTAATATACCCATATGATAATAGTGATTTATATGATGTTTTTAGTATGTTTTTAGGTGTTTAATTAGGTTAATTTTGTGTTAATTAGGTTTAATTTAAGTTTAATTTGTTAGTTTTATGTTTTTGGAGTTAATTGTAAATTTTGGTGTTTTTCAGGGTTATTTTGCAAGAAAAATGACTTAATTGTAAAAAGGGCAAAGATTTGGGCCAAAACTGCAAATATGGAAAATTTATGCAAGAAAGTGATCGTGAAGTCCATAAGAACTAGGCGTGGCCACGTGAAGTTATAAGAGAATGAAGACATGGCCACGTGTGAGAAAGAAGAAAGTGAACAAGTGACCACGTGAAGAAAAGAATGCAAGAACCCATGGCCACGTGATTTTCTTCACAAACCAACACATGGCCACGTGTGAAAATACACTAGGGAACACATGGCCACGTGATTCCTACTCCCACTTCGCGAAGGATTCTCGAACTTCCTATTTTGGGCAGAATTTTCTTCCTATTTGATTCTAAGAGTTTGAGAAGGAATACACAACATCTTTTGCCCATAAATAACAGTCTAAAACACCAAAGAAGGGGATTGAATTAGAGAATTAAGGATTAATCTTAGAATTTACCTTAGTTATTGTTTTCTATTTTCTTTATTTTTCTTTTCAACTTTGTCTTTAGTTTTTAAACATGTTTAGGAAGTAGTTTTTCTTCTTTTGCTAATGGAACTTTGAAAACTTATATTTTCATTGTTATGACTTTATTTTGAGCTTAATTTCAATATCGGTTGATTATTTCTTGGTTTTAAGCATATTCTTATCTTAGATTAAGTTGAGATTGATTGTTGGTTTATTGAATAAATAACTAAAAATTAGTTTTGACATAGTTAATGATTTGCATGTTCTTAGATTAACTCTTTAATGTTTATGCATGATTATTATCCGAAATATGAGATGATTATGTGTGAATTTTATTGGTTAATACTAAGAGAGGAAGAACTAAGAATAAATTGGAATTGAATCACTTGAGAAAGGCTTCAATGAATATTTAGGAAGTTAAAACTAGATTTGCATGCTAAGTATTAGATTTGTCTATGAGTTTAATACTAAGAATGATAGACTTGAATAAAGATATCTTGTTTTATTACTATTTTTTCCATAATCACTGGTGTTTCTATTAAACTTAAGTCATTACAATGAAAGTTAAGGTGGATAGTTTCTTTAGCAAGAGAATTTCAATTATTGTTTTGTTTTTAATTCATGCTTTTATTTTGTTTTATTGTTTATTTTGTTTAATTTTTGCTTCTAAATCAAAAACATTTGGGAAACAATCTCGGATTAATTTAATTCATGCATAGATATTATTCTTAGCAATCCATGTTCCCTTAGATACGATATTTGGGGTCTTAATCTATATTTCCCTATATTACTAGCCGATCTAGTACACTTGCTAGATACCGGTCACCATACATCTTCAATGCATGAGTAGCAGCCAAAGTGGCTTCCACCATTTTGCAGCTAATTAAATAAAGCTCGAGCAATCTCATATTGCTCAGTTATAGCCTAAGAAGAAAAAAGATCCTCTAGATGTAAAATGATGGTTCTAGCATCCATCATCTCATGTTGCTTCTAAACCTCTGAGGACATAGAACCCAATATCAGACAAGCTGCTGCTTCACTATCCTCCATGTATTTTCAATAAGTGCCCTTGATCTTATCAATGGCATCATCTGATGGAAGTGGTGGTGGATCTTTATCCAAGACACAATGGATCTTTTTAGCTTTGAGAACAATTATCACTTGCCTGATCCAGTCAGAATAGTTGCTGCCAACTAGTTTGTTATCCAAGATTGATCGTATATTAATGTTTGATGTGCTCATGATGATGACCTAGATATGAAAAAGAAAACATATAAAAGTATGTTCATATATATGTATGCATTAATTAGATATTTAATTAATCCATTTACTCCCACTATTTTATTACGAATTAATAGCCCTTACTATATAATCCCCCTCCCCGAGAAAACCCGACGGTTTTCTTAGTGGGCCAATATCCAATCCTTTATATGTAATTTAACCTTAACTGTGGTTAACAAGCCAAACTTCATACCCTTGAAAGGTAGGTATCTCTATACCAATTGTGTCTCTACACAACTATTGGATCATTAGGTTATCAACTCTTGATACATGCATATCATATATGCATTTCCTAATCTTGCCTCTAGAACCATTACCCTTGACTGTGGTTAACAAGCTAATGGGCTGGCTAAGATGACCCATTTAATTAGATTTGAACATATTCAATATAATGTGAGCTTGACTGTGGTCAACAACCCACATTATAAAGAACTCTGTTTCTCCTTAAATTAATGGAAGGCTTATATACCTTAGTATTAGTATAAGGGATTTTAGTTAATTAAATCTCATTATGCATGGTTGGCATACATTGGTATGCATCCTACATCTATCACATAAATATAAGCATACAAATATTGTATAGTTATGGACTTTACTATATTGATTTCCCTGAGCCAAAAGGGAAATTAAAAGGTCATACCTAGGTAGTATGCATGATTCAAATAAGTAAAAATAATTACATTATCTTCAAACTTGTTGGATCTCCATCTGGCCTATCTTGCTCCTTGATAGTGGTCTCTATCTCTATATCTAATTCTAATCTAAGTAATCTAATTACATATTACAATTTGAAAAATAAATACAAACCAAAAACAAGTGGCCAGGACATGAAAGTCCTCATTAGGTCGAAAGATGTATTATGCTCAATCACATTGGGCCTTTGTCCATTACTATCCATCATGACAATCATACACCCTTATATGCATATCTAATGCATAAAATAAAACATATAATGGATTACTAACTTTGTTTCAACTTTTAAAACATACTTTTGAGTTATTTTAATAATGTGATCAAATTAGGAAACTTTTTCCATTTTGGAAACTTCCATTTTAGGAAACCTTTTTGCATGCATGTGTTCTTGCCTTAATAATCAATCCAATTGATCAATAATTAATAATTAATTTATTATTTAATTAATTAATCATATTAAATAATTAAAAGAATCAATTTTGGGCTTAAGATAAAGGGTGGGCCGAAACCCACAAAATTAAACCCTAAATGTGTTCACACACAAACTAGTTTTGTGTCTATTGGACCATTTGGGCCTTTTGGAAAGAGCCAAGCCCACTCCATCCCTTAAAACCCACCATTAATTATAGGTTATAATATTTAATTTAAATAAGCTCCTTGGGCCCACCAAGTCATTCACTAATTTAAATCAAGTCCTTAAGCATAATTAAGCCCATTAAGTGGTTTTAATGAATTAAAATTAATCCAATTAATTTAAGGCCTTTTTTTAATTAATCTAATTAATTAAAAACACATTAATATATCAGATATATCAGATTTATAAGATTAAAAAATCTTTCTAAACATGAACACACCAAGAACACACGAAGAACACCAATTTATCGAACTTTTCAACTAAACTAGTTTTCATGCAAAACTTGTTTGATTTTAATTTTGTTTGATCCTATGGCTTAATATCACATATTAAACACATAAATTATCATCAAAGTAATCTTAGAGTGGATCAATAAAAAAAATTAATTTAGAACAACCCCTAAACTTTTATTAAAAAATAAAAGCCATTCATGCCATTCTCTATGATTCTTTTCTCAAAAGAATCGTTTTTATTTTTCATTTTATATATTTGATCACATACATCTAGAAATCAATATTTCTCATTCATGAACAATCAAATCTGATATTTTAAAGTTCATGAAATAAATAACTCAAAAATAAAAACTATTCTGCAGAAAAATATAGAATTGTAGATTCATGGCAAAACAGAGGCTTTGATACCATGTTGGGAATTATCGGTTACATGCATCTCATACATAAGCGGAATTTAAAATTTTTAACCAATAGATAATTAATTAAAGAGTTCAATTAATTATGATCATGTAATAGAAAAGATGTAACTAAAAAAACTCTTAGTACTTTACGTTCTGATATTTATATATGTATAGCTTGACTTCGATGATTTGAATATATGTATGTTTATTTGGAATATTATATGAAGTGAGAATTGAAAATTTGCATGTAAAAGATGAGGAATAGAGTTTTCTGCTCTTATTAGTATGAATAAAAGGGCAGAGTAATTAGTAAGACATTATCTTTAGCCTGAATATGATATGATACTAATGAAATAGATTATCGGGTTATAATATATATGTATGAAGAATGATATATGAAGAAGAATTTGTGTAAACATGACAAGATTATCCCTATATGAGTTGATAGAATGTGAGAGTGATTCCAGATTTGGTTATAGAACATGTATACCTATTAGTGACTCCTTAACAGTATGGGCAATCCAAATACATGAGAACATACATTTGCATTTTATGGCATACATAAAATCATTATTCTTTTATAGCATTGCATTTGCATCATTTGATAAGACATGGAAAGCACCAGATTATATGTATGGCCCCAACTAAAAAGGAAACTAACAGGATATATGTTGAGTGCGGTAATAATGTGATAGTAAAGGAAGGATTACGGTTAAAAAGAGAGAATTTTAAATGGAATCTAAAGGTGATAAAGTGGAGAAAAGGCGAAGCAAGAAGAGATAGTATTAGATAGAGCTTGACTGGAATATAGACACAATTACAGGAATGTAAATGATGAAATTTAGTATATGATACAAGTATAAATTTCGAGGAGAAAATTCTTTTTAGGGGGAGAGAATTGTGACACCCTTA